>OX388350.1:9310581-9829920 GCA_947579665.1 Sympetrum striolatum
CCGGGATCGTAGGGAAAAGACAGGTGGCGGTGTTTTTATTGCGGTTAAATCATCTCTCCAGAGCAAGCCGAGGACTTTGAGTGATAGCGATATAGAAAGCGTCTGGTGCACAATAAGCCAACAGAACAAG
Source organism: Sympetrum striolatum (assembly GCA_947579665.1). Lineage (NCBI taxonomy): Eukaryota > Metazoa > Arthropoda > Insecta > Odonata > Libellulidae > Sympetrum > Sympetrum striolatum. Next base: position 9,310,712 of record OX388350.1, read on the forward strand.
CCGAACATAAATGTATGTGCGTTTTACCGACCACCGAACTCTTCTCGACAGGTTTTGCGACATCTTAACGACGAAATAAATTTCTACACGAGTAAGAACAACCAGAGTATAACTATAATCGGGGGGGATTTTAATCTTCCAGACATCGACTGGAATAATCATAGCATAAAGAAAAGGGCCCGGGATGTCGACTCATGTAAAAAAGTTATTAAATTTACTTCAGAAAAACTCACTAAGTCAAGCAGTAAAATCGCCAACCAGGGGTGACAATATACTCGATCTCCTTTTAATTAACTTTCCTGAGCGCATAGAGAACATTTCGATTGACGAAGGTCTTGGAGACCACAAAGGCGTTTTTGCAGATATCGAGATAAACCTTAGCAAGTATAAGAAACCCAAACGCAAAATTTATCTTTATTCCAAAGCCAAATTCGAGGAATTTAACGTAAAACTAACTACCGATTTTAATTCATTTAAGTCGCGCGTAAGCAACAACAACACTGAGGATACATGGAAATCATTCGTGGAGATAATGCATAAATATATAGATTTGTATATACCTTCGAAATACTCTAAAAATGATTGCGAGCCCAGATGGTACGATAAAGAGGTTAGAAGGGCTCTCCGCAAACAAAGAGATTTGCACGGAAAAGTAAAGGCTTTTAAGGGAATAGATCAGCTTGTTCCAAATCCACCACGATCACTATTACTAGAAAAGCACAAGAAAGCAAAATGCGACACCAAGCGAGCTATGCGTAACGCCCACAGCAACTTTAAAAAGAAAATACTTGGGGAATGTTTAGAGGAAGACCCTAAAGCTTTCTGGTCCTACGTTAGAGAGGTACAGGGGAAAGATACAAACAGTGAGCTCGATAAGGGATATCGAAGGTAACATTACTTGCGATTCGAAGAGGAAAGCGAATATTCTAAACGAATTTTACCAAAGCGTATTCACATCAGATTGTAACATAGAAATCCTCCCTAAGGTTAATATACTGGATTCCATGCCAAATATAACTTTTACGACAGACGGTTTAGTTAAAATATTACGCAAAATTAAGCCAAATAAGTCGCCAGGGCCAGAAGGCATCCCAGCAAGAGTGCTTAAAGAACTGGCAGAAAGCGTCGCCCCTTATCTCAAAATTATATTTTGTAAATCGATAAATGAAGGTAGGGTCCCATCCGATTGGAAATTAGCTAATACTACTCCTGTTTACAAAAGCGGATTAAAGGAGGACCCAGGAAATTATAGACCTATATCATTAACTTCGCTGTCCGGAAAGGTAATGGAACATATCGTCGTAAGCTCACTCATGGGATTTTTAGATAGAAATGAATTCCTCGACGCAAACCAGCATGGTTTTCGTAAGTCGATCATGTGAAACCCAACTTGCTCTATTTGTACACGATATCTTAAAGTCCGCCGAAAGTAAAAAGCAAGTGGACGCTATTTTCCTAGATTTCAAAAAAAGCATTCGATAGAGTCCCCCACTACAAACTAATTTACAAACTAAAACTAGCGGGCATTAACAAGGAAGTAGTCGACTGGGTTAAGGATTTTCTCTACGAGAGGGAACAACAAGTTGTACTGGATGGCGTTAGCTCAAATAGAGTCAAAGTTACCTCTGGCGTACCTCAAGGCAGTGTAATTGGACCCCTTCTTTTCCTTATTTATATCAATGACTTGAGTGACGAGATAGTTAGTAATGTGAGGATATTTGCGGATGACTCGGTTATATATAGGGAAATAACAAACGAGGAAGACCGGACATCTCTCTCAAACGATTTAGTCCTCATCCAAAGGTGGTGCGAAAAATGGGAATTAGATATTAACGTAAGTAAATGCTCCGTAGTTAATTTCTTCGAAAAGAAAAAAATGCCTCCAAATCACCCATACAAAATTAATGGAATTAGTATCAAAGTAGTAGATTCAGTTAAATATCTCGGGATCAACATTACTAATAACTTAAATTGGAGCACGCATATTCGAAAAATCTGCGGCAAAGCAAGTAAAAGGCTTGGCTTTGTAAAGCGTATTGTCGGTAAATGCGACGAAAAGGTGAGAGAGCGATGTTATTTTACCTTGGTCAGACCCCTTCTGGAATATGCGGCAAGTATATGGAATCCGGCGGATGAAACGTGTACTCGCGAACTCGAGAAAGTGCAGCGTAAAGCGGTTCGATTTGTTAAGAAATGCTACGATAAAAAAGCAAGCGTTACAAAAATGCTCTCAGACGTAGGTTGGGAATCCTTGAAAGAAAGGAGATTGGAAGCTAGGCTGCGATTGCTTAATAAATTCAGGGAAACTACATTTGCGGAAGATACAATCGGTATCATGCAACCCCCCTGCTACGTCGGTCGATCCGATAATGACCGTAAGTTAAGAGAAATAGATGCTAGGACGAATCGTTTCAGAGATTCATTCTTTCCGCGAACAAGACGTGACAATAATTGAATAAGGAAGTAATTTAGATTCAACTGGTGTTTACACCCCCTGCCACACGCCGAAAGGCGGCTTGTAGGGTATTAATGTAGATGTAGATGTAGATGAAAACCCTTTTATACCCTTAAAAACCCTTGAATGCCCTTAAAAGCCTTGAAAACCCCTTAAAATCCCTTAAGAACCCTGAAAAACCCTGAAAAACCCTGAAATACCCTTTATTACCCTAAAGAACCCTGAAATTCTCTTAAAAACACTGAATTACCCTGAAATACCCTTAAAAACCATAACCAATCCTGAAATACCCTGACAACACCTGCAATCCCCTAACAAACCCTGAAATACCCTTAAATACCCTGACAAAACCCGCAATACCCTTAAAAACAAAGAAATACCCTAAAATACCATACAAAACCCTGAAATATTCCTGAAAGCCCTGTAATACCCTGAAAAACCCTGAAATATCCTTTAAAACCCTGAAAAACCCATAAATACCCCTTTAAACCCTTAAAAATCCTGAAAGACCCTTAAAAACCCTTTTATACCCTTAAAAACCCTTGAATGCCCTTAAAAGCCTTGAAAACCCCTTAAAATCCCTTAAGAACCCTGAAAAACCCTGAAAAACCCTGAAATACCCTTTATTACCCTAAAGAACCCTGAAATTCTCTTAAAAACACTGAATTACCCTGAAATACCCTTAAAAACCATAACCAATCCTGAAATACCCTGACAACACCTGCAATCCCCTAACAAACCCTAAAATACCCTTAAATACCCTAAAAAACCCTAAAATACCCTTAAAAACAAAGAAATACAATGGAATGCCCTTTAAAACCCTGAAAAACTGTTTAATATCCTTCAATACCCTGAAAAACCCTGGAATTCCCTGGAATACCCTTTAAAACCCTAAAAAACCCTTAAATACCCTGAAAAACCCTTAAATACCCTTAAAAACCTTGAAAACCCCTGAAATACCCTTAAAATCCCTAAAAAAAATCCTTTAATACCCTGAAAAAACCCGCAATACCCTTAAAAACCTTGAAATACCCTTAAATACCATGAAATAACCTAAAACACCCTTGATAACCCTGCAATATCCAGAGAAACAATAAAGTACCCTTTAAAAACCTGAAAAAACCATAAATACCCTTGAAAACCCTTATAAATCCTGAAATACCCTGACAGCACCTTCAATACCTAATACCCCTAAAAACCCTTGCATACCCTTGAAAGCTCTGAAAACCCCTTTTAAACCCTCAAATACCCTGAAATACCCTTTAATACGCAATACCCTTAAAAACAAAGAAATACCCTAAAATACCATACAAAACCCTGAAATATTCCTGAAAGCCCTGTAATACCCTGAAAAACCCTGAAATATCCTTTAAAACCCTGAAAAACCCATAAATACCCCTTTAAACCCTTAAAAATCCTGAAAGACCCTTAAAAACCCTTTTATACCCTTAAAAACCCTTGAATGCCCTTAAAAGCCTTGAAAACCCCTTAAAATCCCTTTAGAACCCTGAAAAACCCTGAAAAACCCTGAACTACCCTTTATTACCCTAAAGAACCCTGAAATTCTCTTAAAAACACTGAATTACCCTGAAATACCCTTAAAAACCATAACCAATCCTGAAATACCCTGACAACACCTGCAATCCCCTAACAAACCCTAAAATACCCTTAAATACCCTAAAAAACCCTAAAATACCCTTAAAAACAAAGAAATACAATGGAATGCCCTTTAAAACCCTGAAAAACTGTTTAATATCCTTCAATACCCTGAAAAACCCTGGAATTCCCTGAAATACCCTTGAAAACCCTAAAAAACCCTTAAATACCCTGAAAAACCCTTAAATACCCTTAAAAACCTTGAAAACCCCTGAAATACCCTTTAAATCCCTAAAAAAAATCCTTTAATACCCTGAAAAAACCCGCAATACCCTTAAAAACCTTGAAATACCCTTAAATACCATGAAATAACCTAAAACACCCTTGATAACCCTGCAATATCCAGAGAAACAATAAAGTACCCTTTAAAAACCTGAAAAAACCATAAATACCCTTGAAAACCCTTATAAATCCTGAAATACCCTGACAGCACCTTCAATACCTAATACCCCTAAAAACCCTTGCATACCCTTGAAAGCTCTGAAAACCCCTTTTAAACCCTCAAATACCCTGAAATACCCTTTAATACCCTTTAAAACCCTGAAATACCCTTAAAAACCCTGAAATGCCCTGAAAAAACTCTGAAATACCCTTTAAAACACTGAGAAACCCTAAAAATCTTGAAATACCCTTTAAAACCCTAATGAACTCTGAAATACCCTTAAAAAAACTGAAATACCCTAAAAAAACCCTGAAATACCCTTAAAACGCCGAAATACCCTGAAAAATCCTGAAATACCCTTTAAAACCTCGAAATACCCTGAAAAACCCTGAAATACCCCTAAAAACCATACGATGCCCTCAAGAACCCTATTATACCCTTAAAAACGAAGAAATACCCTGAAAAACCCTGAAATACCATGAAAATCCCTTAAAAACCCTTAAATACCCTGTAAAATACTGAAATACCTTAAAAACCCCCAATATCCCTGAAAAACCCTTAAATACCCTGAAAAACCGTTAAATACCGTTAAAAAACTTGAAAAACCCTGATAAATTCATAATAACCCTAAAAAATCCTTAATACCCTGACAAAACCCGCAATACCCTTATAAACCCTGAAATACCCTTAAATACCATGAAATTACCTAAAACACCCTTGAAAACCCTGCAATATCCTGAAAAACCATGAAATACCCTTTAAAACCCTTGAATAACCCTATAATACCCTTACAAACCTTGAAAAACCCTTAAATACCCTGAAAAACCCTGACAAAACCCTAAAAAAATCCTTTAATACCCTGACAAAACCCGCAATACCCTTAAAAACCCTGATATACCCTTAAATACCATGAAATAACCTAAAACACCCTTGAAAACCCTGCAATATCCTGAGAAACCATGAAATACCCTTTAAAACGCTGAAAACCCATAAATACCCTTTAAAACCCTTACTAATCCTGAAATACCCTGACAGCACCTTCAATACCCTTAAAAACCCTTGAATATCCTTAAAAGCCCTGAGAACTCCTTAAAATCCCTTAAATACCCTGAAAAACCCTTAAATACCCTTAAAAACCCTGAAAACCCCTTAAATACCCTTAAAAACCCTGAAATACCCTACAAATTCCTAAAATACCCTTAAAAACCCTGAAGTACCCTGAAAAACACTGAAATACACTTTAAAACCCTGAAGAACCCTGAAATACCCTTAAAATCACTAAAAAACCCTGAAATACTCGAAAAAAAATGTTCATACATGTTTGAAAATAGAAACGTTTTTTCTTTATATATGCAGATTTATTTTTTATAGCTCCTCAAAACAGCTTAATTGGTTCTGTCACCCTCGAAAATGCTTAGTCGGTTCTGCCGCACCCTGTATAATAATAATATGCGATTCAGTGAAATTTATATTTAATATATTCGTAATTTTAAATCGCCACTGTTCCGTGTAAAAGTACCATCTCCCGGCAGGTTTGCGAACTACGAGCGCCAGCTACATTACCTAGTAGTGCCACCTACTGTCAAATATTGGTACCATTACGCGGCACGAGTTTACGCCCAAGAAATGCGTTCTTAGACCCTAGAAAAGCAGGTGCATGATACCGTTCTACGCCCGGTCCAATGAGTATAATGCCGTGCATAATACGTACTTACGCCCGGTTCCCGCCGACTTGTGTTGTTTGGGATCTACTCTGTTGAAAATATTTTTTGCTTTTTCACAAGAGTACGCAGACTTATTGGTATGAATTTTAGAATACTTGAAAGTTATTTTGCATTTTATCAATCAGGAAGGTTATGAAAAACAAGAAAAAATTCTGAATTACTAGAGATAGTACGCTCATTTTATGTTGATAATTTGTGAACAGTTCTTCTGAATTATTTAACTCATTTTTTTAAATTATCGCAAGTGCAAAGATGATGGATCTCGGGCTCTTATAGATAAACTTATTCACCGATAGAAATGATTAAGTGGAATAAGGGATTCTCTTTTGAAATAATCTTTCAACACGCATGCACTCCTAGAATCCGCTGATTATGCAGTACTTGTAACTTCTGCTGAACAAAGACGATATCAAATGCTCTCCTCGAAACAAAATCTCATGAAAATTATGTAAAAGAATACCTTATAATGAGCTGGTGAGAAAATTTACCTAGGGTATGAGTTAGAGTAAGGAAACTAGGGGTAGCGTTTATAATCCCCCTAACACGTTGAAATTATGCTTTAATAGGAAGAAACGTTTGTAATGAAGTGGTAGTGGGGGTAAATAATTTAAATAGAACTAAATGAGGGGAACTTTCTCATTTACTCCTACGCTTCGCCATTGAAGACTTGGTGTGACTTTGCTTCATTCTTCTGTTTCAAGGTTTTGGAGTTATTCTTCCTGTTTGGAATTATTTCCTCTAAGAAGAAATACAGTAAAGTATTAACAGTTTAAACAGAAATCTGAGTAAGTATCAGTATATATACTTTTGTGTTATTCCCTAGTATTATTTTTTAACAATTTTTTCAAAAGTTTTAGGATGGAGTACAGTCAGTTGAACCGTTGAACCCTCAAGTAGGCGGTGACCATTCGATCGTTGAGATTGACAGGGCTATAAAGGGTCGACTGAAAACCTACTGGGTGGTGAGTGAAGCGCATTAAGACCTTATATCATTTCTAAATAATACTTCCGATCTTTTAATTCCGAGGATAAGGGATGAGCTAAGTAATTCTGCCCTTAAAATTGTTATTGTGGTTAAGGCAAACTTTGAGAGAGGTGAGGAGACGATAGAACGAGCATTTAAAACGAGAAACGTTAGGGTTTTGCTAGCCGATGACGTTGGGGAAATTTTAGAAAGTTTATTTGGAAAATTACTCAAGGAAAAATCTGAGATGCAGGTGAAGGGATCAGGGTGGGCGCTGAGTAAAATCTTGGGTTTAGAACTCTGAATTAATCGTTACACTCCATTACGCGGATCAACCTTTATTGAGTTACTACCCAAGATTGCAAGCAGAAAATCTGTTGTAAATGTTAGGAATGACGATCAGTTTTGTTTTAAATACGCGGTTTGGGGAAAGAACATACATAAAGACCCTCAACGAGTCTACAAATATAATACGGATGAATTCGACAATGGGTACGATTGAGATTGTATTGAATACCCAGTCAAACTCTCCGATATTCCTAAATTCGAGTGAACAAATAAAATTTCTATTAATGTTTTCGGGCTAGACGAAAAAAACAATGTCTATCCAATAAAAATTGTAAATACCGAGCTCGCAGATCATCGTGACCTATTATATATTACAAATGACAACACAGCTCATTATTGCTGGATTAAAACCTTTGAGAGTCTAATCCATCTTCAGATAACAAAAATGTCGTAGAATTTATATTTGCAAACAATGCTTCATGCATTATCATGACGAAAAAATTAGAGACGCATAAAGCGAACTGTAATAGTAAAAAACCCACGAAAATTGAGGTAACTATTGAGGGGGATAAGATATTAAAATTTACCAAACTCGGGCATTCATTTCCAGCTCCTTATGTAATATATGCAGACTTTGAATGTATTCTCCAAGGTATCAGCACTTGTGAATCTTTACCTAACGCATCCTACATGCATGCTATTCAGAAACACGAACCATTCAGCTTTTGCTATGATCTCATAACGCCTAATGGATGTGAGACACCACAGCTTTACCGAGGTCCCAATACCGCACAGATCTTTATGCAGAAAATGAAAGAGGAAGCAGAGAGAGTATTCAAGTTGTATAAAAACGTTGTACCAATGGAATCACTTAGCCCGGAAGATGAGGCAAATTTTAAGAATGCGTTGTCTTGTCATATTTGTGGTAAAGAGTTGAAGTCAGATGCTGTTAGAGATCACGATCACTTGATAGGTAAGTATCGAGGGCCCGCACATTCTTTTTGCAACCTGCAGTACAAAATGCCAAATTTTCTACCTGTGTTTATTCATAATCTTTCATCGTATGACGGTCATTTCTTGGTTTGGGAGTTAGACTATGATGACAAAAAAATTAATGTGATTCCGAACACCAAGGAAAAGTATATTTCATTCGCAAAGTCAATCAAAAATAATTTCACTATTAGATTTCTCGACACATGTCGATTCATGCCAGCATCATTAGATTCACTGGTAACAAATTTAAAAACATTTAAATATACTAGCAAGGTATTCGGTGAGAAAACGAACCTAGTCACACGTAAGGGGGTCTACCTATATGATTACACAAACTCAATCGAGAAACTTGAGGAAACATCACTTCCGGAGAAGGGAAATTTCTACAAAAGATTCCGACACATTTTTTGCATGTTTGTAGTCTTTCTCAGACACATGCTCGACCGCTAATCTGTTGTAAATCAAATCTGTGTTCGCATATTTTAATATCGTAACAAAGAGCAGCTCAATAAATATATTTGAATGATTTTCTTTTTGAATTTAGTAACCCTGCTTCGTGAAGTTGTTAGGCTGGATCTAGGTTAGGAATGGTTTAATTATAACAAAAAGTTATATTATCATTTGTAGGACCCAAGTTTAACACGATTCAAAAACATAAAATTAAATTATACATTTACAGGTTGGTGACAGTGATAAGGATTAATTTTACAATAATGCAAATATTACTAATCGTATGTCATAGTCGAAAACTGCTAAACTGGAAGTTTCATAAAAAAAATCGAAAAATTATATATGAGCTATATTTTGACTTTTTTTCGAAAGGAACGAAATTAATTTTCATTATTTTCCTATGGCATTTGAAACATAGAGTGACTTCGTTATTAAAAATCAATATAATAAACCCTTTTTACATACTCCAAAAGTTTGAAACTGTTAGGTTACTAATAAATAGGAAAAATATCAAAGTAAATGCAATATTGGAACATGAATGTTTAAACATTTCTTTAATTATTATAAATAGAAAAGATATTTGGTTAAAAAAGTTAGCATTTATTTTTTTAACCCGCCTTCCTAAGTAAAGTAGACTATTGCTAAATATAGTATAAGTATGATACTGAATTATATCTCAACTTATGGTAATGTTACAGTTTACTTAGGGATATTTTTATTTTTCAGTTAAAAAAAGTTCACATTTTTCTGGAGATGCAGCATTAATGTCAATGTTTAATAACGAAAGAACCAATTTTCCTCGAGAGATGGCATTAGCGCCGAAGACTGTAAAACAAAAGTTCCAATTTTCCCCAAGAGATGGCATTAGTGGCGAGGTTTATAAACAAAAGTTCCAATTTTCCTCAAGAGATGGCATTAGTGGCAAAGTTTATAAACCATAGTTCCAATCTTCCTCAAGAGATAGCATTAGTGGCAAAGTTTATAAACAAAAGTTCAAATTTCCCTCAAGAGATGGCATTAGTGTCGAAGTTTATAAACAAAAGTTCCAATTTTCCTCAAGAGATGGCATTAGTGTCGAAGTTTATAAACAAACTTCCAATTTTCCTCAAGAGATGGCATTAGTGTCGAAGTTTATAACAAAAGTTCCAATTTTCCTCATAAGTTATAAAGATATAAAGATTCCTTCGATAGAAAGAGGAGGTATAATATTAGTATATTAATAATCGCTTCTTGTCTGGCAATGGCGTATGACTTAGTGGGAGCATCAGAGACGATAACAGGAATGAGGGATGTCGGTATGTTCTTTTTTACACACCACTTCCGGATTATAAAGCCCGTACATTAAATGTAAAAATGATCATCAAAAAATTGCGCATTGCTGGAAAAAATTACTCATGTATAAAGGATAGATTATGATACAATTTGATGTAAATATCATTGCCACAAGTTGCAATGTAATAGAGAAATTAGATGATTAAATACAATGTGACGTCACCATTCTGCTGGTTGCGTACTCAATTTTCGTTTTGCATCGCTACAAGTGCAATTGAAAAGACTTGGAAGAAATAAATAGGAAGTTAGTGCATAAAATTGACTACAAACTGTGTTAAAAACCATGTTTCTACGTAGCAAAGTTACGAAGAAAATAATTAATATAGTTCTCCATCGCTGAAGTACGCATTTGATAACATCGACATAATTCATACGTTTCCTTTTTTTAAATAAAAAAGTTATTTGTATTAAATTATTTACTTTTATCAATTAATTGTTATATTGTTTATTGATATTGTATTAATTATTTATATATTTTAGGAGTAAACGTCTCGAAAAAGATTTGATTCCCATGAATACATCGAAAATGGCAAAGGTCTATTTACTGATCGAACTTTTTAAATTAAACTTTTACATTAACGCTATATTTTAAAACTTATGAGGAAAATTGGAACTTTTGTTATAAACTTTGACACTAATGCCATTTCTTGAGGAAAATTGGAACTTTTGTTTATAAACTTCGACACTAATGCCATCTCTTGAGGAAAATTGGAACTTTTGTTTATAAACTTCGACACTAATGCCATCTCTTGAGGAAAATTGGAACTTTTGCTTTTGAATAAATCACCACATTGGTGCACCCATCCTTATTTGAACATCTTTCGATATTAGACTATATCATCAGCAGCTTTCTTAGGAATGACTTCATCCGTTACTTTTAAAATTACCTCCTCTTCTAAGAAACAAAAAATCATTCATATCAGATGAAATTTTCTGGTAGGCTTACATTTAAGCCTGGTTTCGTTATTTATGTATTAGCCAAGTATTCAATTGAATGCGTCACATACCGGAGAGTACAAATTCGGCTGCATTAAAGTATTCTGTAGACTCTTGGTTATAGTTGATATTATAATTGAATTTGCAGAAATCAAGTTATATACCAAGGTGGAAAAAATGAAGACGTCAACTTACAATTATTTAGACTAAGTGATAGGTGGTTTAACCAGCAGAGAGATGATACAAAACCCAGTCTTACACATTGAGTGTTCAAAGGAAACAAAAATTTTCCACGAATTGAAATTTTGAATGGGCAATGCATAACCAGATATGAGATTCGTGGGATTCTATCACAAGAGAAAAAATTGGCTGCATCGAAAAGGAAGCTGAAGAATTTAAATCACAGTTTTAAAAGTTTCTCAAATATATTTCAAGTCATCAAGGCACAGTTACGATAAATATGTGCATAACTTACGCGCACAATACCTTTCAGCTGACTGATTTGCTTCCAAAATGGTATATTATTAATAATATCATCGAAAATTAATTTTTACTGATATCTTGTATTGCTCCAATACTTTTACAAATTTCTACGGAAACCCGGTTATTGAATTATTTTCATAACTATACAGAAAATTTACGGGTAATTATAAAATATGGATTGTTATATTTTATATCATCCCGAGTAATGAAGAGCCTACTGTACAGACTTTTAATCGTCCAGAATGCTTAATAAAGTAACAAGTAACTTTGCAATTTTTGCTAACTCATCTTGAGATGAGCCCTCCGATAACAGCCCTAAAATAATACAATCCTAATTTCTGCAACTAATAATGGTCATTTTACAAAAACTACATAGACCTTAACTTACGTTTTCCCGATAGAGGCCTCGAGCTATTAGTGGACTGTGAAAAAACGTTTCGGATGTCCATCTGTACCTTATGAAATCCAAACTAAACTCTCCTTCGAACTGTTCCCTGTGAATTTCTCAAAAGCACTATTCAAGAGCCTAGCTTTGCATTCACACCCTCAAAACAGTCACATGCAGAAGATCTAACTGAGCGTTTTATCAACCTGTTTGTCCCTCAAACGTAATCTTAATCTCTGTTTTCAGGGTGTAAGTTTCGAATTACTTCTCGGCTCTAGGCCTGCTCTGCTACCGAAAATATCAACTTAGCTGTAATCGGAGCCATATTTACTGGCATGCAAAGCTAGTCATAGGACTTCTTGAGGGGGAGGTTTGAAGTTCAAACTTTGAACCCCTAAACTTCCCCCCCTCTTTGCGCCACTGCTTGGGCCTATTTGCAAAATACTCACCGCAAAACTTTCTTATGTCCATTTTGAAGGGAAAACGAAAAAAATCCTTTGTCTTCTGCCGGCGATTGTTGGACGATACTCAAGGTAGTTTGAGAGAGAGGACATAATCGCATAACCTCGCGCTCTGATCGCATTGAGAGGCAGTTCTAACTACATTGTTCACCCTGAAACCGAACTTTTCTTCTCTTGGGAGGGAAGAGGCGAAGGACAATACAAAGTATTGTTGAAATATTTGTGCTGCGCTGGAGGTACAAATGAATTTCCTACGAGGAAGTACTTTTCCCATCACTGGTGTTTACACGTGCCAACACTTGACTTTGTTTTGGGTCTAAATTCTTTTCAAATACGCTTGTGCCTAAAAATTGTTTCTACAACACATCCCGAACCAAAATACGAATTGGTCTCCAGGGGGGGCAACTGCCCCCCCCTGGCGACGCCCTTGCTCCCTCACATGAACCTATTCCATCAACCTCTTTTGCCTCCTCTCCACCTCCCCCCTACTGATTCACAAACTTACACTTGTCCTTCTAGGGCTGCCTCATCTCCTGAACCTATTCTATCAACCTCTTTTGCCTCCTCTCCACCTCCCCCCTACTGATTCACAAACTTACACTTATCCTTCTAGGGCTGCCTCATCTCCTGAACCTATTCTATCAACCTCTTTTGCCTCCTCTCCACCTCCCCCCTACTGACTCACAAACTTACAATTATCCTTCTAGGGCTGCCTCATCTCCTGAACCTATTCCATCAACCTCTTTTGCCTACTCTCCACCTCCCCCCTACTGATTCACAAACTTACACTTGTCCTTCTAGGGCTGCCTCATCTCCTGAACCTATTCTATCAACCTCTTTTGCCTCCTCTCCACCTCCCCCCTACTGACTCACAAACTTACACTTATCCTTCTAGGGCTGCCTCATCTCCTGAACCTATTCCATCAACCTATTTTGCCTCCTCTCCACCTCCCCCCTACTGATTCACAAACTTACACTTGTCCTTCTAGGGCTGCCTCATCTCCTGAACCTATTCTATCAACCTCGTTTGCCTCCTCTCCACCTCCCCCCTACTGATTCACAAACTTACAGTTATCCTTCTAGGGCTGCCTCATCTCCTGAACCTATTCCATCAACCTCTTTTGCCTCCTCTCCACCTCCCCCCTACTGATTCACAAACTTACAGTTATCCTTCTAGGGCTGCCTCATCTCCTGAACCTATTCCATCAACCTCTTTTGCCTCCTCTCCACCTCCCCCCTACTGATTTACAATCTTACACTTATCCTTCTAGGGCTGCCTCATCTCCTGAACCTATTCCATCAAGCTCTTTTGCCTCCTCTCCACCTCCCCCCTACTGATTTACAATCTTACACTTGTCCTTCTAGGGCTGCCTCATCTCCTGAACCTATTCTATCAACCTCTTTTGCCTCCTCTCCACCTCCCCCCTACTGATTCACAAACTTACACTTGTCCTTCTAGGGCTGCCTCATCACCTGAACCTATTCTATCAACCTCGTTTGCCTCCTCTCCACCTCCCCCCTACTGATTCACAATCTTACAGTTATCCTTCTAGGGCTGCCTCATCTCCTGAACCTATTCCATCAACCTCTTTTGCCTCCTCTCCACCTCCCCCCTACTGATTCACAAACTTACAGTTATCCTTCTAGGGCTGCCTCATCTCCTGAACCTATTCCATCAACCTCTTTTGCCTCCTCTCCACCTCCCCCCTACTGATTTACAAACTTACAGTTATCCTTCTAGGGCTGCCTCATCTCCTGAACCTATTCCATCAACCTCTTTTGCCTCCTCTCCACCTCCCCCCTACTGATTCACAAACTTACAGTTATCCTTCTAGGGCTGCCTCATCTCCTGAACCTATTCCATCAACCTCTTTTGCCTCCTCTCCACCTCCCCCCTACTGATTCACAAACTTACACTTATCCTTCTAGGGCTGCCTCATCTCCTGAACCTATTCCATCAACCTCTTTTGCCTCCTCTCCACCTCCCCCCTACTGATTCACAAACTTACACTTATCCTTCTAGGGCTGCCTCATCTCCTGAACCTATTCCATCAACCTCTTTTGCCTCCTCTCCACCTCCCCCCTACTGATTCACAAACTTACAGTTATCCTTCTAGGGCTGCCTCATCTCCTGAACCTATTCCATCAACCTCTTTTGCCTCCTCTTCACCTCCCCCCTACTGATTTACAATCTTACACTTATCCTTCTAGGGCTGCCTCATTTCCTGAACCTATTCTATCAACCTCTTTTGCCTCCTCTCCACCTCCCCCCTACTGACTCACAAACTTACACTTATCCTTCTAGGGCTGCCTCATCTCCTGAACCTATTCCATCAACCTATTTTGCCTCCTCTCCACCTCCCCCCTACTGATTCACAAACTTACAGTTATCCTTCTAGGGCTGCCTCATCTCCTGAACCTATTCCATCAACCTCTTTTGCCTCCTCTCCACCTCCCCCCTACTGATTCACAAACTTACAGTTATCCTTCTAGGGCTGCCTCATCTCCTGAACCTATTCTATCAACCTCTTTTGCCTCCTCTCCACCTCCCCCCTACTGATTCACAATCTTACACTTATCCTTCTAGGGCTGCCTCATCTCCTGAACCTATTCCATCAACCTCTTTTGCCACCTCTTCACCTCCCCCCTACTGATTCACAAACTTACAGTTATCCTTCTAGGGCTGCCTCATCTCCTGAACCTATTCCATCAACCTCTTTTGCCTCCTCTCCACCTCCCCCCTACTGATTTACAATCTTACACTTATCCTTCTAGGGCTGCCTCATCTCCTGAACCTATTCCATCAACCTATTTTGCCTCCTCTCCACCTCCCCCCTACTGATTCACAAACTTACAGTTATCCTTCTAGGGCTGCCTCATCTCCTGAACCTATTCCATCAACCTCTTTTGCCTCCTCTCCACCTCCCCCCTACTGATTTACAATCTTACACTTATCCTTCTAGGGCTGCCTCATCTCCTGAACCTATTCCATCAACCTCTTTTGCCTCCTCTCCACCTCCCCCCTACTGATTTACAATCTTACACTTATCCTTCTAGGGCTGCCTCATCTCCTGAACCTATTCCATCAACCTCTTTTGCCTCCTCTCCACCTCCCCCCTACTGATTTACAATCTTACACTTATCCTTCTAGGGCTGCCTCATCTCCTGAACCTATTCCATCAACCTCTTTTGCCTCCTCTCCACCTCCCCCCTACTGATTTAGAATCTTACACTTATCCTTCTAGGGCTGCCTCATCTCCTGAACCTATTCCATCAACCTCTTTTGCCTCTTCTCCACCTCCCCCCTACTGATTTACAAACTTATGCTTCTCCATCTAGGGTCTCATCCACTACCATCTTGAAAATCTTTCATCTCAAGGAAGGAAGAAGAATCTTGTCAGTTTATTGGGAGTAAGAAGACTAATTGATTTAACACCAAGGAAGGAAATCCTATACAATGAGTTGAAAAAGAAGGATAGAGTCGTCAATTAGCTTAAGAAAGCAAGTTTATAGATGAGACAGTTTTTTACAGAAATGAATGTTGCTGCTAATTTTGACTCTGCCAAGTATTTTAAAGCTTCAGGACTAACTAATTCCTCTTTGTCCTTTTTAACAGCAATCCTGAAAGGATGTAAAGTCAAACCCAAAGGAAGGAAATTGACTTATTCCCAGAAGGTCTTTGCCCTGTCAGTTAGGGTGTTCCAAGACATAATGGAAAATTTCTTTTCGCAAATTCAATTACGCATACCCTCTATTTTTTTCTTTTTGGCTTTATAAACTTACCTAATAAATATTATTGTGATTGGATTATGATAACCCGTGCCAACTTCATGCCAAACAATTTTGAGAAATGAAAATTTGTACCGACAAGGGAGACATCAGGTTAATGGGTAATTAACTAACGGATTCACAAGAATCTTTCAAAGGCACATTCTTTGCTTAAAAATAGTCGAAATGTGTCTGGCCGTTTAACTCAGTGGGCTTATGTTTATAAAAAATTAGCAACTGAATATCAGAGTTAGGCAACCAAGCCATACACATATATTACTAAATAGCTCTCAAACTAATAGGAATTTATCTTCTTCCATATTTTTGTTACTTCGAATACGCATACACAATATTTTTTTCTGTTTGGCCTTTATATTTCAAATAATAAATATTATTAAGATTGAGATATGCCATAGATGAGAAATGAAAATTTTTACTATTTAGTATGGAAGGATTCCAGAACTCAATGTTTACTTAGTAAATAAAACAACAATATTCCCAAATTGTGTATGTTTACTATCTAACATTTAAAAAACATTACTTTTGAAATTTTCTTTTTAAAGTCGCATTTTGCAGTCAGGATAGATCTTCCGGTGTTCTTGTACACATTGCTTTTGTTCCACCCCAACCATGACTAAACCATGAAAGTCTTGCATCAACTTGACCACTCTTTCAGCTGTATTTCACTGCCCTAGGCGTTGAAACCCTCTTTCTGGCTTCTTGAAATAAAGCATTATTTGACCACATAGTAGGACATTCGAGGAGAAAACTGTCATCAATTTTAAGACTATCGAACAATGACTTGCTTCCGACTGAAATGAAGTTTTAGATGTTTTTCTCTAAAATAAAACAAGAGAAAGTCAGTTAACAAAATTATGATCTAAATAGAAATCTAAGGAAACAACTACTATATTTATTTATTTAACTTACCATACAATGAACCACATCTTAAGAAAGAACTCAGTTGAACTTCGAAAATTTAAAAGAAAGCAATGGTAATATCTGTGAGCAGATTCTTAGGCAAGGTCAAACCATGGAAGAAGGAGTCAAACCATTGATACTTAGGCTTGATATTTAGGATTTGATTGGCATTCGATAGTTTAAACAGATTTAAGGAGAATGACAAGAGAAAACTTCTGAAGTTGGCTGTGAGTGAGGGCAGTCCATATCTAGAATTTTGGAAGGATATAATAAAAAAATGAATTCATTAGATTTCATAGGTAAGAATAAGGTAATTCATCCTCCCTCAGAAGATGGTTGGTTCCATGAGAGCTCTGACTAATGTTTGGAGTTTATGAAAAAAAAAAAACTTTTGGCATTTAAATGCTAGGAATTTCAATCAGGACCCATTGGAATATTTGTTAATTATTCTTCATCAAATATGCTCATATGTTTCCCCTTAAAGTGGGTGGGGGCAGTTGGTTTGGTTGTTTTCTGCCCAATGGTGATACAGAATAGGATTTAGAGGCTGAGTCAGTGAGAGAGCACGGTTTTCTCTCCAGTCGGTTGGATTTGAAATCCAAACAGACAAGTTTCATAATTAGCCCCTGATTCCATCCCTTTTTTCCTATATATAGTGATAACTTTTTGTATATGTTACTTATTTCTTATCGTTATGTTTTACAGACTAGATCTTAGTCAAAGCCATCGTAAAATAACTATTGTATTCTCGTTGTGCGTTTTATTCTTGATATTCGTGATGCCAAAAAGTTTTGTTGCACGCTTGCACCCCTGCTGTCCATTTCCTCCTCCAATACCCAAACCTTCCCTCCCCTACCCCTTCACCTCCCCACCCCTCTCCTGATTCCATCCCTTCTCTCCTATATACAGTGAAAACTTTTGATGATAATCCCGTACTATTTTTGGAAACTAGCAATTCCTTAAGCCATAAAATCACTCGAATTATTACTGTTTTCCACTCGTATAACTGAAAAATAACTATTATCATTGGCTAGCTATATAATTGAGAATAAAAAAATTATAATTTCAGGCCGTGATGCAAAATTTACTCGTTTCACAAATTGTAAAAATGCAATTTTAGAAAGGAATTCGTACAATCTCTCTCGTGGGATAGTTATTAGACCAGTGGACAGATAACATAGCGCTACCATTAATTCATGCTGCCGCCACGACTCGCTAGGGAAGAGGTTTTTTTCCGGAAGTACCCCAGGGACCAGGCCCAGGCATGACCAGGGCCATGACAAGCGTTCATTTGTCATAGTTCTGTCCTCCGCAGCCTTTTCCCGCACCGAGGGAAGGGCACCACTGGAGCCAATAGTAGCAATGAAGACAATGAAGAGGTGTTTAGGCCTCTTGAAAAACAGCCAATTTTGAATATCCACTGTGCATGATGTTCGTCTACGGTTGTTAGAACGTAGTTAAATGATTTCAAATAGCAGCGTACATTTGTGAGACTGTTGAAAATATTCCCGTCGACGAATAATTTTTCTACCCGAAAGATTATATGCATTATTCAGCAAAATGAAATGAAAAGTAAAACCAGCAGATATTTATTCCTGACTGTGGCATTGAAATTGATAAAGTATTTACTAAAAACAGTAATTTTGTGACCGAAAAAGAAATGCGAAAAAAAAAGAATTACGCTAGGATCGAATCAGCATGCTTCTACTTTGTGGCTAGATGTGTTATTCATTACACCATGGTATCCGTGTCAAGTTGAGGAGATGTTTTGCTATTAATTGAAATTATAAATTGACGCAGATTTTTAAATTCATTTTACAAAGAAACTAGGAAGTGTTTGTTTAAACGGTTTAAACTGTAATAGAGTAGTTACAATATGCCAAATACAATATTTAGTATATAATAGTATATTCGCCTAGTACAATATACAGGCCATCTGTTAAACTTCGGCAAAAAGAATCCGTCCCACCCCCACCTTATGGAGAGTCGCTCCCGTGGGCATAGATGTAAGCTGCTAATTGAAATCACTTAACTACATTCTAACGACCGTAGATGAACATCATGCACAGTGGAAATTCAAAATTGGCTGTTTTTCGAGAGGCCTAAACACCTCTTCATTGTCTTCATTGCTACTATTGGCTCCAGTGGCGCCCTTCCCTCGGTGCGGGAAAAGGCTGCGGAGGACAGAACTATGACAAATGAACGCTTGTCATGGCCCTGCGTGGACATGACTGAATCATGGCAATGACAAGCGTTCATTTGTCAAAATTCTGCTTTCGCCGTTGAATTTTCGGGGGACCGAACGATGGAGCTACTAGTACCAATGGTTCCAATGCCAAGGAAGAAGGTGGGGGCAGGCGTTTTCTTCGATGTCCAACGGAGCTTACGCGACTATTGCCGCCATTGACATTCTCATTGGGCTTTTAACGTGGTCCTGCGATTTTCTTCATTACCCCGAAAATTGTGAAGATGAAGAAGCTTCGCTGTATAGTATCAGGGTGTACTTCCACCAGCGAGCAGCCAGATGTAAGATTTTTTTGTTATTCCCAGAGCGAAGCAAACGTAAGTAGAATAATTTTGGTTAATAAGTGTTCAAAATGGAGGACGTAAGGTAAAGTAAGAATTGTTGTATATAAATTGTAGGGACTGGAGTATAAAGAAATTTGGCGTTTTATACTTTCGAAATTCAATAGTTAAAGAAGCAGTAACATTTTATTAGCTGTCGAGGACATGCAATAAGCTAAACAATTTTTCAATAACTTCAGAATTCCCAGGATGCCATATTTGTGTGCAATCTTAATCTGCGATTTTTTAATTTCTTCCATACTGGGGATTAAGAAACTATAACGATTACATATTTTGTGTGCTAAAACATATTTTTCAGCATGTGGTCATAAAGATTAAAGAAATTGAATACATGTATATAAAACATTACTTTCAAAATAGTTTGTAAACTTCCAGTTATATTTCAGTTACAACAATAAGGTAACCATTTATTAGGTGGACGAGAGTGAAGTGATGATGAACATAAATAATCAGATAAGTAATCTTTTTATCACTGGGAAGATGGAGTTGGATTATTTAAGTGCATGCTTTCAAGAAGGGTAACTTCTATAAGACATTCAAAACAACTCTGTCATATCTATCTCATCAAAAGTTTGTTATAAGCATGGTTTCATATATTGTGGGCTACCTATGTTTCCCAAATAATATTATATTTTGTGTTTTTTTAATCAATTATCTGCACATGGATTGCATTTCAGTGTATTCTATGCAAGTGAGCTTACTTTTTCTAGTCCAATTTCTGGACCTACTTCAAAGTTAGATTTCAGTTACAATTCAAATGCTAAATTTTGTGCTAAAACATAATTCTCAGCGTGTGGTCAAATACATTAAAACAATTGGATACATATTTGTAAATTATTATTTTCAAAATAGTTTGTAAACTTTCAGTTCTATTTCTGTTACAACATTAAGCATTTCCTTAGGTGGATGAGAGAAGTAATTATGAAGGTTAATAATCAGATAAGTAATCTTTAAGTCACTTAGAAGATGGAATTAGATTACAATAGTGCATACTTTCAAAAAAGGTAATTTCTAAGTGTTTTAATATACCTCTTTTATCAAAAGTTTGCTAAAAGCATGGATTTATATATTGTGGGCTATCTATGTTTCCCAGATGATCATATTTTACTGCTATATGTTTTGGTAGCATTGTATCATGTATTATTGGCTCCCTAAATTTTCTAAATTATTATATTTCACTGCTTTGGGTGTAGTTGCATAAATTTAATTACTCCTATGTTATATTAAGTTGTAGTAGGATTTTTTAATGGTACTTTTTGGCTAACTAAGTTTCATTAGGCTACTGCATTATGTTCTGAGTACCTCTGCTATAATTGTTTATGCAACCAGAAAAAAGTTTTTGGGTCTTGGAAGGTATACATTTTGGCATATTATCTTCTGCTCTGTTAATTGCTGGAATTGTTTTTTTTTTCAGTTCTGATTGTGAGCTTTGGGAAGCATTCTTGGGGAATGCTAGTGTGCAGACTAGGTTGGCAAAGGAAGATACAATTCTACAACATTCTCATAGAATATGTTCCCTTCAGTTCTTTGAGAAGGACTACATTAACTTTTGGAAAGAGAGGCTAATTAGAGGTGCTTAGCCGAAGTGGTTTGCTGGAGGTGCAGCTTCAAGAAGATGCTGTGTGGGAGTGCTTCATTGTGGAGACTATTGACAAGAAGGAGCACTACACTTAACTAAGTGAGAACTTGGTAAGCTGTGTGAGTGCCACCATAAATTTGTGATGGGGTACCTTGATAGTGGTTCACCAAGGGAAGGAGTCTCTTGTGCCACATTGGAGATAAATATAGTGCAAGTGGTTTGTTTGGGTGGATGCTGGGCTGCCTCATCCATGGTGATTACAAAACTAAGGGTTTACCTTTTTTTGGTTTTAAGAATTGAAGAAGTGACTTAATCAGAAATATTGTGAAGGAGCAGGATAACATTGATATATCTTAAATTGTGTGTTTTAATATTCTTAATTATTAGCATAACATTCTAAATTTTTGTTTTATCTATCATGTGTTTATTGTTATTTTTCAATTGAAACTGTACTGAATTGTTTTGAATTAATATTCCAAGTTATGTTGTTTTTCATATACTATATACTTATCTAGTTTAACAATACAATCCTAGAATTCAATTATTTAATGTTGTTTATGTGTTGAATTGTTATGTATGTATCTTGCTTTGTGGATTTTTTAAAAATAAATGCCAATCTTATTTTTACTTCTTAATTTGTGGATATTAATCATTATTAAACTTCCGTTTCCTAAAAATAATCATTCTCTCGTTGAATAACTATGCCTAAGTACAAATGCTCGAGTCGTATTTTAAACGAACCGCCGGAGAACGCTATTGGATGACGCGTTAGCAGACGGCGTAGCAGACCTTTGCATGCGAATAACAACGCCACCTATCTTTGGACCCCGGCATTGTTGCTTTTCCCCCCACCTTAAGGGAGGTCGCTCCCGTGGACTGAATCAGAGAAAACAGATGAAATGCAGCCCGTGTCTTCCGACGTTGAAAGTTGTGATTAGATGCTCCTTAATTAATTCAATTAAATCTTTTGACAATGTGTAGAATATATCCTTGGTCAAATTTTTGCACAATGTATAGTAAATTTTTGCGTAGGTTTGTTATCGAATGTAACGATTGGTAAGGAGTCTGGAAAATCATGGCTTCTCATAAATCTGGAGGGCAAGGCGGCCGGAAGAAAGTACAGGTATTGTTGAGCTATTTTCTAATCACAAGAAAGTGTAAAAAGTTAGAATTTCTACTATATACGAAAGTTTAGCTCTAAGTCATCTCAGAGAGTATTGCCTCTATAAAATGGTGCACAGAAATTCATTAAAATGGAAAAGATGCACGTTGTTGATGAATATTTGTGTTAGTTTATTGCAAGCTGTGACTAACTGGTTAACCTTCAATGAAGTGAATTACCTGAGCTTATGTTACCGAAAATAAAATTTATATTTTGTTTATTTGATGCCTCCTGTTATAAATTCATGTTGCCATAAAGGAAACCTGTCATTAAATTGCGAAGGTTAAAATTTGTTATTTTGGTCTAAATTTTTGTTCTTATCATTTTGCGTTTGGCTGTTGCCTTATGTTAGAATAATTTCACACGCATCATTGTGAAAATAATAAAAAAATGAAAGTTTTGCCCTTCTGTTCGTAGGTGTCTTTTGTTATAAGGGATGAAGTTGAACGACAACATCGAGCTGGAGTTAATTCTCTCCAGTATGACCCCTATACACACCGTCTCTACTCAGCCGGCCGTGATAGCATCATTAGGGTTTGGAATACGAAAGCTGCCACTCTGCCAACAAACTCGAGTGGAGCAACTATTGCTGTGCCAACTAAAGATCCATATATACAGTCTTTGGAGCATCACACAGATTGGGTCAATGACATCGTCCTCTGCTGTGGAGGGAAAAATCGTCAGTTTGCCTAATTATTTTCTCCAAATTATAGTATTTAATTAGCTTGACTGATAAATTACTATTCATTATGAAGTAGATTTTCATACACACGTATGTATGTCTATTATATATCTATAGACGCTTCTCCGGATTCATATATATGTATAATAATAACATTATCACTGAATGACCATATATTATATGCTATCTAATACGTATATATTATATAAAAATGTTGCAACGCCTTGTTAAATACTATTTTTCTATCTTAACAAAGTAAAAGTCTATAATCTAGAGGCTATATAGTCTCAGTTAAAATTAGCTTTTTGTATGTTTTGTCTCTAAAAACAACTATCATTCCTTATATGTCTCATATATAGGTCATTAACCTGGCATTAGAGCCCCTATCACTCTATAAAAAAACTGCTATGTCACATCTCTCACCATCAATTATCCAGCTCATCTTTGGACGTATTTACTTTTGCTTATCCATGTAATGATTATTTTTTGCCAAGTAAATGATATTGCGATAATAATGTAAAATTCTCACATTAATATTTTCACTATTATGTTTCTGCATTATGCTTCCTCTAAATCTATTGTCATTAAATTCATCTACTCAACTGTCATATGAATTCCAGTTTAACGCAAATTTTTGTAAAACATTTTCAGTAATCTCAGCAAGTTCGGATACGATGGTGAAAGTGTGGAACACCCATAAAGGATTTTGCATGTCTACTTTACGCACCCATCGTGACTACGTGAAAGCTCTAGCGTATGCAAGAGAGAGAGAACAGGTGGCATCTGCAGGGCTTGACAGGTCAATCTATTTATGGGATGTGAACACCCTCATGGCTCTCACAGCCACCAACAATACTGTGTCAAGTAAGTTACCTCTTGTCAACTATTCATTGATACAGCAAACCTGTAATATATTGGGTTGATTCGGGTAATCCAACTCATTTTACCAAATCTCTCTATTCTTGACCCTCTGTTTCTCACTTTATTTGAATGCTTGATTTCAAAAAGGCCTGATCAATTAACGTTGTAAATGAATATCTGTATATTTGAATGAATGAATTTAGAAAACCATTCACCCATCCTTAATGCAGTCTTTTCTTCGCTACCTCTTAGCTACCTACTTCCTTACTTTTGAGCCATCATTGAAGTTCAGCATGTGCTTTGTCTTCCTTTTTATGCCTGGGGAATTTCTTTGTTTATGTCAAGTCCCTGCCTTTAGGTGTGTATATTGCAAGCTAACTTGACTTTATTTTGTTATCTGATTATTTGCAGAAAAATGAATTCTTGAAACAATCCATTCCAGCATCATCCCTTCCATCGCACTATCAGAATGGCCTATATTACATGGAGGTCACGTTATATCGATTACATCTTCAGAGAGCGTTATTTCTCTGAACTTATTTAGCAAATTTCTCCTTTTATTATTAAGATTTAATCTTCTATCTTCTAAAGATTCCCATCCTGCATCGTATAAGTAACACTCACTGTTTTATCGTAGCAATTCTTTATAAAACATTTTGCCTTTTGTTGTATCTTTTCTAATTCCTGAATATGGCACTTCTTGGCAGGGTCCCATGCACTACATGCATACTCATGCTGAGGCTTAACTAACTCTAAGTAATATCGTTTGCGAAATTTTTCTTTGCTATCGCTGTCAATTCTTTTAACAAAGTTGAGTATTTCAAATACTTTTATGACATTACTCTTTTGTAAGTACTAGCTATAATTCGTTGCTTTGATGCTACATATAAAAGTATAACAGAATGAAAGTCTGATTTCCTTATTTAGATCTGAATTTCACGTGTGATTTACTCTTATTAAGTGGATTAAGATTACTTTCATTGCTTGAATTATCCTCTAACATACAAATTTCTGTTATTGCAAATCTTAACTTAGTAGTAATCTTTGCTGTAAATGATTGTAACTGTGAGGGATGTGAAACAGTAGCGCTTAAAATATATGAGTATCAAGAGAAAAGTCATTGTAGGTGTTGGGAGTAAGGGTAAAACTACATGCGTCTCAGTCAGTGCTACTCCTGGCAACGTCAGCTATCCCCTCCACTCGGGTTTTTCCATACCCTTTGTGCCCCAGAGTGTATAAGGGCCATGCCAAAAGATTAAGGAAGGCACTTTCACCGAGCCCTTTGCTCTGCCAGCATGACCTTTCGTAGGATGGGCAATCAGGACCGTCCTTCAAGCCTTTCGGTCCACCTGCTCGACCTCTTGCAGGATCGGCCAGCAGGACCGCCCTCTATCCCGGACTATAAGGCTTTGCGCTCTGTGCATCCCAAGATAATACATGTAATTCTTGGCCATCCTCGACTATTTCTCTATGTCTCTACTACATAAACTGGTGTCAGGTGTGTTGGTGAACGTCCCTATGTGCCAAATCCTTCTGATTAAACGGGTGATGGCCGTGTTCATTGAATGTTCCCATATGCAAAGTTTTAATTTATTGTTTTGTTGAAATGCACTCTCCGGTACCATGAATAATTTTTAATTGAAAAATCATCCATGTGAATGTGAATTAAGTAACTTGCTGTTTTCTTGAAAATTTCTATTTGTTGCTAGTCCATTTTGTATCTGTGGAATTTGTTAAACTATTTTTCATCGTTTTTATTCGTTAGTCGGTCGGGGATTTAGTGAATGTTTCAGTCATGAAACTATTGCTGTGTGTTGACCATCCGTTGCTATCGTTTCTCTCTGTATTGCAAACCTTTGTGTTGGTTCCGTTGTCTACTCTCTTCCTGTCATGTCCTTCCCCCCCTTAGTCCATTGTTCGCCCCCTACTCAAATCCCTTCTGGCAGCACAAGGACTCTCCTAACAGTGTTGTTCCTGCATTGTGTCCTCGTATCTGTGATGCTAGAACCCTCCCCTTTCCTAATAGCAGTGCTCTCATTTTTAAAATTCGATGATTTGTTCTTTGCAATTAACATCCTCTTGGAAAATTCAACGCCTGTTACCAGTGCTCTAACACTCCGACTCAATCCACTCACCACACCGGCGATGATAGGAAGTCATATCTTTATTTCCCCTTTTCTTATTATTTCTTCCTGTCTATTGTTTATTGTATGTTCTCAAGTCAAGAGTAATTATATTTCTTTTAAATTCTCTATTTTAGCTTCTGCTTTAAGTGGAAACAAGGATTCAATTTATAGCTTGGCCATGAATCCTTCTGGAACAGCTATTGTGAGTGGCTCTACTGAGAAAGTTCTAAGGGTGTGGGATCCTAGAACATGCACTAAACTCATGAAATTGAAAGGTAAGCCTTGAATTTTTCCTTGATCAATTTGTATTATTCCCTTAAAGAGAATTTGAAGATCAAACAGAACTATACCTATTTCCGCATTTAACTGTATTTGTTCTGCAGTTATTTTTTATCAGTGAGACATTCCAACTAATGAACACAATTTATATTGTTTTGGAAGGACACACTGATAATGTGAAAGCTCTGGTGTTGAATTGGGATGGGACTCAATGCCTTTCTGGTAGTTCAGATGGAACCATAAAACTATGGTCTTTAGGACAGCAGAGGTGTATTTCAACAATGAGAGTCCACACAGAGGGAGTCTGGGCACTTTTGGTGAGTTTCTCTTGGGAAGAGTTGGCATGAGACATTCAAAATGTTCCTGGAATCAATCTCAATTAAAACTCAAGTGTTATTGAGATTAAGTATTGTTTAAACTATCTAACAGTGCTAATTGTCAACATGCAGAAAAATATTACTGAAAATTTTTAAAGCTTTTTGTGAATGACTGTGTCTTGTTGGAACTTTATGAAGGCTCTTTGACTTTAATAATTTGATCTTTAATCTAATTCTTATTTCATATTGGATTCCCTTTTGCTATGATTTTCCTTATTTACGACCATCTTTCATGAGGGTATCACGCACTCGGAAAAGAGATGTAGTTTTTCTTGATCTTTAGCCATAAAAGAGTCATAAGTCTATGTAAGAACCCTGCAAGCCTTTTGGCATGTGGCAGGGGGTGCAGGCACCTTGACTCTATTTTCTTAAACAGTTGCTTTGGAGTATAGTTTGCAGAAAAAAT
This sequence comes from Sympetrum striolatum, assembly GCA_947579665.1. Lineage (NCBI taxonomy): Eukaryota > Metazoa > Arthropoda > Insecta > Odonata > Libellulidae > Sympetrum > Sympetrum striolatum. The sequence goes on from OX388350.1 coordinate 9,337,968, forward strand.
GAATTTTTGAAACGATTTATCCTTGCATCTATTTTCCTAATCTTTCTGGCAGTATCAGAACAGCCCATATAAAAAGGGTGTCGCATTATATTGGTTACATCATCTGAGAATGTAATTTCTCTGAACTTACTTAATAAATTTATCCTTTGAATTTGTCTTCTATCTTCTAATGATTCCCATCTCGCATCCTGTAACATCTGTGTAACACTCGCTGTTTTATCGTAGCAATTCTTTACAAATCGTATCACCTTTCGTTGTACTTTTTCTAAATTCGGAATATGACATTTCTCGGCGGGGTCCCATACACCGCATGCATACTCAAGGTGAGGCCTAACTAACGCTAAGTACATTGTTCGCAAACTTTTTCTTCACTCCTACTCTATGCATTTCTGTGAAAGAGGAGTATGGTTGAAACACGTTAAAAGAACTAAATATGTGATACAGAAAGACCATGCTTACCTAACCCAACTTAAATTAGAATCTTGCGAAGGATACTAATTTTTTAAGGTTTTGAACTTTCTGGAAGATAACTTACTGATTGATAAAGTTCACAGATTATTGTTAAATGTGTCCTTATACAAGAAATGTGGATAATTATTACAGTACTCTGTATATCTTGCATGATTGGTGCCCCAGAATTAAAGAGGTTCCAGAAATAGGTTAATCTGTTTTAAATCTTTAATACAAGGTCTAGTTATAAAGGAAAGTTGGATTATAATAATTTGGAGAAATTTATTTGAAGACAAAGAAAATGCACTAAAATCGAAGACCGCTAAATCAAATTGCTGCTTTGGTTTGTTTGGCTGCCACTACAAGAAAAGGATTCACTAATGTAATTGTATTGTTTTGTATTTAAGAAAAGGTGGAGTGAGTTGTAGGTGCCGTATTTTCTCAAATGTCTAAATATGAATTCATTCATTAAAAAATTTAAAAATTTCATGTAGAATGTTCATGCTGTTCACTTATCAGGTCTAAAAATGAATTTATACCCATATTTTAAAAGGGGGGTCTCTGCAGCAATACTTGTGTTTGTAATAAAATAATTTATTTCATAGTCATCTCAATAATTAAAATAACTTTGTAGTAGACTTGTCTGAACATAAACCACAGTCTTTTTTTCTCATATTTAATGTGAACTTTGTTTTACATCTGAGCTATGTGTTGGACATTATTAACATCTGTGTCATAATTTATGGGGTGTATACGTTTGATTAAAACTCAAGAACTAGAATTTGGAAAACTTCGTACATCATTTACAGTCCTTACAGATAATTAGCTACTTTTTATGAAGGCAGTTTAACCACTGTTTAGCTGAACATTTAACCCATGTAGATATTTTATTTGGAATTAAAACTTTAAAGAATTATTCATCATAGCCATTGTTTTCATGAAAGAGTTTTCTCAGCGTTTCAACAATTTGCAAATCCCCTCTGATTGGGAATTAACCTCCAGGGTATGTAGCCAGATTGGCTCTTTGTAGATTGTCAAGGAAGTGCTGGGATGACCCTCCTAGTCTTTAGGAGGCAGCCAGAAGGAATTTTGGTCATATGTCCGAGAATCTTGACGAGGGCAGTCTTCAGTACCCAGCCTTTTATTAATTAATCCCTAAACTTGGCTGGTTTATATGTTCCGCAAAGCAAGATTTTCAGAATTCAGGGATTATATCAATGCAAAGAGGGAATACTTCTGTAGTTTTTGGAGCAGCAATACTGTTGAGGATAGCTGTACGGAATTTCTCGGAGTGTTAAGATAATGCTTAGCTACGTTTGTCCCAATTAAAGGCGTTAGGGAGCGTAAGGACCTGCATTGGTTGTAACCTAAGTTGCATGCGATGCATAGGAAGCTAAGGATTTTACACATGCGAACGAAGAAGCTAGAAAAAATCAAAGTAGACTTTGATATTGAGCGACATAAATATGCAGAGGTGCGAAGATTGGTTAAGGATGAATCGCAGAATGAGTTTCAGGAATACAGATCTACAACCCTTTAGTCTTTAGGAGGCTTACCAGAATGAATTTTGGTCATATATCCAAGAACCTCGAGGAGGTCAATCTTCAGTACTCAGCCGTATTAATGACATGGGTTTAATGATTACTGAATTGGTAAGAAAAGCGAATCTTATTAATTGACACTACCAGGAAAGATTTTCTTATAACGGTGGGCTCACAAACAAATTTTTTATGTTGATTCAGAGTTGTGGGTGGATGGAATAAGAAAGTGGTTGCAACCAGTAGACAAGAAGAAAGCACCAGGACCAGAAGGTATACCATCTCTCGTCATTCAAACACTTGCGAATGAGCTTACTCCCCTTCTTTTGTAAAATTGTTCAGTAGTTAACTTCTTCTACAGAAAATCTATAATAAATGATTATTCTTACAGCCTCTGAGGGGTAAACCTAATGACAGTAGAATCGGTGAAGTGTCTTGGAGTAACTCTCAGGTATAATCTATTATGGAGTGCCCACATCCGAAATATATGTGGAAAAGCACTTAAGAAACTCGGCTTCGTTTAAAGAATAGTCGGTAGGAGTGAAGAAAAAGTTTGCGAGCAATGTTACTTAGCATTAGTTAGGCCTTACCTTTTGAGTGTAGGGTATGGGCCGAGAAATGTAATTTTCTGTATCTAGAAAAAGTACAACGAAAGCGATTTGTAAAGAATTGCTATGATAAAACAGAGAGTGTCACTCAGATGCTACAGGATGGGGAATGGGAATAATTAGAAGATAGGAGATTAATTCAAAAGTTAAATTTATCAAATAAGTTCAGAGAAATTACGTTCTCGGATAATGTAACCGATATAATGCAACCCTCCTGTTATATGGTCTGTTCTGATACTTGCAGAAAGATTAGGGAAATAGATGCTAGAAGAAATCATTTCAAAAATTCATTTTTTGCACGAACCATACAGGAAAGCAACCGTTTAGGTAAATTGAGTCAAGGTGCCTGCACCCCCTGCCACACACCGAAAGGTGGCTTGAAGAGTTCTTACATAGACATAGACATATGATTAACAATTTTAAGTGCAAAAGATGTGGAAACTATTGTTCCTGATTTTTAGGAGAACATACATACGCACCCTCACTCATAACCAAAAAGGGTAGAAAGGACAAATTAAAGTTGCATAAATATTATCAAAATCGAATATCATATTTCTCAATTAGGAGGAAACCATAGTTTGGAATTAAAATAATTTTCTATCAAACAATTAATTGCCCAGTATAAATGCAAACTTGATAGAGACTAAATAAATCCATTTGTGCTATTAAGAGTTAAACCACGAAGTATGAAGAAAAATATCCAAAAAAACTCAGACAAATCAAAGATTTCAGTGTATCTATTTAGGATAAAAAAATGTAGTTACTATAAATTTCAATTTTTTAATTAAGTGAAAATATAATTTTAAACAACAAGAGAAAATGGACCCTCACTTAAAAACATCGATACACACGTAAAATGAATGAATCAAGATGTTCCATTTCCCTGTATAAAGCCCTCCTTATATGTCTCAAGTGAAATACGTTAGCCTAGGGGGGAAGAGACGTAGTAGAATGCAAATTCAGATTTTGATCACATGATTTGTCTAACGTGTGAATTTCTATTGCAGGACTTATTTGGTGAGTTACAGCAAGCAATTGCACTGCAGTCCCACTAGCACTGTTCAAAGCTTGCCCCTTACTTCTCCCACTGACATTTTCCAGTAGGAATACTTTGAGAATTTAGGCCCTTTTAAAATTAATGAAAATATGTAACGATGGACTATGTAAAGAGATAGAAATATTAGGAGATTTTAGCATTTGTCATGATGAATCACAGGGACAAACATTAGAAAAGTTTCTTATTACAATTTCCCAATCCTAAAACAAGTCATTTAATGTGCTTGTTGTTGAGTAATTGTGCATCTGCAAAGCCACCTTTTGAGATGTGGTATTTTGGCTCTACTTCTCTAAATGCTTGCTGTAGCATATGGTTGTAGTATTTTCATTTACATTATTTGTTCAATTGAGTCATATTCCTCCCATAAGAAATTCTTGATCAAATGCTTGCCCTATTTATCTTGTATAAGGAAATTTAAAGGAATATTGATTTCCTTAAAAATATTTCATATGAAAGGAATTCTATAAAGATACACATTCTTATCTTCGATTATAGATTTTGAATACAATGTATGAAAACTTTGAAAAGATTGAACATTTTTCATTTATTGAAATATTAAACTTTGACAAGAGATGCTAGATTCTCTTATAAACAATTGGGACTACTGTATCTGATATTAGAGGCTTTTACTTCTTGTGATTTTATATTATGAAATATGCTACATAATTGCATTGTTAACCTTTGGATAATTACCCATCCTATTCAAAAAGAAAAGAAATATTTCAGAAATTCAAAATTGTCAATTTTGATGTGATGAAGAAGGAAAAAATTGAGGATACAGAATTGCAAGCATTATACAATGAAGAATTTTGAAACTTGAAAAGGTTAATTAGATAATGAGATACAATTTTCTGAGATTGGTGATTTCTTATACTGGCTGTGGTTTAGGCACCACTTTATTACCACAGCACCTAACCACATGCTGCAAGAGCCATATCACTAACTATATTAATCCTGGAAAGTTTACAGCAAGTGCATGACCAAAATCTGGCCATATAGCTGAATGTGTGTTAATCATCAATCTGAAATATAATTACCGTATTTGACGGCATATAAGACGCACCTTTTTTCCTAAATTATGTCTCGAAAAATTTCCCTGCGTCTTATATGTGAAGGTTCAACCTCCACAGGTTAACTTTCAATACTGAATGCCATTTTTAGCCCAGATGGTCTATACTACCTATTTCATAATTGCATTCAATGATTGTGTTAATATTTGGCTTTTACGAAACGTGACAACTAAAAGAAACTAAATTTTAAGTTATTGTGGTACCGCGCTTTCGCACGGACTATTAAAACTATTTTCCTTGTGAGTGTCCAACTTGATGAGGGTGCATCTTTTACGCTGGTGTGTCTTATATGCCGTCAAATACGGTATTCTTAATTATCTTTTATTCTCTATTTCAAGATTGTATTACTGTTGCTTTTAGCAAAATCCATTCTTTTCCTTAATCTGATTGTTCCATATATTACAGTCAACAGACAACTTTGGTCATGTGATATCTGGAGGTAGAGACCGAAGAGTGTGGATGACAGATGTGAGGAATCCTGAGAGGAGGGTTCTCATATGTGAAGAGTCTGCCCCGATACTGAGGTTCGCCCTTGCACCAGATACCAGTACCCTTTGGGTTGCCACATCCAATTCAACCATTAATGGATGGGTAATTAAGGACATTTTTTCTCATACTTTATTGTGTTTTGTTCACCGCCACCTCAAACGCACGTGATGTGATGTGAATTTTGAAGTTTATCTCTGAGTCATTCAGGATTAAGATGAAGGGGATAATTTTTATCTTTTTTATCCCTTTGATTCAAAATAATGCTCATTTTTTCAGATATGTTATATAGAATCAATTATAAGACACATAGAGGAAACCCTCACTATTTGTGGTAGATGTGTTCTTCAGAATGCCATGAATCTGTGAAAGCCAAAAGTGACTTTATACAGAGAAAGAAACTACTGATTCTTTTCCTCCATCTTTTGGTCATATATACGAGAACCTCAAAGAGGTCAGTCTTCAGTACCCAGCTTTGTTAATGACATGGGTTTAATGATTACTGATTTGGTAGGAAAAGCGAATCTAATTAATTGACTCTATCAGGAAAGATTTACTTAAGACGGTGGACTCACAAACAAATTTTCTATGTTGATTCAGAGTTGTGGGTGGATGGAATAAGAAAGTGGTTGCAACCAGTAGACAAGAGAAAAGGACCAGAAGGTATACCATCGCTCGTCATTTAAACACTTGCAAATGAGCTTGCTCCCCTTCTTTTCGTAATATATAGGGAAACTTTGGACAAAGGCGGTGTACCAATGTCGTGGAGAAGAGCATACATCACTCCAATTCCTAAGAAAGGACATTCCTCGAAACAGGAAGATTATTGTCAATTTTTTGTAATACTATCGAGCACATGATAGCAAGTTCAATAATGCGTTTCCTAAGTAACAAGGGGGCAATTAGTCAATGTCAACACGGTTTCCGTAAAGGTAGGTCATGTGATACCCAATTAGCCCTTTTTCTTAATGATGTAGTTAGAGCAGTTGATAAGGGTATAAGAACAGACGCTGTATTTCTAGATTTCAGAATGGCTTTCAATTCATTCATAAATTGATGGATTACGGGATTAATAGAAACGTTGGAGAATGGATAAAGTCATCTCTCTGAAATAGATCGCACTGAGATGCGTTGGATGGAATTTTATCTGATGAGGCTCGTTTCCGATCCAGTGTTCTGCAGGGAAGTATATTCGGACCAATTTTGTTATTTGTTGTGTTAATGTCAAATGTAAGGTTAGGTTATTTGCTGATGTTTCTGTTGTGTATAGAGAGATCTTAGTTCAAGATGACACTGATGCAGAACAATTTGAATATTATTTCGGGTTGGTGTTGTGATTGGCAGCTCGAGCTGTAAAGTAATGTGAAGAAGTGCGTTGCCATGACTTTCACCGGGTCCCCCAACGCTACCTGCATACCTTATAGAATTTCATAAATCCCTCGGAGCTTCTGATGCATCATAAGTACGTAGGAATTAAGCTCAGCAGTAATTTTCCTTCAAAGAGCATATTTGAAGCGTAATAGGAAAGGCAAATGGGATGTAAAGGTTAGTCAGTAGAATTCATATAAAGTAAAAGAAATAGAGTATTTTTCCCTGATTCGACCTCTACTTGAGTATTGCTGTGCTATTTGGGATCCTCACAAAGTAGGATTAATTTCCGATCTCGAGATGGTTCAACGTAGAGCAGCTAGGTTCATGAAGGGAGTGTTCAGATTTGACAGCAGTATTTCAGCTATGATAGAATCCCTCGGATGGAACTCTCTTAGTTATAGAAGACTTGAGTATCAACGGAAGCTTTATGATAAATTTATCACTACCAATTTCGGGGAGGAGATAACTGATACTGTTATCCCAGTTATAAACTTATGCGATCCTTGGGAGAAAACAAAAAAGCGATACGGGGAAGTAGTTGCCAAGATTGATAGTTACTTTTGGTAATTTTTCCAGGGAAGTATTAGAGAAGATAATAGCTTTCCAGGTTAGATAGGGATTTCGGTGTTTTGCACTCCCTGCCACTTACCAATGGGGGATTGCAGGGTTTAAATGTAAATGGAGATGAATAGAAAACACACTTCTGTGATATACCACATTAAGATTATTATTGTATGAACATGGTCTCAACCTGTTGGGTCACATCAGGTGCTTAACCCAATGTGTTGAAACTATAACTGTACTTTAAAAATCTCTATGTGGTATATTGTAGAAGTGTGTTTTCTATTTATCTTCATAATTTTCTACCTCTTGGAATAATAGGCGAATAAAAGATAATATCATAACTTGGTGTTGATGAGGACTCACGTTTAACTTAAAGAGATTTTGAGCAATAATAGCAGCCAAATGGAATTCCTTCAGGGATGGAGAATTTTAAGAGTTTGTTAGCGTGGTTCTAGCAGGTATACGAGGGATTGGAATGTCATGATAATCATACAATCATGGTTGAATATTCCAGTCGTATTCCAAAGGTCATGTATAAAAGGATCTCAGAGATGGTACAAGGGCTGCTACTGGGGGTGTATGGCTACTTGTAAGACAAAGGAATTTTAAAAAGATGTATGTAAAGCTTTCAATGGAATCCATTCACCCATACTGATGGGAATATCAGAGATAATTGTGTTGAACTGGAAAGATTGGAGGCCTGCACAATATCTGTACTGAAGGTGAATCATCCCTAAAATCGAAGTGTATTTTTTCAATGGGTGGTAGCACACCTTGTGTAAAGTTGAGTATACTTCCAAATTTAGTTTACTTCTATCTTGAGAATAAGTAACCTAATAAATTCTGAATATGGTTATATGAACAGGAAAATCATAAAATTGATACTATGAAGACAAAAATATTTTTCAATTTTAATCCTTTTCTGGAAAAGTTATAGAGCTAATTTGTTTTAATGCTATAACTCGAGCAAAAAACTTTCTTTTGCTCATTAAAACCCATGTGACTGACCTGCCCACCTTAATTAAACTTAATTAAGTTTTTCCCCAGGTTATTAATTGTTGCTAAGCAACAGCAATATTTTTGTTTGTTTTATTTTGTATCTGAATTTTGGTTAGAGTGTTCTGATTGTAAACTTTGAAATGAAATAATTTCTTAGTTTGTGTTCAGGTTCAAGATTAGTTACATGATACTTTGTATATTTTAGCCTCTCCCGAAGCGTGACTTGCTCTCAGAGAATGTAGTTTTAAATGGAAACAGCAATGGTCCAGTGGTGGGTTCTCTGCTTCCATCTGGCAGAGTGAGAATAGAAATTGTGGCTGACAATGGACCAAGTGGAGATTCCATAAGGGCAAATAACTTGGATCTTAAAGTTGGAAGTGGGGATGATGGTGACGCAAGAGAGGAAGTGCCTCTAAGACCATTGCATACACGTCCCTCTCATGTGATTAAAGGGGGGCCTGCAATTCGACAGTATCGGGTTCTTAACGACAGAAGGCATATTCTCACTAAGGACACAGAAGAAAATGTGGCCCTATATGACGTTCTTAAGGTTTGTTTCATTTTGTATTTATCCTTTGATTTATTTGCATGGTAATTTCTCGCTATTTTATTATTCAAAATAATACTCTCTGGTTGTATTGAGATACAAATAAACTAGTTGTGAAATTTCTTCCATAAATAGATTGAATGAATGAATGCATTTCTAAGATGTTGTTTCCCTTCAGTCTGTCCTTGCTCTCATGGGTTTGATACCAGTGGGCCCAAAACTTCCGTTGTTCCCATAAGAATGTGAATTAAAAATTAATGTTCATAATACCAATTTTTTTCTATTTATTCCACCGCATATTCTGTATGAAAGTCGATGTAATTCTCATAAATTTGGGGAAGAGCTGAACATAAGGCCCAGAAGAGCTTACTGTTGCCAACTTATACTAAAAGATATTATTAGGCCAATTTGTAAAGCCAAATTTATTTAATTGCCTATTTCATATCTCTAACATTTTAAAAGTTTTTATATGAAGCAATTTTAAATACTCTTGAACTACAATGTAGAATATAAGTAGGATTAAAACTGGAAACTAGAATATTATGTCTATAATCTCAAATCAATAATCATTTTATATTTATGAAAATTGTTTTGTCACTTGTTTTTTATATACTGCACTTATCTATTTTATACAGGCTTGTAAAGTTGAAGACTTGGGCAAAGTGGATTTTGAGGAGGAAGTAAAGATAAGATTCCGCATGGTATATGTTCCAAATTGGTTTAACGTCGACCTTAAAACAGGGGTAGGTATTTCATATATTCCATCATAATCACAAAGTGGTATTGTATATTAGTAAATAGAGACTTCAGCTCTGGACAAGCTTTAATATTTATACCCTTCAAGTTATAAATACTTTCCCAATTTTAAGTTATTTCTAAGTTGAATGGAAATTATCCACTTCTTGTAAGCAGAAACAACAAAATTGTATAAAAGTGGATATTTTCCGTTTAACTTAAAAAGAAAGTTCCTCTTTACAGCTTGTTTCTGCTTACAAGAGTTTGAATTCTATTTAATTGTAAAATAACATTAATTTCCCAAGGAAAAGCGGACTTGAAGAAAGTCTGACAGGGCTGGGAATCGAACCCAGGATCTTCCTCTATCCGGGAGGCTGCCTTAACCACTAGGCTACCGAGACAGAACATTTCAACCAGCCGTTTTGTGATATTCCGTCTCGGTAGACTAGTGGTTAAGGCAGCCTCCCGGATAGAGGAAAATCCCAGGTTCGATTCCCTGCCCAGTCAGACTTTTTTCAAGTCCGTTTTTCCTTGGGATTTTCCTGGGTGCACGCCCTTTTAACATTAATTTCATCAAGCTAGTAGTTTAGCTCAAGCTTGACTTCCTCAAATAGGAGACACAGATTCCCTGCTTAAAAGTAGTTGATATGAATCTAGAACCACTTGGCATTTCTTCATGCAAAATTTGCATCTGAAAATTTTAGTTAGGCAACCATGAAGATTGTGATAACTTCTTAAAACCACAAGTATCAATCACATGGGCCTTTTTGTCATAATGGTTTCAAAGAGGAAACACTCATAGAAACTGAGAAATTTATCCTAGCAATCATAGATACAATACAGACAATACAAAACAAATACAAATACAAAACAAGGGGTCAAATACCAGATTTTTTTTTTTCAAGAAAAGAATGAAATTTCTTTCAACATTCTAAAAAAATTTTGAAGAAGTTTCTGATATGACAGACATCACTTGGTTGCATTAGGGAAAGTGATTACTCATTCGTTAACGCAAAATTTATATCTAAACTGTTTATTAGTTCATTAATTTGCTATATTGATGTTTAACTTTGTATTATTTGTCTGAATTCATAGACTAACAAAATGAAGAGTTGACAAAGTCCACAAAAAACTGTGAATTAAAGAGTTTTAAAGTTATAGGGTATCACATACACTCATCTCAAAACTCTTAAAAATACCTTTATTTTAGCATACAGTTTTAATCCATTCCAATTAGTCCTCGTCTATTTTTAGGCTAAATATTGTCCTGTGCAGCTTGAATAGAAGAAGAAGCTGTGAATAGTGAGGGTTGCCTCCATAGCTGAAGCCGTTAACACACAAATGTTCAATGAGCACTATGCCAGAGTACTAACAAGGGGAGACTCTCACTTTTGTCCAGGGATTTTGATGAAATATTTTTAGGTGATGCAGGAGGTAGAGTAATGAGGAATTGTGGTAGGGTTCATGTAATTGGGCCTTAGTTTCATTACAATAATTAATTGAAAATTGACAATCTGAGTATAGGCAACTTCGCATTACACCCCCCCGATAGACCAAATCAGTAGGGAATAACCCGCTGTTTTTGAATAATTCTCAAAACTTATTTTTATTTCTTTTGATAAATATTTTCCTTGTTACTCACTGATAGAGATAAGGGTGATATTTCCATTATTTCACCCAATATCCGATGGAATAATAATAGCAGGAAAGAACTGCCGCCAGGCTAACAGCTTACCTGCAGTTTATGCCTCAATAATAATAATATTAATAAAGAATAACCTTATTTCAACCAAATGAACTTTGATGACAGAAAGCCTTGCTAAAAGTATGATGAATGATGGTTTGTAAAAAAGCTTCTCAAATCATTCGATGTTTGTTGGTACTAATTACATTAGCTGTCTTCTTGTACTTGATACAATAGCTTTCGCAAGTGCTAATTTCATTTCACGACTACCCTAAGAATGTAAAAGGAACTTGTGTTTGACCGATTCAGAATTTCATTACTATAAGTAGCAGATTATTTCCGGAATTTAATAATGATACCAATCACTAGGTGCTTTACAGTTGTGTGTTGGATAGTAAACAATCTGCTCTGACTACTTATATGCTGGCAACTCCTTAGTTAAGATACTTTAATGGCCATGAATGTTATTGAAAATCTCGCAAGTGTGAAAATATCCAATAAGGCACTTCACTTGGGGAGGAATCCATGGAGAGATTCATGGAGATCATGGAGTAGAATATTTATATAGAATAGGATATGAAAGATAGCAGCCCTCCTTCAAAAGAAGATACCAGTGATTTCAATGAGCCATCATCGAAATCTCTAAAGTACCTTCTTATTCCGTTGGATGTGAATATTAAGGTGGTTAATCTTGCTAGGGAATATCCAAAATGGTAGCTATCAACCTTAAAAAGACTAGGTTTACAATTATTACAAAGCATATCTCAAGTCACGATGTGGAGTGGGGATATTACAAAATCGAGGAACACGATTCGTTAAGATACAAATGATAAATACATATGATAGGTTTTGTGAAGGAAGAAAAGGAATGGAGCACATCTCCTCCAGAGTGCTCCAACAGTGGGCTTTATCGGTGAGTTATCATCACCCATCAACTGAATTCAATGTAACTGGTTAGAGATATTGGCTCAATTAAATTTTTAATTCAATTTAAAAAGACTTTTGAGTATGACAACAGAAAGCTATGAGTTATGTTTCCCGTAGAGAAAAGTCGTGTTTCCGGAAATAACCCTAAAGACAGCAGAAATTTTCATTTAATGGACATCAACTGTTGAGAGATTACCAACGAGATTACAAAATCAATTCTAATCAGACTGTGAGTGAATATAGTTAACATTTAAAGAACATTAACACACCTTGGAGAAAAGACAGTACAGCTATGTTTTGGAAATAGGGGAAAATGACGCATTCATTCACTTAAAGGCATGGTTGATGGTTTCGATGATTCTTTATTACTTTATTGGCGTAATCGCCAATGACTCGGCTTTTATGTTACCACGGATCCTTCCAGAACTCTCCCGAAATTCGGGAGAAATTCTGGAGGAATCCGTGGGATGGGGGAGTCCTTGGCCGACGTGCTCGGTCGGTCGAATGGCAGCGGACTGACGGTGAGCCACCACACACTGCACAGTATGCAATCACGGCCTCTGGTAATATTTAGGTCAAATTTTACTCTTCGTGCAGGAATTGAGAGGTATATTTGGACCATAGGTGAGCAAGAAAGTGGCAGAATTAGGAGAAAAAATGTAAAATATTTCAGTCACATTCACGTAAGATTCATTGAACTTTAAATTCTTACGATAATGGAAAATGGTTAAAACAACTAAAATAAGCTTGAAGTTCAAGTGCCATGCGTCGGGAGAAACTAAAAAGGTCTCCTAAGACTCTAACGATACTCTAAAACAAATGTGCACATTTTGCATCACCTGTGTGCTTGCGTGCCTGTCACAGTCTCGGTGGTTCCTTTCTAAGGGACATCTTGCTAAGGAGCACATTGCTACCGTATTGATAACTTCGGATTTGATGAATGAATTTCAATTAAGGAAAAATCACAATTTATGATTAAAATCCATTTCCGATCCAAATATGTATCGAAAGAAAATGAGAGACAGCTGTTAGTAAATTATCCTAAAAGGTGCTTTAAACCATAGAAAATTCAAGGTAAGAAGGAAAAAATGAACTTCCCCAGGGTGGTTTATCCTGCTGCCTATAGTGAGTCCAACGCTGCAGGGGAACTACCTGCCAGAAACGTATTACCGAGACTATGTCTCCATCCTCAGTAGCCGGAAAGGACTGCTCAGCTACTGAGTCCTTACCATAGCTCCCCTGTGGCGTTGGACTCACCAGCAGGATAAACCACCCTGGGAAAGTTCATTTTTCCTTCTTTGTTTGGGTATGGAGTACCATGTAGGATAATCCAGAAGTGTGGCTTGGGGCTATGTAGCATATGGATATTTAAGTTGCTAGCTTTAGTTTAAAAAGGTAACCAAGGCTTTGTATATTTCTTTAGTTTTTGTTTATTTTTCTTTGGTAAGATTTGTTTGTATGTCCCACTCATTCTGAGTATTAAGCATCAAATGAGAGAATTCATTCTAATAGCATCCTCTGCAAAATTTTGCTTTTGATAAAGTTATTTAATTTAAAATGATTTATCATTCAATGTTCTTCATATTGAATAGAAGAATAGAGATGTGCTTGTGATGACCAGATCTTCCTTATTTAGAAGAAGTATTTTCTCATTCTTTACTTTGAATCCCTCCACAGATGCTCACCATACATTTAGGCCAAGACGAGAATGATTGCTTTTCAGCATGGGTATCATCCAGAGATGCTGGACTAACTGCCACTGATGCTCCTGAACATAAAGGTAATTTTTAGCTCCTAAGTCTTGGTTTAGTTCTTTGGGCCCTTTTTGGTATCCACGTCAGTCGGTATACAAGTTTAGGCCGAGTTTAAGAATATATGTTCCGGTATTCAATTTTACCCGCCCTAGGTGGCAGCAGAATCTGTTTGTCCGACGGGAACCGTTCCCTGTCCCATCTGACTTTTTTCAAGTCTATTCGTCCTTGGGATATTTCCTGGAAGCATGCCTTCTCGCCCAAAAGTACCTTACCCAATTACCTTGTTCTTCCAAGCGTTAAATCCCCTAATGGGTATAAGGCTATACAGTTTGCAAAGTTGATGTGGCTTAATTTAGAAATTAAATCCTTATACTGCAGAAAGGCCAACTTGGAAATAATTGCGTATAATTTACATCTGCAGTTAACAAAAAATCTTGGAACTTTTGGCTTCTCCATTTGGATTTATTTTATTTACAGAATGACTGATTTCAATGAAGTTAAATATCACGACCAAGAAGAAAAAAATTAAAACCTAAGTTTGAGCCTTTGGTAAACTGCCTCAATCTCAAGAGCTATAGAAGGGTTCCCATTTCCAATGCCTCTTGCAATGAACCTCGGACTTTTGACTTTATCAAGAATTTAAAGTTCACTTTTGAGATAGAACATTAACTCTTTGCCTTTCCTAGATATTTTGGTTATTAGAAACTCCAACAAGTTAAAATTTGACATTTATTATTATTATTTATTATAAATGTTAAAAGTGGACTGTCGTCCGGTGGCAACGTCAAATATATAAAGACAAAAAAGAAAAAAATATATAAGGACACAACATAAAGACAAAACGAAGAAGATTATAAAACATGTAGAATTCCTCTGCTGTACCCTATGTTAACAACCAATTAGTTATACATTTACGGCCGTATTCAAAGATGTTTATTTAGCGTCTAACTAGAGGTTGCTACGTAGTGATTCACTTTCGAGTGATTAACAACTAACTAAAATGTGGTATTCATAGATTTCAACTAGTGTGTAACTAGAGGTTTCTACGTAGACAACTGCTGTACGGCGGAAAGTGACATTCTCGATTTGGCAACCTCACATCAGCACCTCAAACAAATGAAAAGAAGTTGTTTATATTACTTTTTTTATTAAAGCTATTGTTATATGGTATCTCTATTGTCAATTCTTTCTGCTGTTTGATGTATTGAAATATTCTCAAGTAAAATCTATCGTATTGGTTTCCTATGGTGCAAATAACATCACATAAATATAAAACGTACAGATGATGTCTAGGATGGGCAAACGTTCTTCTTATTGATACGATGGATGTAGTCTTTACATCGTTGATTTTTACTGTTGTTAATTCAATTAAAATATCTAAAAATCGACCATTAAATGTTCTATAAATTTCCCAACAAAAATTTCTCTTTTCATGGTAATATTAAGAATTAAAGGTATGCATTTTCCATTTATCCTTTTCAATGAATCTGCCAAGTGCCAAGATATGACATAAATAACACTGTTCTTACAATACAACGCATGCAATACTTAAGCAAAACCTTTGGTCCAGATTTAAAAATGAATGTTTTGAAACAAATTATAAATTCACTTTAACTTACTTTAACATCATTCACCATTATCATTCATCCATGTATCTTTATCATGGATACTTAAACCAGCTTTTATGTTATCAGTCATGAAAAACGCTGACTATTGAGTCAAAAGTAAATGTAACACATACTAAAGGCAATTGATAATCATTCCATTTACAAATGAAAAATACAACTTCCTTTCTTCTGCTTTCTCCCAATCAATCAAAGTAACCTTTCAAGTCACAATTCCTCAAATCAATATTTATATCCAAATTCTCTGTCACAGTATCTCAGATTCACTTTAGGCAAATAAACTCTTAAGAAATCATCCTTGTGCTATTTTTCTTACCTCTTTTACTTCCAAAACTTCAGTATTATTGTAGAATGAATTTATGTGAATACAAATCCAGAAACAACTAGACGCTAATTCAAGCAGCTTAGGATAAATTAAGGAATAATACCACCCTGAGAAAAGTGAATGAGTAGAAAGTGAAAAATAATATTTAAATGAAGAAAGAAATACGTTTTAGAGCAAATGGAACAACAATTTCTATGAACTTGATATTGTCTGCTAAGTATAGATTACCAAAAAGAATGCAAACAATAAATAAATTCGAAACTACACCAAGGAAATATAGAAATTACAGTTAACAATCTAATTAGAATGTAAAAAATAACAAATTTACAACTAGTATTACACAATATTGGTTCATCTCTTTAGTTGTTATTTAAAAAAAAATCATGCTTTGCAGACCAGTGCTAAGATACCTTTAGAATGAAAATTTATTTTAGAATTTGAAACACCATCATGCTAAGATCACCTTGTCAAGATTTGTGATGCCACCATGGACTTCTTGTCAGAAAGCAATTTACGAAGGGATTTCGTTTTTGTGAGCTTGCCATTTGTTGCCCTTTTGCTCCTCCACCTCCTCAGTCCCTTCAACTACCCATTCCAACTATTGCTATGGGAAATAGACAGTGGTGAAAGCGAGCACGATGCTGTTTTTCAGTAGTATCCAGTACCTTTAACCAATTCTTTAGATATATCCTTGAGACAATATCCTTAGGGTCATCAAGAAAACTCGTTTCCCACTTCAGCAACATTCCAATATTTGAATGGATTACGGTGAAGCCCCCTTAGAAGAAGTTAGTTTTAAGTTTGTGTTTCCTTCTTTAGCTACTTAATATTAATTCATGATGCTTGTATTTTAAACGATCTTCTTTATCTCTGTTTTCCCATGAATTGGGGTGAAACTGAGGCATTATTGCACATTCACGCTAGATGAATATTCGTGTGTTTACCTACCTAAGCCGGTAAATTTACTTTGTCTCTTTGAGTTTCTGCCGTAGACAGGTTTTACTGTACTGTATTTATCGGTATAACATGCATTGACATATTACATGCATTGTTGCATAACATGCACCTTGATTTTCAAAAGGAAATTTGAATTAATGAAAAAATTTGAAATTTAAGACTTTGATTGGTCAGGACAGAAAGCACTCAGCAGAGCAGCTAACAATGACTAGTCTATCATTATGATTAGCTAAGCAAAAGGTGATTTCTCACGGTGAAATCTCTTTTTCGTGTTCTTTTTATAATAAAGAATGATTTCAGAAGTAGCATATTTTTCCAGTTTGTGTCACTCACCTGGTCGAGTGTTAATTTGCAATTAGTTAGTGGTCAGGTGTTTGCTTCTCTATATCTCTTGTTTCCACAATTGGCAGGAATCATTTGCTATTTAATCATTAAAATTATTTTAGGGAAAATGTAATGATATAAATGTGAACATTATCACACCTATGAGTGTTTATCAGCTGATTTTGATAAGTATCACCATAGAGTATCTATACAGAGTATAGTTACTCTATGGTATCACGAAAAGTTTTTTCAAGAGACAAGACATTTTCAAAATAAAATAGCTAAAACAGAAAATTGAAACTGAGTTCTGATTCTTTTGGTTTAATCAATTTTTAAATAAAAAATTTAATATACACACATAACCTTAACATGAATTTTAAGGTTAAATTTTCAGATAAGTGCATGTTATACAGCAATGAATATGGTTATTCTGTAAGCATGTGTGTTCTGTTGTCCAAATGAAGGGTGACATGATGAAGTATAGAGACGCTTTTTCATAAGATTGTCTTTGTGCTAATTTCTCAATGACCAGGGCACTTCCTGCATTTATGTGCGTATAAAGGGAAGTCCATTATCCAAGCAATGCGATAGAGAATCTGGTACTTCGTGTTACTACTGAATTATGGAGAATGATTGCTGTTTATAATATTTTTTCTCTAAGCCTTGTTCCTACATATGCTTTATGGGTTTGGCTGATGAATTTTGGGTGATGATGAAGATAAGATTAGTTTTGGCGATGATATGACTTTTACGGCCGGATGCCTTTCCTGCCGCCAACCCTGAATGGGAAAGTCAGACAAACACACAACCATTCCCTAATCAGCTGGGATTCAAACCCGGGCTGCATTGAGTCGTAGCGATAGCGCTTTGCATGCTAACCACTCCACCACCAAGGCTGGTGATTGTTTTTTATAATTATTAAACTCAAAATCCATCTAAGGCAGGCTTGTTCGTGTTCCTTAACTATTTATTAATTAGGTTAAAGAACTAAGTCTATGTGACACATTGGTACCTCTAAGGGTTTCGTTCAACTGGAAGGATTAATAAATATCTACTTTCGACATTGTGATAAATAAGGGTATATTTGAATTGACAGGTCCAGTCAAATTTAGCCATTGATAGATGGAGTTAGAAAATGAGAAGTCAGGTTTATGGATTCATTGAGGGGAAATATAATAAAATTAGGTTTCAAGTATGTAAATGGGAAACTCTGAATCACCTATCCATCCTCACTTGTACTTGAACTATGGTGATAAAGTTAATTCAAGCAATTATTAATTTAAGAAGTACCCTAATATTTTTTGGAAATATTTTTATGCTTATAAGAAATAAAGTCATTACAATCCCATTTATCTCTCTGGGTACACCATCGTTTGGTTCAAAGTAGTTTGTAAGATTTACTCTTGACTTACAGTGAATTATGGAGATTTGCTGCTGCAGGCACTACTAGAATATTGGTGGCGTCCTGTATCAGGGGAAGAGGAAGCTGAGGGCCGTGGGGATCAACAGTGTCCAGGTGGAGGGAAGACAAGAGGAGGGAACAGATATTTCTCTGTACCCTGGCACACTCCTGTTATGTTCAGGTGAGCCAAGATTGTGCTGATGCTTTAAGTTAGGATAATACTTTCTCTTACACAAATGACGGAATGAATTTGCACGTGAAGGTGTGCTGCTTAAACCAGAATGCGCAGACCTGGGTTAGAGTCCCAGCCAAATACTATTTTCCACCTCTGTATAACTTTGATTTGCACACTTTCATGTGCAAATTCATTTCTTTCAGTCCATCATTTATGTAAGTCCTAGAGAGGATATTCTCAACATCGCTTTGTGTGCCGGTTGCCTAGGAGAGGACCTCTGGTGGTGGGTTAAATTTAAGTAAACAGGCCCCATAAATCAAAAATGAAAAATCTGATGTGGCCAGCACATAACATTCTACATTTATAAGATATAAATATTTATCTAGGACAGTATTTTTGAACTCTAGACTCAATCTAAACATGGAAGATACATACAAATACATTTTTTGTAAATTTTGTAGATAACTGTATATACCTAAATATCAGATTAATGGAGGAAACGAACTTCGAATAAAAAAGCTCGACTTTTAGTTAATCGATTTACTCCAAAAACTAATCAACTCTAACAACACCAACCAAAGTGCCATATATGAAATTTAGTGTTCATACGACATATAGTATTCATGTTTGAGTGCCCACAAAGTACATAATCAGCAACTTCTGGTTTATCAGTATTTCACAAATAATTCCTAACAAATCAGTGATACAAAAATATGTTTCATACAAAAGTTATAGTAAATTTTATTTTATAAAACTTTTATTAATAACAGTATATACCTAAAAATCATATTTATGGAGATATTTTGCAAAAACGGAAATTTTCTTCGAAGAATAAAGCTCAACTTCCGGACAACCGATTTACTCCAAAAACTAAACAATTCTCTCTAAACTAAACAGTACCCACCACAGTTCAATATATGAAGTTTGGTATTGATACGACTAATATTTTTTACGTTAGAGTGCCCACAAGCACACACACACACATACAGACACACACACACACACACACAGACACACACACTCATAGACATGGTCAAAACTTATTCTAGGGACTCCAAAACACGTATTTCTATTGAAATCTTGATGTTGATGTTTTTCATGAAAACAATACTTTCTCTATACTACGTACATGGAGAAAGTTAAAATAATTGTTCGGTGCACACCTTGACTGGCAACATAATCTTTGCAAGAAACTGAGATAATATTTACCTCTTCTTCGTCAATCACTATCTCTACGGTTTACGTTTTGCTCCAAACCTTTTGCTCTGGACAGATTCGTCCCTGAAGAAAACATTCGTTGCCTTCTCTCTTCAGTTGCACATAACCCACTGCAGTATTGCCGTAGCATTCTTGAGATGATCTCATAAATTGAATTTCCCTATTACACTTGATGTTTGTTCCGCATGTCAGTAGTCATGGGTTATACATTTTAAATACGTGTAGCATATTTCCTCAATGATGAAGATGAATGAAAATTGTATATATTACATTTCAAATAACACAGGGGACCAATATATTGAACACATGTTCATTTAGTATTACATTGACGAAATGGTTAGGGAAATTACTTACCTGAGTGCCTTGGTTCCTCTCACTTCCAGGATACTGTAGCACTCGTTATTCTTCAAAAACTCCGTCACCATAAATATATCTACCTTTGGCAGATTATTGGAATTAGCTTTCTCGAAATGGGATTCTAAAGCCACTTTCTCTGGATGCTTGAAATCAGGCAGTAAATAAACTGTGTATACAAGCTCACAATGCTCACAAAGTGGCGGACTGCTAGCAAGTGACGTCACAGGCCAATCGACGAATCACAAGACGTTCCTGCTTCTGCTGAAATCCTTGGCGTAGTTGCGATTAATTATGCATTTTACTGCATTTTTATTCATCCATTTTCAATTCTGTACAAATTGAAGAGGTTTTCAGGTGCAAAAAAATATATGCAAACAACCCAAAAAAACATAAAGGTAATTTTAAATATTCATGGATATGTAATAGACGTATTTATCAATGGATGTTAACGTTCTATCTTTAAAAATTCTACATGGTAAATCCTGATAGGAAAAAGATTGAAATTTTAATGTGCCCCAGCATTGAACCCAAGTGCAGCAATGTCTTATCTAAGTTTTTTTCTTAAGCCGATTCTTAATATACATCTTCTATCTAAGCAAGAACTTCCTAACGCTTCGATAAGTGCTTCAAAAAAACAATGAAAAACTACCTAAGCATTTTTAAATACTTCCCAAAAATCAAAGCAATAGATTTAATGGGGAAAAATCGTGACTTTGGGGCCCTCTGGAATCAAACCCATGACACTGAGGTTCAAAATCGCAATTTTTCCGGCAGTTACACGTTATGGCCAATACATCGTAAAAATTTCAAGTCAATGACGCTTGTGGTTTAGCCTCTGAATTAGTATCCTATCCTTGTATATTTCCTCATATGAATGAATCTGGAGAAGCATCTATATATAATAGATACGAGGCTTGTCCAGAAAGTAAGTGTACTGAATTTTTGAAGGCTACAAAAATTTTTATTTGAAGAAAAAAATTACCTGGTTACATTAGTACATATGTAAGCTATTATTCGACATAGTCGCCATTCCTCTCAATGCAGATGGTGAGCTGAGGTATTAATTCTTTGATGCATTCCTCGAAGTAGTTTCCCGCCAAACCCTTCGTCTACTTCTCCACCTCCCCCTTCACCTCCTCGTTGGTTGAAAATCTTTTTCCACCCATGTGCAGCTTCAGGGAGGTAAAAAGATAGTAATCTGAAGGTGCTAGGTTAGGGGAATAAGCGGGATGGTTCAGGGCATCCCATTTAAACGAGGCGAGCAGTTCTTTCGCACGGCCAGGCCTCCACTCCATTCAACTTGTGTTGGTCTGTCAGCTGGTTTGTGACCCACCTCGCAGACAGTTTCCGATATCCGAGGGTTTCTGTAATGGGTTTGTGTAGCAGAGATCTGGAGATTTGTGGAAACATCGCAGAAAGTTCATCCACAGTCAATCTGTGATCGTCATGGAGCACATTTTCAATTTTTTCCACAATTTTGTCAGTCACAATTGAAGGTCTTCCGCTCCTCTGATCATCATGCACAGACGTACGACCGTTTTTAAACTCGCGACATCACTTGAACACACTAGTATGATTCATAGCTTTATCACCATATGCAGTTTTTACCTCATTATAAACCTCAAATTGGGTTTTTCCCTTCCAAACAAGGTAACGTATGACTCCGCGCATTTCGCACTTGGCGGGAGATTGGATTGACATTTTTCACGAAACTTATTGTTGCATCGACTTTTCTCAACATACTGACATTGTATCAGTCTTGTTGTGTAGGGGAGGAATCAGGCTACACGGCAGAATAGCAAACATGTCCCAAAAAAAATCCCTCCGGCCGTGAGAACCTCAGTACACTTACTTTCTGGACATCCCTCGTACATGAATGAATTCGGAGAAGCATCTATATATAATAGATATCATGAGAAACGTCTATATATAATAGATATCTGGAGAAACGCCTGTATATAATAGATACATGAGTAAAATTTGCTTGCCAACTGCAAGCATATCGATAACATAAATTTCAAGTCGGCATCATATCGAGAGGGTCCTCAAAGGAAAAACATGGAATGTAAATATTCTTAAAATTGGCTGCATTTTATCTGATCGGCATCAAACCCAGGTCTTCCTGGTGATACTTACTATGCTGCACAACAGAACATCACCATCTGTAACTATGTGTGAAAACTCAAGCAATAATATTGGCTGCAACTGCCTCAAATGGCGTCCTACTTTTCCCTTATATTCCTTTTGAGAGAAATTTTAGTGAAGTCTGGCATCGAACCCAGGAAGAGCATGATCTTATATAATTTCTTTTCTAAAACAGAGTCTTAATATTCATCTTCTTGCAAATCTAGAACTTCCTATCGTTTCGATAAGTGCATGAAAAAAATAAAGAAAAACTACCCCTATGTGTTTTTTATGTGAGATATATTTACTGCCCAGCATTGAACCCGTGTCTTTCTGGTGATACTTCCTATGCAGCACAATAGCAGCACCTTGTCACTATGTATGAAAATTCATGCAGGAATATTTGCTGCAACTGCCTCAAACGAAATGCTACTTTTCACATGTATTGTAACCCAGGAACAGCACTTATTAATTTGTTTAGTAGAGGCTCTGCGGTTGTTACTCTTCCAAACTTGTCAATGTGTTTATGGCCTTCATTACTCCATATATGTATTTATTTGTTTTTCAGTGAGGTGGGAGGTCGAACCCAGTATCGGCTGTTAGTGCGAGATGCTGGTGGCGAAGCAGAAAATGTGCTCCTCAATGAAATGGTTCCTTCATGGGTAGCTGATGCAGTCTTTGAACGTAGCATGCCACGATTTCTTAAAGTTCCCTTCCATCTCCACCCCCACTCATCCTCCACTTCCTCCTCATCATCCTCCACTTCATCATCATCATCAAACAATCCATCACTAGTTCCTAGCGCCAATGCTGGAGTTGTTGGTGTTGGATCTACATCAGTTGTATCATCTTCTTCAGCTGCATCCTCCGCCTTGAAAAGTCTGAAAAGGTACATTTTGATTATTTGACATTTTCTAGAACTAATTTGCAAATAAAAATCTTATTATTAGTTGGTTGAAGAGGTTCCCATTGTCATGTTCACAAATGATAGTTATTTCATTGCATTTTTAAATCAAATCAAATACTAAGTCATTTGTTTTTATATCATCTTTAACTTCTGAATAGCTATATCAATCGTATTTTACTATCAATATTTTTATTTTCTTGTAATCTTGATAATGGAAAATAAATTATTTGTATACTTCCCTAGAACTTAAAAATTCTTTGGGATGGTACGAAGTAATTCTTTTCCATAATTATGGTCTTCCACTAAGTAACACTTGTGTAGCTATTGAGTTCATGTAATCATGTTAGTTACACTCAGTAAATTCTATCTGATTCACAATTATTCTACCAATTGTTGTATATGGGAAATATTTTGGAATATTTATCATTCAAAGCATCCTTGAGAAGTATATATTAATTAGTATATAGTAAAGGCTTCTCTGTAATCTTAAACAGTAAAAACTGTCAGAGGCGGAACCTGTCTGAGGCGGAAACTTGTCAAAGCCAGAAATATCAGCATTGCTTTGCATAACGATCATATATTTCTCAAGAAAGTCCCTCAATAGGGCGTAACGTGCGAGACGCAGAAGGAAAGATTAATGCCTTGTATTTCATGCTGCAATAAGTAGAGTTTGAATCTGTGAAAGAAAGGAAGAAAATTTCAAACTTAATGAAATTATGTTGGGTTTTATGGTTTGAGTTATGATATGCTTACCATTGATGCACCACTTTCGTTCCAAAGATTCTTTGTTTGGATAACATTCTTTTCAAGAGGATTAAGTGACCATAGTTGTAAAAATGAATTAGTGAAAGCAATACTGAATGGCAAGTGCCCTCAACAGCCGAACTGATTGTGAGCTGGGCCATCCCTGGGTTTTCCGCCTGGCTTTGAACCCAGGTCTTTCTGGTAATACTTCCTATGCAGCACAACAGAAAATCATCACCTCTAACTATGTGTGAAAATTCAAGCAGAAAAGTTGGCTGCTACTGCCTCAAACGACGTCCTACTTTTCCCATATATTCCTTATGTGAGAAATTTTAATGTGCCCCGGCATCAAACCCAAGAGTAGTGAGGTCTTATCTAAATTTTTTCTTAAACTTATGTTTTATATTCATCTTTTAGTGGAGCACGAACTTCCTATCATTTCGATAAGTGCTTGAAAAAAAATAATGAATATCTACCTCAATGTATTTTAAACAGCCGATTTTTGCATCGTCCTAGCTTCGAACCCAGGACATTTTCCGTTAAAGTCATTTATGTTTTCGATAGATCATGACCATATATACAGGCTAATTAAGTTTTGATTCTCTTCCTATCCGGGAAGTATTTTTTAAAAATTCCAAATTAAGTATTAAATCTAATCTATTTGCAATAATGTATATTTAGTGATTTGTAGAAATGGAGTTAGCGAAGAACGTAAAGATATCTTAGATACGGTGTTTGTAATCTTTGAAGACTTGAGCGACAAGTTGTTAAGTTGTAGCAAACCTCCAACATCGTATAACAGACCAAAAAGGTAAATCAATTTTATTTTGTTAAATGCAGAATGCAAAAATTGATTTATTCGTTGTTTTTAAGTGTTTCCAATATATATTTGTGTACTATCATTCTGTTATTGGTGTTTAATCTTTGTTTCTATTTTGGTATTGCAATTTCTTTTGTGTTATTTGTGTTTTGTGTTTATGTTACACATTTTAAGATTGAGATACGAGTCAGCTCCGTAATACACTTACTTTCCGCAAAGAATATTCTTCGATAGTTATTAGAGAGATATTTAATTTATTTCTGTCATTTATGTTAATTGTTTGATTCATTTGTCCCCTTGTACCTGCATGAAAATGTAACTTTAAACGTGGTACTGCTTATCCTAATGTGATCTTAAAATATATTTTTATATTGTCTCACAATTTTATAATAATATTTTTATATTGTCTGTTGAAGAAAGTTTTCATTCAAAGTATATGAGATTGAATATTGAGTTGGAGCAGCTTTGTAGACTTAATTGTAACTTACATTTCTTGGTATATTTGTTTGGACAGTGTGGTATTTGCTATCTATCAACTATTACGAAGCATGTGTTACGATCAAGGTTGTTACACTGGTTCTTATGAAATTTAACATCCCCGTTGAGAATCAATGGGCACTTCTGCTAGTTGGTATTCATGATATCCTAAAATAAAATTTAATACTTTGTTTTTTATGGTCTTATAACCTTTCAGTTTTTTCTTGTTAGTATTTGCAGTTTCAATTATTCATCCATTAGCAGTCTTATGACTTTATTGAATTGGCAGCCTCTTGATTTTTCTTCCATTTATTTATTCGTTACGTAGTAGTAGTCATGACAACGAATGTTTTTGTGCAGTTAACTAAGTGATACTTGTGGATTTGACTAAGAATTTGCAGCTGAAAACCTTCAAAATATAATGGATGCTAGAATTCTGAATGTATATATATTAGATTCCAACTCTATGTATATTAGAATAAATGCTAGCTAAAAAGACGAAGAATGCTTGAAAGGTAAAAAGATGAAAGTATATTGCAAAAATATAAGTCATCCGTAAATAAATATGGAATAAAATAATAAGTGGAATATCTCGAGGTCCGTATTCAGGTGTGGTTGCCTAAGCCCGATTTTAAGTTGCTAATTTTTCATAAACTTTTCATAAAGTCAAGAAGAACGGTCAGACTGTTCCCCAATTTTTAAGCAAGTAATGTTTTCCACAGACGTGGCATTTCCTTTGTAAGATGAACTAGTAAGAGAAGATTAGAAGTCGCTAAAAACATTACCAGTGGTATGGAAGGACTGTTGTGTGTAGCATAAGAAGTAAAACAGGGAAAGTGCAAGACAGGCCTTCGTGGTGTATGCTTTACAGAGCATTAGTGCTTGTAAAAATATGAGTGGCCAATTAGTACAATCTTTAACAAATCAAGTATAAATATTGAAAGAAAAATGCCAAAGGCATGAAACTTTGTATTAAGGTTAACAAATAATAGCAATAGCTAAAATTGTAAAAAAATATTGTTAACTAAAAATGATTTAATAAAATTTTGAATATAGATAGAAACAAACTCCTACACTATACCACACAAACTTTTTTATTATACAACCATGGTTTCAACCTGTTAGGTCATCCTCAGGCATTTTCTTAATAAATATTTTGTGTGGTACAGCATACAAGTTTGTTTCTATTTATCTTCATGAAGGAAGTCAACCTCGAAGGCCGAGCTATAGATTCTATGATAAAATTTTCATAGGCGTATGTAAAAGTTTGTTTTTTTAAATATGATTTTGTAATTTTGATTAATTTACTTGATTAATATGTAGCATCAGAAGAAAAGTTACATTTTATTTTGAATTCTATTAGTTTAGTAAGAGTAAATAAAAAATTGGTGTCATGGTATTAGAATATAATTGTTTATCTGAAAGGGTACATTTTCATCAAAAACGCCTTGGCATTCTTTGCATACACCATGAAATTGAGGCTGGCCCTAGAAGAGTATTATTGGTGAAATGGTTGGAAATGGAAGGAATTCATTGAGATCTGTATAATTTAAAGTTATTGGTTTTAGAGAAATGGAATGATAAAGAACAGAAAGAAAAAAATGAATTTTACTTTTGACTTCACTTGTCCAGATGAGGGAACAATGATTGGTAGAACACAGCTGAAGGAAAATTTCCTCATGGTTGAAGGATAATATAAATAAAAGAAGTTATACTTTGAACTACTTTATCTCATTGTTTGGCATTTATAATACATCAGAGCGGTGCTTATCTGGAATGTTTGGGACCAGGATGTGACATTGCTTTAATCTCACCCTAATTTGCAGAGGGAGGACTTTCTTCCATAATTCCAAAATCTTCAATAGTCTTCTTCCATATGGTATATTCAAATTTCAGATGCCTTAAAAAATCCCTTTTTAATTCCCTTACCTTAGTTTCTTGGTAATTTATCCCTTCCTTTCAGTCATCTTAAATCTTCTGCCTTGGTCTTACCATTCGTATTTTCCCTTATATTCTACCATCAATTACTTTCTTTAGCAGTCCCCCTCTCTGGGTTTGACCCACCCTTTTCGTCTGTCGATGCTTAATGGCCTCATAAAGCCTTAAAAATGTCCATTTTTTTAGGCTTACTTTAGTTTTATTTACATTCATTTTCTTCCCCAACTCCCTTGCTTTGTCATTTAGCATTTTACTAAAATTTGTAAACCCTTTTTGGAATCCCCCACATGTCTGTTTTTCTAAGTGATTTTATTACTTCTTTCTCAATTGTCTATTTCTTTCTCTGCCATTTCCTCCGCCTCTTTCATCCAGGAGGTCGTTTTGTGAACTTCGGCAATCTATAAGGAAAGATATTTTTTCGATATTTTAAGGTCGTCTGCATAAAGAAGGGAGTCGCTTTGAATACTCTGAGTCAAGTCATTAATGAAGGTGCTGAAAAGGGCCTAAGATGGACCCTTGAGCTACCCCAGACATCTCTTCACAGAAGTCGCACACAATGATTTTGTAGTTGTGGGGCTCCTTGCTATGTTCAGTGCCAACAGTTTGGTTGGAGTTTTCTATTTCCTCTTGTCTTCTTTCCCTGGTACCTCAGTAATAGAGTAAATGTCCTATCTTCAGTGTAATTAGTTCTCATTTTCTTCTGACTTCACTGAGACCGATGACATCCCATTTTATCTTCTCTGCTTCATTCAGTAGCTCCAGTAGTTGGTCTTTGCTCTTTAAGCTGCGGCAGAAGCAAGTTGTGAATTGCAGTGTGGTAATTCTTTTCCTCATAATTGACCTCTTTAATCTCACCTTCTCCCTCCATGAGAATTTTGTACGTTCTACGTACACTTTATTGCGTGTAATGTTTGTTCCATTCTTCATTTAGGACAGTAGGCTTTGTGTGCCTATCTTTTGACTTATTATCATAGTTTGTTTAAATTTCAATTTTTTTTGGTGAAATACAGAAATTGTTGACTTCCATTGACAGGGATCGCCTGATAGCCAACGACTTTATCCAAGTTCGGAAAGTAGCTGAGCATGTGTATGAAAAAGTGCTTGGTTGTGGGGGAAATTCTGGTGGAACAGGAGCTATACCAGGGTCTGATGGAATGGGCACAGGATCACCAGAGAGACCTCAGAACGGCAGCAATGAGGGCGAAGGGCCAGAAACAGTCTCGCTTGCTGAGGAGAAGGTGGAACTATTGTGCAATGATCAGGTATTTTTAAACACTTCCTTTTTCTTAAAGTTTATACCTAACAGAATCAGTTGATGCAATCAGTATATTCTATTTTTTATTAAGAATTTCAACAAATAACTAAGAATTTAATTTTAAGATTGCTAGTAAATTTTTGCATCATGAGATTAATTCAAAAAATTTCTATATTTTATTGTAGTATCAATTTTTTTATGTTTACATAACAAAATAAAATAACAATTTAAGTAGTTTTTATGACCTCAATGTCCAAAGTTAGGAAATTTTTCCACGAAAGGTTAACTGTACCACATTAATCATATTTTGTATTTAGATGAAGAAATCCGTATAGAAATACAGTAGAAGTCCATTCTAATGAGAGCTGGCAAAAATCAGAAAAGTTCTCGTTATAACACTTACTCATTATAGCCGATTTCTGACACTAAATCTTACTAAGTCCGTCCTCTTGAATCCAAGCAGCGAGTGCAGAATAATGGAACTGTAGGGTTTTTAATCCTTTCACTAATGCTTCATTATGTGTCAAAAATACCATATTTACTCGAAAATAACGAGCACTTTAAAATAATAAGGTCCCAGCACACTTCCCTGAGGAATGCCTAAGGTTACATTTGCAGCTTGAGATAATTGTTCACTGATCCTCACATTCATAGTCCTATCTCTAAGGAATAAATTTAACTATTCTGGGATCAATAATTATGCTCCTATGTTGAACCGCAGGTATTGCTTTCCTCCTTCTAGTGGTTGATTTGGATCCACTATGATCATTGTTTCCTTAGATGCAAAAATATTTGAAAATTGTTTCACTAATTCCTGAGCCATATCACTATCAATATATTATTCTTTCCCGTTCCTACCTATTAGTATTTGAATGTCCCTTTTAGGTTTGTTCCGCTTTCGCATATACAGTAGAACCCCGGTAATCCGGACGAATTCAGGCAAATAGGCGTCCGGATTAGCAGGGTTTCCGGATTAGCGAGGTTTTAAAAAAATAACATAAAAAAACTTTTTTTCTCAAAAATTATATTTTATAGATAATGCATGTATATATTGCATAAGGTATTACAACATATAAAGTGAATGAATATTATCAGCGAGCAAAAAAGTCAGTTTTTCTTTTGCGCGACCGTTCTTATTTTTAAATCAAGTGCGCGGTCTCTTAAACGTCTAAAGAGCATAATTTAATGTGCTTCAAAAACTGCTCCACGGCCCACTTTAATGATGTATTGAGTGCCGCCAAAGCCTCAGAATGAGAAATTTTGACGGAGTCCACAGGGTGGTGGTGGTCGTCGTCGTCATCATCATCTTCTGCCGTTAATTATTCCACGACTTGCGGATCATTAATTTAGACACAGATGCCCAACAGTTAGCTAGATTGAACACGACATCTTTTAAATTTACCTTTTTCAGTGCATTTTCCAAATTTTCATTGTTCACAGGATCATTAAGAATATTTGCAAGAAGAAACTTACGATATCCTAACTTACTGCTTTGAATAACATTCTGATCCATGGGTTGGATCAGCGCAGTCGTGTTAGGGGGTAAAAACACTGCCGAAATTTCACCGTCATCAGTGCACAATTATTCTGCAGAATGATGGTCAGGACAATTATCAAGCAACAATAAAGCACGTTGTGGTAAATTGACGGATTTCATATGTTGTCGAACTGCTGGTACGAATTCTGTTTCAAACCAATCCAAAAATAATTCTCGTGTGACCCAAATGTTTTTGTGCCCTCGGTAGCGTGCCTGACTTGAATGCACGGGGTTTCTTGGCTGTTCCGACAACAAACAAAGGAAGCTCATGTTTGCCAGACACATTTGCACATGGCATAAATTTAATCCTCGCTTTAATTACTCTCTCATTGATTGCACGCAGTAACTTAAAATTGTTTAGCTTTT
This sequence comes from Sympetrum striolatum, assembly GCA_947579665.1. Lineage (NCBI taxonomy): Eukaryota > Metazoa > Arthropoda > Insecta > Odonata > Libellulidae > Sympetrum > Sympetrum striolatum. The sequence goes on from OX388350.1 coordinate 9,368,309, forward strand.
CTCGCTTATAAACACCAACTCTATAGCCCATGGTCATCCTCATTGGACTTTTATCAAAGGGAAGGATTGTTTCTTACGCCTCTTCTCTCATAGCTTTTTAATGAATGTGATATTTTGAGAAGTGATACCCTGCTGCAACTGAAAATTTATTGTCTTTCAAAATATTTTAGTCTTGCACATATTAAGCATTTCTCTAATGGAAAAATTCTCTCTCAGAAAAGTATCACAACTTAGATATGATATCGCAATAAACGAAATACCTCACTCTACATCACATCATTGCAGCCAATGTAGTCATTTTTCAAATAGTCTGCCCACCTCTCGGTTCTTGTTACTAATATGCGTGTTTATATGTTCACAAGAAGAACTTGCGGGTTTGCATAACTCCCAATGGACTGTCCGGATTACCGAGGGTTCCGGATTAGCGAGTGTCCGGATTACTGGGGTTCTACTGTAGCTATGAAAATGGTTTTTACTTTTACTGGAGAAAATTTTTTCCAAGAAGTCATTTTGGGCTTTCCTTTTCTCTTTATTTAGAATTTTACTTATCTTTTTATATTTAGAATGATTTCTTTTGCCAAGTACTCTCGTTTTATGTAGCTTACAAGCCTTAATCTGAAGTAGTTTAATTTTCTTATTTTAATATTCAGGGTCACCAATTTCTTTTATACATTTCGTTGGCTGTTTATCTTAGCTGTTTCTTATGTTTTCATCAGTTTGTGCTGCTCATGGTTGACCAAGATGTGGATCATCTGTAATGTCTTCTATTCCTTCCTTCTAAAAGTCTTGCAGCAAATCCAAAAATTTTAACTTAAAACAAATATTGATCACCATTGGTTCCTTTCAAGTTTAATAATTCCATGGTGCTGTTTCTGAGTTTGCTCCTCGCTGACCGTGTTTTTCCGCTGTAGGACTCTTTTCAAATGAATGCTGTAAGCTAACTTAGAATAAAGGCAGCTTATCAAAGTCATAACATTACCAATCAAGCAGAATAAACATTGCAATAAAAAGATTGTTATTATTTTCTGGTCAACCCTCGTTTGATAATCTTGGTGAGATGTAGGTTAGCATGATATTCTACCACTGTGTAGATAGATGATTTAAATCCCTGATAACCATTTTTCCTGGTTTTGGTATGAATATATGTTTCTCTATTGTACATCCTCGGTGTTTGTTTACTGGATGTTTGTCAAGATGTGGCAAAATGATTTAAAAATGAATCTTTTCTTAGGTTTTGGACCCTTCCATGGACCTGAGAACAGTGAGGCATTTCATCTGGAAGAATTCCGCAGATGTGGTCCTACATTACCGTCCGTTAAAATGAGAGTCGATGAAATTTTTACCCTGCTGTCTTCAGTCTCTCCTCTTAGCAGACTGTTTGAATTGAAGTGTTGCTGAGCCTTATTAATTGTAACCTGCATTTCTTTTCCCTGAGTACTGCTTTGACTTCAATAGTAGTAATAGGGAAAACTACAATCCTATGGAGCAGTGGCCAGTATTAGCTAATTTTGCTTGTGCGACCACATCCTAAGACTGTTCAGAAGTGGAATTATTTGTCAAAGTAGATGATGTTGATTATATATTGTAATCAAGCTTGCATATCATCTCTCATGGTTTTGCAGCTATATACTCTATCAGACAGTTATGACTTGCTAATATTGCGAGAGATTAACGCATATGCAACACGTATGTTATAAATGTATTCATTGTTCACATCAACATGAAGTTACTATCTAGTAGGTGTTATATCAAAAATATCCCTCAGTAAAATTCATTGTGTCTTCTTTGGATCCATATATACATGTATACTGTGCATACATGAATTCTCTCTTAATCACGTTAACAAAAATGATGACTCAGATTAACTTAATAGGTAGATTAAAAAGATGAGGAGAAAAGTCAATCAAAATAACTCAATTAAGTTAGATGTACAAAGTGCAAATCTGCTGAGAAATAGTGTTTTTGCATCTTATAAGACTGCTTTTAATGGGTATCTTCTGTTTGAAGGTTGTGATTGAACCAAAAAGTCTTTTATCTCTGGAAATGGTGCATAATTTGAGAGAGCTAAGACAATTGTCATAAAACTCAGAATGTGGCAAATATTTCCATTGCAGGAACAAATCTGAGAAAAAATGAGATTTTAGTGTATGTGTGTGTGTGTTATTCTGTACATTAATTGAGGGAATGCTGTGAATGAATTATTCAAAACATCTCTAAGGGCTCTCCGGAAGAATAAAAATCACAACAAACCTGTTTGTTGGCCTCTGTGAGGGATTGTGATTTTTGAATGCATCAACAAATCATCCCAAGGGCTGTGAAGAAATCTGAGTGATTGAATTATTCCTCAGACAGGAAGAAAGCTTTCTTGTTTGGGGATTTCTGAGAAAGATTCCATTATTTCATTTGAGGTTGTTAATAGTTTATTTCCTTCTATCCTTTTTGGTATTTTATTTGTAAGATATTAAAAAATATATTTATTAGTGAACTCTATTTTTACCTAGTGATTCCCACAAATCTTTAAAAGAATGAATATCATAAGAAGTTATCAATAAGACATGTGGTTTTTTAGTTTCAATTGTGAATGCTCTGTGGGTCCACTCTTTCATCTTATGAAGTCTGTAGCAGTGCAGTTAATATATCTGGAGGTAATTGACTAAATTTTTTGCATGGTAGGAGAGCACTGTAAGAATGATGCTGAAATTATGCTGCGTAGCTATACTTTATTATTTAGTTGCTCCTCTTAATTATAAATTTTGCTGCTGGTATATAAGGTCTTTCCTAAAAATTAAGTGGAATAAACCCAGTGTAAAAAAATATTTCAGATCCAAGTGCAAATTACTATATATATTTCTTTAATATAGCATCTTCAATATTCCCTTGTTTATCAATACAGTTTTTCCGATACCTCTTCCAGTCACATACGGTTTCTGGAGAGCATGGATGGGAACATTGTTCAGGCAGCTCATCAAGGCCTCCTAATGTTATCCAATGTTCGAAAATGTTTGCTTTTCAAGCTCTTTTTTATTCTTCGAAGCAAAGAAACTCTGGTGGTGCAACATCGGGTGGCTGGGACAGCACTGCCACCTTGTACTTCACCAGAAGTCATGAAGAAGGAGGTGTGGTATGGTGCATTGTCATGGTGCAGCCTCAAGCTGATAATAGTCTCTTTCACTGTGATTTTCCGAATGTTGCACTCTCCTACTAACATTTGGGTTGTTATCAGAATTGAGCAAGTCATTTTAGTCAAACTGTGTTATTGAAGGGCAACCTCTCCACTCTCCTGGAACATCTTGTGCATAAAACCATCCTTGAAACTTTGTTTTATTTCCATATGCCTTCCTAACCATAGTTAAGGTCCACAAAATTGATATTCCGAGCTTAAAACCCTATTTTTATTGTGAATTGTTGCTTTATAGAATGCAGAATTGCAAATTTGTGATGTAACTTCATACAGGAGTGTAGCTGCAATCCGCACGCGGCCCACGGACGTAGATCATGTTGCTTTCTTAAGACAATACATCACCTTTCCCACCAAAAACCACCATTATCCAGCTGTCCATGTTTGCAGGAGAAAATCATTTTACTTATTTTTGGGACAGACCTTGTATGCTTGACCAAAATTTTTTGAAGGTGTGGTAATTGAATTTATATTATCACAAAATGTCAGTTTTCAGCCTTCTAATATTAATTAGTAGAGAATGGTCAAGCACATTGATACAAATAGAAGAATTTTGGATACCTCTCTTGTTTTAATCTGATTGTGAGAAAAATTTCACCCATCGAGAACTGCTTTGATATTATCTAACTATAATAATTTTTTCTGTGAAAAACATTGTCTCAGTTGTATTCCAACGTCTGATTTAGTTATTTTGTTTTCACCAACCAAGGTTAATGGCTTTTTTGTTGTCATCTCTTAAAAAATAGAAAATTCAGTGAGAGTGTGAGTGATTCATTGTGTTACTTTTATCTTCTATTCCTATACTTTTCAGAATCATTTTTTATTGGAATGACTGAACCATCCTTCCATAATTGTAATTTTGCTTAATCTGCTGATAACGCAAAATAGTATCCTATAATAATTCAGAATTAACAATCAGAATTCAGACCAACCAGAAGATGGTATAAAAAACCTTGTAAGCGTAGAGAATATATGTAAGTGCTAATTTAGAAATATTTGTTGGAAATAGTTTAACTTCAATCCAAATTGATAGATTAAAAAATGATCAATGAAATCGATAATTGTTATCCTTTTCTATCTAAGGTATATATTGAATAAAGCCAAAAAGAGCATTTTTGTTTAGATTTTAGACTAATTTGTTAAGGACACATTCATTAAGAAAGACCAAGAGACCATTCAGAACAGTTGATCATATGAAAGCAGTATAGATTACTGCTGATTGATTTATGATGTTCCAGGATAATTCTAGTTTCTAAAAGCAAATGAAGTTTCTGAATGAATGTCAAGAGAAATTTTGAAACATTTTATTACCTCCATAAAATTTTGCTATTTAGACTACTTTTATAATGGGACCTATTGTCAATTATTTTTATCATATTTAAGTATTATACAAACATTTTCCTCTACTTATCTGTACTTCTTTCATTTTAAACTAGAGCAGCCCTTCATTCATAATCATTTTCTTTCAGGAAAAAAGATAAGTTAGCAATAAAGATTTGTTTATTCATTGTAAGAGATTTTTCATTTAATATCACTTTTCAGTACAGGTATCACTTGTCAACAGCAGATTTGCCAACTATAGCTCATATTCTGAGACCCTCAATCCCTGGGGGGTTTCCCTCATCAACTGCAGACTACAAGTTGCCCAATCAATTCAAAGCGTACATTTAAGTACTGTCAGTTGTTGACTGATGGCAACTTTCGGTTCCAATAGACCTATCATGAGTTACTTGATTGCAGGTGTTCACAGGTTTTTGACCTATAGGCCGAAATGGACCTGCTCAATCAAAAAAAATAATTTAACCACCACAAATATAAGCCACTTTGATGAATGATTGACAGAATGATTTACCGTGGAACAAGTGGCATCCAACTTAACATCCTCTTAAGAGAAAGCACTGCCCTTCTTGTACAATTGACACTAATGAGGATAACTCTGATGGAAGAGGCCTAATTTAAGGTTTGCAGAAAAAATTGGTTGCGAGTGTCACAGCATTCTTTGAAAAATTGAAAAGGGAAGAAATTCCCAGCCAGGTGGTGAAGAATACGGCTTTATGTTGTAGTATATCCGAGTGTACAGTGAAAATATCACTAAAGGAAGAAGAATAAGTGATCATGGAGATCTGAGTTCAAAAAGTGTCGAGGGAGACCCTGTATTGTACTGGATGATGAGGATCTAACCAAATCGGAAATAATTGCACTGGGGAGAGTAAAGTTTAAAACATTTGAATATCACTTAGATAAAATAATCTGTGAAGAAAATAAGGAAATTAAGCTATTTTGGACACCGGTGGCCCATGGTGAATTCAATGTAACAGAGCTCATATGGGCATGGCTGAAGAATCACGTATAAGATCTGTTCTAAAAGTTCTTGATTTTTTTTGAATGGCATGCCTCCAGTTGGTTATTTTTAACTGGCCTGTAGGCGTTGTATCTGCAAAAACTTCATAAATAAACACCTGTAATCACTTTGTTGATATCTTTTTTTGTTGCTTAGTTATAGCTGTTTATAGGAACGGTGCAGCAAAAAATCTGATCCGCAAAAATGAGGTCTTTCAAGAAGCAGCGTTCTTCTGAAAAAATCTGCATGAAACTCAGCAAATCCTTCATGGAAACTTTTGTGTCAATTACCAATGCTTATAGTGAGCATTCTATGAAACATACTGCATGTTATCAGTGGTTTATACGGTTCAAAAAAGGGCGGCAATTGGTGGAAGACGATGAGTGTTCTGGAAGACCATAAATGTCAACAGATGACCCCCACATCGAGAAAGTGAATGATCTCATTCATGCAAATTGAATTTCGTCTGTCGTGGAGCTTGTAGAAGAGTGTGGCATCTCGATTGGTTTGTGCTATAAAATCCTAACTAAAAAAATTGAGATTGTATAGAGTTGCGGGGAAATTCATTCCTCGCCTGATTACAGCAGACCAGAAACAACATTGATTTCATGTCGGTCAGGAACTCCTTGATCAAGCCTAAGAGGATAAAACCTTCTTGTCCAGAGTCATAAAAGGTGATGAGTCCTGGGTATATGGATAGGACATCCAAAATAAGGTGCAATCATCACAATGGATAGGTGAAACATCCCTCCCCCCTCAAAGCTCGACAAGTTTGCTCAAATCTCAAGGTGATGTTGACTTTTTTAATGCAAAGGGGGTCGTACATCACAAATACCTATCTATAGGCAAGACAGTTAGTGAGAAGTACTACCCGGTAGTCATGGGATGTCTTAGAGAGAGAGAATCCAACAAAAGCCACCTGAACTTTGGAGGAGGAGGAGGAAGGCATATGGTATTTTCACCATGAAAACGCGCCAGCTCATTCGTCTCTCAGAACTCTTGAGTCTTTAGCCAAAAACAAGACCACTGTGCTTTTCCACACGCCCTATACACTAGACCTGGCTTCATATGACTTTTTCCTCTTCCCCAAGCTAAAAACCTTCTCAAAGGATAAAGATTTGCACCATTCCAGATATAGAGAAAATTTCATTGGAGGATCTTACGAACATTCCAAAAGAAGCATTCCATGACTGCTTCAAAAAGTGGAAACACCTAACGATAAGTGTATTCATTGGAGTGGAGAGTATTTTGAAGGGGACCCAGACCAATAATTTATTAGTGAAATGTTTGTTTTGTAATAAAAGTTCGGGAACTTTTTGAACAGACCTTGTAGGTAGAGAAAATGAGACCTTCAAAATTACACTAGTGGAAAAATTATGCAAAGAAAAGATTCTTGAAGTCCCTGGTGATCTTTGAGGGAAAGCTGTGAAGCACCTTATTGGGTTAGAAGAGACAAGCTGGGAAAAGGAATTTGCTTCTTGAAATTCAAATGGCGCCAGTCATTGCAAATGTTGAAGACACAATTCCTTTGGAAATTCCTCAGAAGACGACAATAAAGGTATCATCATCATTTGTATTTCAATAGATATCACTTGCATCAGCGGCCAATGATTCAAGTCGCATCAGCACTGTTTAAATCCTGCTTTCCTGAGTAAGAGCACAACTGCATAAAATAGAATTTGTAGGAGATAGATTTTTAATTCAGATGCTTATCATATGTAAATTAAATCAATCAAGATCAAAACTCGAAACCACAAAGCAAGCTTCAGTAGTATATACTACACTTTTGCTGAAAGTTTGGTTTTTCTATGAGGCATAGTCATTGTTCTGCAATTGTGTAAACATGACCTAGTCAAGGATATCTGCAAATTTACCGTGCATTGATTTGTTTCACACCAACTCAAATTTATGTAGGACAATGATATTGACTCTTAATTCACTTAATTTTAATGGCAAAAAGTTCTTATTTGAACAATGTATAACTTGTTCAATAGTAACTGCAGATCATTGTAAGAGAAAGCCTCTAAATCCAGGTCTATACTATTTTTGGTCCGACAATATAGGTATAGTATTGTAGAATGGCCCGCAAAAGTATCTTAAATTTTTCAGCTTTTAGTTTTGAGTTTTTCTGAGTTTAATGTTTTGCGTGAAATATAAGATTAGGGATACATAATTTAAGAAATTGGTTCTGCCGCATATCCTGCAACACCGCCGCTCTGCCTAAAATACCGTTAGGGCTCCTTTGCACGCTGCCCTTGCACCTTGCGAGGTCGCGATGACCTACTGTTTAGAACTATCGCAGCCCAAGGAACCCTTACGCTTCCGACCCGACGGTTTCGGGTTCTATCATCGGTGGGGGCCAATGAACTAAATGCCCTAAGCTTTTGAGGGCTTTTAACAATGCAATACAAAAGTGAGTGGAAGGAGAATATCTGTCGTTAAGCTTTTTGTGGCACTAGCGAGATTGGGAAACGAAAAGAATTAAGTTGAGCTATTTCTTTAGAAATCGATGGAAATAAACGCTCAAAAAGGCCGTTCAATTTTTAGGTTATAATATTATAGCGACTATAATATTCCAGCAAATCAATTAACTTAGGGCTATTAGACGACGGTCATTAATCTTAGTTAAGTCAGATATTCTGAATTAAAATTATTCACGTGAGTTTCTAATCACAGGTTAGCAGATATAGGCTAAGTCTGTTTCATTAACTGCTAAAATTGATTACAAAATACGTGAAACAAAACGTACACAAAGACAAGTCTTGTAGAATGATACTTTATTAATAAACATTGCAAAGAGAATTTGTTTGTGGGAAAAAATCTTCGCAGCTGAAAAGCGTTCTGAATTCAACAATAAACATGAAAAAAATATCAATGTCTTTCAAAATATTTTACTTTGTGCATCAGTTATCGCAAATTCCTCGTAAGCCCCCTTATTCTCCTCTTCCATCACTCGTTTCGTTGAAAATCATTTAAACCTGAAGATCAAAGAAAAGATAAAAATGTTATTCAGGAGTATAAGGAGTAAAATTTACACTGTGAAAACACGCATTTCGTATTATAGATTACAAATATATGTTTCATGTGCAAACAATGAATATCGACCTCCAGCTTGTTGTTGAGCTTTAACTGTCCATGGGCACTCTACGTTGTTGGAATTATAATCTGCAAGGAATAGAAGGGAAAATTAATACATTGCTTTGGATGAAATAGCTAAAAATGTAAGATCTTTCCTGTTGGTGTATATTTTTGTCAGTCACCTAATAAATGTTACTCCTAGGAAATATCTCATGCTGTCATGGAAAAATGATTCACAGGTTATTCCCTGGTCTAAATACCTTAATACTTGGTCCATCCTCCATTACTGCTAATCACCAATCGAAGACGCTCAGGCATGGATTCAAGCAATCGGCGTCATGTAGGTATTCCTATGTTTTCCCAAGCGTATTCAATTGATTCTAACAACTTTTTCTTGTCATTGGGGCGACCATTCCGTTGAAGATATTTCGCCATGATAGCACATATATTTTCAATGGGGTTGAGGTCCGGGCTCCTAGCTGGCCAGTCTAATTTCTTAATTGAATTCTCTTCGAACCATTTGCTGACCTCCTTGCATGTATGAATGCTACAGTTATCCTAACATTGATCAGAGACATAAAGATGAGTAGAAATCGTAGATAATTAAGAATATAACAAGTATTACAAGAAAAAGAACTAATAACATAGTAGGTATTATTATATCAAGTTAATTCATGCTGTAATATCAATCAAATCATTATCATCACCAAATGGAATCTAGCAAATAATTGCATCGTTTACCTGCTGAAAGATGAATTCCTCAGGGAAGAAGACTTCAACCGACGGCTGCATAACATTTTTCAAAATATGCTTATATTGTTTTCCATCAAGGTAGCCATCGATATTCCAAAGGACTCCAGGACCTTTAATATTGGGATTAAAGTGGACACAATGAGATAAACAATCGCTATAATTATTCTGCTCAATAAGGTATTTATATAATGAATTTAATACATCGTACAATAAAATACAAACCTTCAGAGGATATCCACCCTCAGACATGCACAGAAAATCGTCCACTTCTGCCCCTCTCTTTCACATATTGGGGGTCGAATCTGCAGTTCCGAGGTCTAAATACACCGACAGGGCCATTCGAACATGACGAAAATGTTTTTTTGTCACTAAAAATAACATTCCTCCAAAACTCGACCCCCTTATCTAAATATTTCCGTGCAAAATCCATACGTGTGCATCTATGGGTGGGCATGAGGATCTCCTTTACTGCTGCACGTCTGGCTTCCAGCCCATGGAAACGCAGTTGCCGGCAGACAGTATTATGGCTGATATTCAGTCCAACAGCATGCCTAGTTGAAAATTATAGCAAATACATTTCCATAATACATACCACGAAGAGGGAAGAAACCCACTGACATATGATGCAGTAAAGAAATACGTTGTTTTGTTACCTTGCCTCCTCTGCTGTTGAAAATGAATTCAGCTGCACGTGATCGACAATACGCCAATCCTCTTCCTCTGTTGTGACGTTTGGCCTCCCTGAGACCTCCTTACGATCAATGGATAGAGTTTCCTAGTGTGTGCAAGAGTGCAAGTGAGCCTCAAACCGTTCCTTTTCCCAAATCCTCGATTCATACAGGACACAAAAATCCTCAGGAGATCTGCTGGGTTTGTTGCAGCATACCCAATAGAAAGGAAGGCGAACCCACCTTGTCCTCCACCGGTACACGGCATTCGATTATTTTCGTGAAATACCTGTTAGAAAGTCAACAGGGCCAGCGACACAAACGACCAAATGCGAAATGATGAGAAACAATCACTCAGAAAGACCTTTATCAAGGATAATACTCTCAAGCACGATACCACAGAACAATAATACTAAGTAAATGTGAACAAGTGAAAAATAACAGATTATTATACACAAATATAATATGGTTCAGTTTGCACAAATAATAATGATATGAACTTAGCCTTTAGAGAGTGTCCCACGTAAATTCACAAGGAAAGAAAGAAAGTCTGCCGCCACCGGCGTGGATGGGTAATGTTCAGCCACGAACGCTCTCGGGCGAAATGACCTTCTCAGTGGAGGAGTCCGTGTTTGGAGACGAAGAGGGAAAAACAATGAAGCACAGAAATTCGCAACGAAAGGGGTTCCGCAAATTGGCCAATCACGTTGCTAGAAACTGTCACAGAACTCCGCCGTGTTAATTAGTCCGATCGCCGACAGTATCACTGCACTGGTCAGTATAAAAGTCGTGTTTTCTAACGGCCCTTCTCCGTTCGGCCCTTCTGCCTGAGGCCTTTCTGACTGAGCCATTCTGACAGCAACTTGTAAACGGGCAACTTAAAAATGGGCAACTTACTATGGCCAAATTTCCCTAGAAATTCGTCACAGGTTTTTCCAAACCCTTCCATTTCAGAGAGAGAACCTACGCAGTGGGGGTCATAGACGGCTAGGACTTCACCTACAAGAATGTCGGAAGCGTGCCATATTTGATGCCTATAGAAATGCCCTTTTGGGAAAAGGAGAAAGTGAAACAAAGAATACCTGAGAATCCCCCTGAACCCCTGCTATGAAGATGTTCCTCTTGTCCTCTGCACGAGGTATTGTCTAAGGCAGAAATAGTAGCCCAACAGGTGAAGAATATAATGAGAAGAAGACAATACCTTCACCCTGTGCACCGCAGCAGATCCTCCGCAGAGCTTCTTTGTGTCTTGGTTGGAATCTATTATCTTACTCAACCGATCTTGATTACAAGCAATGCTTCGTTAATGACGCCTGTTAATCTTATTTGGTAAAAAGTTATTTACACATGGTGTATGCGATTTTAGCAGTCGGTAAAACATACGTTGCTTATATAATTCATCCTGAGAAAAGAACCATAAATAGTTAATTCCCAACGGATACGATAGCTCACAAGTATCGACTGTTCAATCATCGGTTTGTTGCTGCTCTGTTAGAGCCATTCAAAACAATACAATGTATGGAAAGTTAAGGGATATTCAAAGCAAAGAAAAAATTCAAAAGTTGTTCTTAACTGTCAAAGGTTCGATACCAGGAGACCCTGAAATTGCCTACTTTCCGACAGGAAGGCATTGCGCCGATTTTCGGGATTATTTAAAAAGTTCTTACTGGTAAGATAGATTACTCTTATTTATGATTCCAAGAGTTGTGAATATTTAACAGAAATTGGAGAGAATTCTTCAAAAATGATCCTTCGTTCAATGCTAGGCCAGTGAAAATATGTCCAATTTAAAATACATTGGAGGTATTTTTTTACGGAGAAATTACGTGTAAGATATAGTGTTCGTGCTTTTTATATCGATAGATATCCGTATAAAATAGAAAAGCATTAAAATTTTTCCTTAACTATCCTGCATTCGACACCAGGGCACACAAGATATTCTCCTTTATAGGAGAATATCTTGAGGAAAAGGAGGGTGTAGGTTAAGACCTTACATTTCGCACATAGAATATTATCATCTTATTTTATATGGATGAAATGTAACCCAAAACGTCTTGAGGTTGACGCCAGGTTTATCCCGATTTTTCCGTAAGGTATACATTGTAGAAATTTTAAAAGTAATTGTGAACTCTTAACCGACGAGATACATGATTATTTAGCATGGTGATGATAAGTTTCTAGGCTTTTTACTCAAAATGACTTACTCAAAAATACCTTACGATTAGCATACCTTACTCGTTTATAACTATTAGATATAATCCCTTCCTCAGATAAATATATGCATACATCTATCTATTATGTGTCGAAGATTTTCCTGAATCACTGATTCATATATGTAGGAAGATACAAATTCAGGGGCCAAACTTCTGGAAGGATTGGGCAGCTTATATTTTTGTAAATGGCCCAAACTCATATCCCCAGGAAAAATCAGATATCCTTCCTAACTATCATGGATTCGAAATTAGATGCCCCCAAAATCACGAATTTTCCCGTTAGAATGCATTGCACCAACTATTACATAAAAAATACTTTCCGGAAAGACATAGAATTCAAAATCAAGGTGCCTAGAGATATATAGAGATTGAGTCTCCTATTGACTACATCTCTAAGCACCTTGAAGTATATATTTGCACCAGTCTCAACTGGAAATCAGGGTCATTTTCGAAAAACTCTTTTGAAGATTCAATAGATAATATTTTTATCTGTTGGATTCCTGAATTTCAATTCTTTGTCATTCCGGGAATTTTTTTTAATCTCGAAATTCGGTGTAATATGTGACAGATAAAAATGCATTTCGCCAATTTTTGGGATAAAAAGAAATATTTTTTGCTAAGAAATAGAACTCAAATTAAAGGAGCTAAGAGACATTTTTTCAGATCTAACAGAAACAGTAGAAACTATTACATTAAGTATCCATGGTTCGATATCAGGCCGGTGCAAAACTCTCCTGTTAAAAATAAAGATATAGAGGTGCCACGTTGATGAATATTTATACCATGTTATATAAAAATATTAATTTTTAACCATAGTTATCTTAGGTTCAAACCAGGCCATGCCAAACGATCTCCTATAACAAATAAATGGGAAATTAAGGACGTATTAAAAGGCAGTTAAAGACTTGATTCATATTTCATATTACTTTGGCACTTAGCTGAAAATTCATCTTCTACAACGTTATTTGCAAGGATATATTTCAAAAGGTCCTGGATTGAGAAATTCGGAAATAAATTTTTCGTTTATTACCTCTAAGATGTATGACTGCTCTCCATGCAGATGACCAATTACTATATTTTTACAAAAACTTTAACTTTCGCTTGCAGAATGTAAGCAGCATTTTACTCATGTATTCAAGCTGGAGTTGTGGTAAAAATACATATTCGACGGCTTTTAGTCCAAGCGTGACAGGTATGAAGAGTTCCTGGGGCTCGATTTAAGATGAACATGAATAGGAACCTTGTGTTTATGCCAGCAGGAAGGATAACGTTCCTCTTGTTTCATTGAGGGATAAGAGGCTCAGGCCTAGGTAATAGTACTAGGCTGCGGTGGTGTTGCAAGATTTGCGCCCGAACCCTTTTCTTAAATAATGTATCCCTAATCTTATATATCACGCAAAACATAAAACTCGAAACTAAAATCTGAAAAATTGAACATACTTTTGCAGGCCTTTGTACCACCTGGTAGGGTATTAAGAAAATTAAATTTCCACCTATCGCCAAACATTTTAGTAGATTTTTTTTAGTTTTACATCTATTTGCATACATGCTCAAGAATACAAAAATATTGCTTCTGTTAGCCTTTATGTTATGTCAATACCGATGTTTGAAGTATGTTAGGTATTCATAAATGCCAAGAAACTTTTTTTGTGCAGACCTTCCAAAATTATTTTTACATATTGTTTTGTGGTTATCTATCAGATATTTTTAAGTATCAAATGTTAACACACCTAGCTACGAATATAATTATAATTTTTCGTTTCAGGTTTATGCATAGGGGAAGTTACCATGAGTAATATTATGGTGGTACCATGTGGTACTGTTTGGCAGTTTTCATGTTACTTAATGGAGGAAGCAAGTGCACAATAAATTCTTATGCTTTGGTATTTCTACCTACTTTTTTCACTAGTGCCATTAAACAAATAAATATTTTAATATAATGTGCATTTCATTTATGTACACTAGGAATAATATCTCTTGAATTTCTTAGAAGAACAATGTTTCAGAATAATTTTAAGCCAGTCCTCAAATGTGAAGATGGCAGTAGGAATCCAGTATGCTTGATGTCAGTCTGTGGCAGCCTTGACAAGAACCCACATAATAAAAAAGTTTTAGCACATGTAAATAGAAACATTAAAAATCATAACTTTGATGGTATGTTTACTTTTACTGAAGTAATACCGAGATCAATAGCATGGAATGTCAAATGACATCACTCAACTGGGCCTTCTTAGGTGTTTCTAAGGATCATCATGGGAGTCATCTTGATATTAACGTCCACATGGTTGACCTATATTTGGGGGTATAATATTTCTCACATATTGGAGAAACTCTTGCTATGATTTGGTCAGAGCAGTGGCGCAGTAAGGAGGGGTTTTAGGGGTTCAAACCCCCCCCCCCAAGAGTCAAGTCCTATGACTAGCTCTGAGCTTTTTTCTGCTGAAGAGTATAGAACCCCAATCATTTGCTTGATAAATTCAGCGAAAGCTTTGTATGCCCGTAAATATGGTTTTATTGATTATGGATTACAGCTAAGTTGATTTTTTCGGTAGCAGAGCAGGCCTAAAGCTGACAATGATATCAATGGGACGCTACGAGTGATTCGCACACAATGTTCAACACATGCACTTTTTAACCATATCCTTTCGTTAGATGACTCACACCATAAGATAAGATTCCCATAAGAAAAATTCAAAAGTGCTGATTCGTTTACTCCTCCCAAAAATAAGGGAACATTCGAAAAGTAATTCGAAACTTACATCCTGAAAACAGATATTAAGTTTACTTTTGAGAGACAAACAGATTGATAAAACGCTCAGTTAGATCTTCTGCATGTGACTGTTTTGAGAGTGTGAATGCAAAGCTAGGCTCGTGAATAGTGCTTTTGAGAAATTCACAGTGAACAGTTTGAAGGAGAGTTTTGTTTGGATTTCATAAGGTACAGATGGTAATCCGAAAATTTTTTTCACAGTCCGCTAATGGCTCGAGGCCTCTATCGGAAAAACGTAAGTTAATGTTTATGTAGTTTTTTGTAAAATGACCATTGTTAGTTGCATATATTAAGATTTTCCTATTTTAGGGCTGTTATCGAAGGCCACATCTCAAGATGAGTTCTGCGACAATTCCAATGGTACTGGTTCCTTTATTAAGCATTCTGAACGATTATAAGTCTGTACAGTAGACTCTTCATTACTCGGGATGATATCAAATATACTGACCCTTATTTTATGATTACCCGTTTATTTGCTGTATAGTTACGAAAATAATTCGATAACCGAATTTTCGTAGAAATTTGAAGAAGTATTGGAGCAATGCAAGATATCACTAAAAATAATTTTTGATGATTTTATTTATAATATGCCATTTCGGAAGCAAATCAGTCAGCTGAAAGGTATTGTGTGCGTATGGTACGCACAGATTTATCGGCACTGTGACTTGATGACTTGAAATAAATTTGATAAACTGTTAAAACCGTGACATAAATTCTCCAGCTTGCTCGATGGAGCCAATTTTTTCACTGGCGATAAAATCCCATGAATCTCATGACTTACCCCGTCAACCATGTGGTCATGCAATGCCCCTTCAAAATTTCAATAGATGGAAAATATTTGTTTCCTTAGAACACTCAATGCGTAAGACTGGGTTTGCGTCAGCTCTCTGCTGTATCTCTCTCTGCTGCTCTGTTTAACTAGTCTCTGCTACAACAGTTCTTTAGTATACGAAAATCACTGTCGTTTACAGATGACAACAGTCTCGAAAGGGTTAATAAAGGTGCCGAATAATAAGCATAGTAATTGTTATTATTCCTAAAATTAAGTTATAGAAAATTAAAGTTAGAAAAGTAAGATAAACACATCCAACAACGAATTTGATGTCCATGTGATTCACAGGGAATCGAGAGGGTAGAGCTAAGGCCAGACGATTGAGTATGTCGGTGAGGACCTCAGGACGGACCATACATACACTGTAAATATATTTGTCCCGTGTTCGTCTTCATTATCATGCCTTCTCCATCTAGGTGTTTCATCTTCGTAGCCACTGGCACATTAAACCAGGCGAATATACTTGTATTGGGGCAAGCAGTGGGCATCAAAGACTTTTCCCAAGTGCACGATGCTCTCTATCGCGCATCACGAGAGGATGTAGAGGAGAGCGTGCCATCACTTTCCAGCAATTTGTAGGAGATCATGTCCGTGAACGGAGATAACGTTGGATTTCTATTCACTGGCCTGAATGTGACCGTTGCTTTTCGGCGTCGGAAAGACCATTTCTTTATTTTCGATCATCAAGGCATCGACGGCAAGCGCAAATTTAAATCTCATGGCAACGATAATCCAGCCCGTATTTTTAGGTGTGACGGATACTCATCATTGACGAGATTATTGTTAAGATGGGTTAGACGTCCCAGATGGGTTCGGTAGAGGGTGCACCATCACCCAATTACGCATCCAGCGACCGGTGGAACAACACCAACCTGTTCCCTCTACGTCCCCGAGAACCGAGATCATGAGTCTGTAGATCCCAAATTTAATTCTATGAAACCTATAGTAATTCTTACTCCTTAAGAGTACGTGACTACAGTAGGTAGGGAATGTGCAGGTACGCCATGAAAAGTAAAAGGCAGTTGCCTGAAGCTTCTTTATAGCAGTTGGGATGAGCAACTGTGGTGATGGTGCTCTGAGGCTAAGAAAAGGCATGCCACCGTGAACCTAGACGAGCACAGTGCAGCCATGCTACGTTACGCTAATTAGAATCCAGATATTAAAGAACAAATCGTGTGGCATTACTATGCCAGATTTGAACTATGTTATTAAGTCCAGTATAAATTCGGTGAATAAGGTTAATGAACGGCGAAGCCGTTCGCGGGGGTCGTAAGAGGGCGGAGCCCCCTACCGAGCAGAGCGAGTCTAAGTAAATATATATATATATAATATAGATGCTTCTCCGGATTCATTCATCTATCCATATATATATACGAGTAAAATGTAGCTTGCATACTGCAAGCAGATCGACAACACAAATTTATTGTCGGCAACCTATCAGGACGGTCTTCAAAAGAAAAAAAATTGAAAATATCTTAATAATTCTCTACAATTTTATCGTCTGGCATCGAACCCGGGTCTTCCAGGTGAACTTACTATGCAGCAAAACAGAAGATCACCCTCTATAACTATGTGTGAAAATTCAAACAGAAATATTCGCTAAAACTGCCTCAAAAGACGTTTTACTTTTCACGAATGTAAATGACTCTCTGAATTCGAACCAAGGACTATCTAGGAAATCTAAAACATATTTTTGAAATGTATCTATGATCTCTATCCATGTGCCGAATTCCAAGTTTCTATATCATTGGGAAAGGGTTCAAAATAATTATTGAACATAGGATCAGTTACTAATTGTAGAGACGCCTGGAGTCGAACCCAGGACACACTGGTAGCTGTGCATGTACAGTTTGATTTGCAAGGACTTGATCTTATATTATGCAAAGTTTGAAGTCGATATCTTGCCAGGAAGTACCTAAAACCTTTTTCTGTCATCTCCAGAAGAAATGCATTGAGGAATGTAAATGGCTCTCTGGGATCGAACCAAGGACCATCAGCGAATATATAAAATTTGTCTACGAAATATATTTTTGATCTCCAACTCCATGCCGAATTTCTAGTTTCCATGCCATCGGGAAAGGGTCGAAAAAAATCGCAAAAATATCGTCACAATGCATTTTAAACGGCCAATTTTTGCCTTGACCTAGCATCGAACCCAGGTTATTTTCTGTAAAACTCATTTATGTTTTCGATAGATCATGACCATATATAAAGGCTCCTAGAGTTACGATTCTCTACCTATCCGGGAAGTATTTTTTAATAATTCCCGAAAATCTAAGCAATGCATTTAAACGGGAAAAATCGGGACTTTGGTGTCTTCTGGAATCGAACCCTAGACACTGAGGATCAAAATCACAATTTTTCTGGCGGTTAGTTGTTATGGCCAATATGCCGTAAAAATTTGAACTCAATCACGCTTGTGGTTTAGGCTGTGAATTTGTATCCTATCTACCTATATACCTATCTATATCTATTATATATACGAGTAAAATGTTGCTTGCATACTGCAAGCAGATCGACAACACTAATTTCATATCGGCATTATATCGGGACGGTCCTCAAAAGAAAAAAAAATGATTTAATTTTTTCTTAAAATTCGCTGAAATGTCATCGTCTGGCATCGAACCCGGGTCTTACTGAAAACCTACTATGAAACACAATAGAAGATCACCATCTCTAACTATGTGTGAAAATTCAAGCAGAAATTTTGGCTACAACTGCCTCAAAAGACGCTCTAATGTTCACGATTGTAAATGGCTCTCGGGACTCGAACCAAGGACGATCTTGGAAATTTAAAAAATTTTTCTGAAAGTTATTATTGATCTCAATCTATATGCCAAATTTCAAGTTTCTATATTATTGGGAAAGGTTTCAAAATAATTCCTAAAAATCGGATCAACTTCTGATTGCAGAGACACCTGTTGTCGAACCTAGGACACATTGATAGCTATGAAAGCATAGTTTGATTTGTTAAGACTGGTTCTTCCATCATGCTAAGTTTTAAGTCGATAGCATGCCGGGAAGTACCTTAAACTTGTTTCCGTTATCTCTATAAGAAATGCATTGAGGAATGTAAATGGCCCTCTGGGATCGAACCAAGGAACATCAGGGAAAACATAAAAATCGATTATGAAATATATTTATGATATCTAACCCCATACCGAATTTCAAGTTTCCATGCCATCGGGAAAGGGTCCAAAAAAAAACTTACGAATCGCCACAATGCATTTTAAACGGCAGATATTTGCCTCGACCTAGCATCGAACCCAGGATATTTTCAGTAAAACTCATTTATGTTATCGATAGATCATGACTATATATATTGGCTCCTTGAGTTTCAAGTCCCTACCTATCCGGCAAGTATTTTTTAAAAATTCCCGAAAATCAAAGCAATGCATTTAAACGGGAAAAATCGGGACTTTGGGGCCCTCTGGAATCGAACCCATGACACTGAGGTTCAAAATCGCAATTTTTCTGGTGGTTACACGTTATGGCCAATACTCAGTAAAAATTTCAGCTCAATCACTTTTGTGGTTTAGGCTGTGAGTTTGTATCCTCTCTATATATATATCTATTATATACGAGTAAAATGTAGCTTGCATACTGCAAGCAGATCGGCAATACTAATTTCATATCGGCATCACATCGGGACGGTCCTCATAAGAAAAATAAAGGATTTAATTTTTTCTTAAAATTCGCTGAAATTTCATCGTCTGGAATCGATCCCGGGTATTACTGGAAAACCTACTATGAAACACAATAGAAGATCACCATCTCTAACTATGTGTGAAAATTCAAGCAGAAATATTGGCTACAACTTCCTCAAAAGACGCTCTAATGTTCACGAATGTAAATGGCTCTCGGGACTCGAACCAAGGACGATCTTGGAAATTTAAAAAATGTTTCTGAAAGTTATTATTGATCTCAATCTATATGCCAAATTTCAGGTTTCTATATTATTGGGAAAGGTTTCAAAATAATTCCTAAAAATCGGATCAACTTCTGATTGCAGAGACACCTGGTGTCGAACCCAGGACACATTGATAGCTATGAATGCATAGTTTGATTTGTTAAGACTGCTTCTTCTATCATGCTAAGTTTTAAGTCGATAGCATGCCGGGAAGTACCTTAAACTTGTTTCCGTTATCTCCATAAGAAATGCATTGAGGAATGTAAATGGCCCTCTGGGATCGAACCAAGGACCATCAGCGAATATGTAAAATTTGATTATGAAATATATTTATAATCTCCAACTCCATGCCGAATTTCAAGTTTCCATGCCATCGGGAAGGGGTCCAAAAAAAATCTTAAAAATCGCCACAATACATTTTAAACGGCCGATTTTTGCCTCGATCTAGCATCGAACCCAGGATATTTTCCGTAAAACTCATTTATGTTTTCGATAGATCATGACCATATATAAAGGCTCCTAGATTTTCGATTCTCTACCTATCCCGGAAGTATTTTTTAAAAATTCCCGAAAATCAAAGCAATGCATTTAAACGGGAAAAATCGAGACTTTGGAGCCATCTGGAATCGAACCCATGACACTGAGGATCAAAGTCGCTTTTTTCCTGGGGGTTTCACGTTATGGCCAATATGTCATAAAAATTTCAGATCAATGACGCTTGTAGTTTAGGCTGTGAATTTGTATCCTATCTATCTATATAGGTATATATATGAATGAATCCGGAGAAGCATCTATATCTATTACGAGTAAAATGTAGATTGCATATTGCAAGCAGATCGGCAATACTAATTTCATATCGGCATCATATTGGGACGGTCCTCAAAAGAAAAAAAAAAGGATTGAAATTTTTCTTAAAATTCTCAGACATTTCACCGTCTGGCATCGAACCCGGGTCTTTACTGTGAACTTACTATGCAGCACAATTAAAGATCACCATCTCTAACTATGTGAGAAAATTCAAGCAGAAATATTGGCTAAAACAGCCTCAAAAGCCGTTCTAATTTTCTCGAATGTAAATGGCTCTCTGGATTCGAACCAAGGACGATCTTGAAAATCTAAAACATGTTTCTGAAAGTTATTAATGATCTCTATCTAGTTGCCGAATTTCAAGTTTCTATATTATTGGCAAAGTTTTCAAAATAATTCCTAAAAATCGGATCAACTTCTGATTGCAGAGACACCTGGTGTCGAACACAGGACACATTTATTAATGTGAATGCACAGTTTGATTTGTAAAGACTTGCTCTTCTATCATGCAAAGATTGAAGTCGATAACATGCCGGGAAGTACCTAAATTTTGTTTCCGTTATCTCCGTAAGAAATGCATTGAGAAGTGCATATGGCCCTCTGGGATCGAACCAAGGACCATCAGCGAACATGTAAAATTTAATTATGAAATATATTCAACATATATATCCACGTGCCGAATTTCAAGTATCCATGTTATCGGGAAAGGATCCAAAAAAAATCTTCAAATTCGCCACAATGCATTTTAAACAGCCAATTTTTGCCACGACCTAGCATCGAACCATGGACCATATTCAGCGATGTCTTTTTGATTTTCGTTGGATATGCATGGCTTCTAGCGATCCCTCGAATTTCAACTCTCTCCTTTTCCGGGAAGTGCCTCAAAAAAATTTTCGAAAATCCCCGCCATGTAATCTTATGGGGAAAATCGCGACTTTGGGGCCCTCTGGAATCGAACCCATGACACTGAGGTTCAAAATCGCAATTTTTCTGGTGGTTATACGTTATGGCCAATACGTCGTAAAAATTTCAAGTCGATGACGCCTCTAGTTTAGGCTGTGAATTAGTATCCTATCTATCTATCTATCTATCTATCTATCTATATCCTTGAATGAATCCGGAGAAGCATCTATATTTAATAGATATATAGATGCTTCTCCGGATTCATTCATGTATCCATATATATATATATACGAGTAAAATGTAGCTTGCATACTGCAAGCAGATCGGCAATACTAATTTCCTATCGGCATCATATCGGGACGGTCCTCAAAAGAAAAAAAAGATTGAAATTTTTCTTAAAATTCGCTGAAATTTCATCGTCTGGCATCGAACCTGGGTCTTACTGGTGAACTTACTGTGCAGCACAATAGAAGATCACCATCTCTAACTATGTGTGAAAATTCAAGCAGAAATATTGGCTACAACTGCCTCAAAAGATGTTCTAATTTTCACGATTGTAAATGGCTTTCGGGACTCGAACCAAGGACGATCTTGGAAATCTAAAAGATGTTTCTGAAAGTTATTTATGATCTCTATCTATATGCAGAATTTCAAGTTTCTATATTATTGGAAAAGGTTTCAAAATAATTCCTAAATGTAGGATCAACTTCTGATTGCAGAGACACCTGGTGTCAAACCCAGGACATATTGTAAGCTGTGAATGCACAGTTTGATTTATAAAGACTTGCTTTTTTATCATGCAAAGTTTGAAGTCGATAGAATGCCGGGAAGTACCTAAATTTTGTTTCCGTTATCTCCGTAAGAAATGTATTGAGAAGTGCAAATGGCCCTCTGGGATCGAACCAAGGACCACCAGCGAGTTCTAAAATTTTATTATAAAATATATTTATGATATATATCCACGTGCCAAGTTTCAAGTTTCCAAGTCATCTGTAAGTAATTAAAAAAAATCTTAAAGATCGCTATGTAAATTAAATGGGAGAATATTTGCCCTAGCCTAGCATCGAACCAAGGATAATAATTGTAGATGTCTTTGTGGTTTCCTTTAGATATACATGGCATCTAGCGATCCCTCGAATTTCAACACTTTCCTTTTCCGGGAAGTGCCTCAAAAAAATTTTCGAAAATCCCCGCCATGTAATCTTATGGGGAAAATCGAGACTTTGGGGCCTTCTGGAATCGAACCCATGACACCGAGGTTCAAAGTCGGCTTTTTCCTGGAGGTTACACGTCATGGCCATAACGTCGTAAAAATTTCAAGTCGTTGGCACTTGTGGAACATAGTTAGAATTTTGATCCCCTATGAATGTATCTATTATATATAGATGCTTCTCCGGATTCATTCATGTATCCATATATATATACGAGTAAAATGTTGCTTGCATACTGCAAGCAGATCGACAACACTATTTTCATGTCGGGATCATATCGGGACGGCCATCAAAAGAAAAAAATGGATTGAAATTTTTCCTAAAATTCGCTGAAATTCCATCGTCTGGCATCGAACCCGGGTCTTTACTGTGAACTTACTATGCAGCACAACAGAGGATCACCATCTCTAACTATGTGTGAAAATTCAAGCAGAAATATGGGTACAACTGCCTCAAAAGACGTTCTAATTTACATGAATTTAATGGCTCTCTGGATTCGAACCAAGGATGATATTGGAAATCTAAAAAACGTTTCTGAAATTTATTTATGATCTCTATCTATATGCTGAATTTGAAGTGTCTGTATTATTGGCAAAGGTTTCAAAATAATTCCTAAAAATCGGATCAACTTCTGATTTCAGAGACACCTGGTGTCGAACCCAGGACACATTGATAGCTGTGAATGCACTGTTTGATTTGTATGGACTTGATCTTTCAATATGCTAAGTTTGAAGTCGATATCGTGCCAGGAAGTACCTAAAATTTGTTTCCGTTATCTCCGTAAGAAATGCATTGAGGAATTTAAATGTCCCTCTGGGATCGAACCAAGGACCATCAGCGAATATGTAAAATTTGATTATGATATATTTTTATGATATCTAACCTCATACCGAATTTCAAGTTTCTATGCCATCGGAAAAGGGTCCAAAAAAAATCTTAAAAATCGCCACAATGCATTTTAAACGGCCGATTTTTGCCCCGACCTAGCATCGAACCAAGGATAATATTCGTAGATGTCTTTAATGTTTCCTTTAGATATGCACGGCTTCTAGCAATCCCTAGAGTTTCAGTTCTCTACCTTTCCGGGAAGGGCACCAAAAAAATTTTCTAAAATCCTCACCACGTAACCTTATGGAGAAAATCACGACTTTGGGGCCCTCTGGAATCGAACCTATGACACTGAGGTTCAAAATCGCATTTTTTCTGGTGGTTGTACGTTATGGCCAATACGCCGTAAAAATTTCAAGTCAATCACGCTTGTGGTTTAGGCTGTGAATTAGTATCCTATCTATCTATCTATCTATATAGGTATATACATGAATGAATCCGGAGAAGCATCTATATATAATAGATATATATATATACGAGTAAAATGTAGCTTGCATACTGCAAGCAGATCGACAACACTAATTTCATATCGGCATTATATCGGGACGGTCCTCAAAAGAAAAAAAAAGGATTTAATTTTTTCTTAAAATTCGCTGAAATGTCATCGTCTGGCATCGAACCCGGGTCTTACTGAAAACCTACTATGAAAAACAATAGAAAATCACCATCTCTAACTATGTGTGAAAATTCAAGCAGAAATATTGGCTACAACTGCCTCAAAAGACGCTCAAATGTTCACGATTGTAAATGGCCCTCGGGACTCGAACCAAGGACGATCTTGGAAATTTAAAAAATGTTTCTGATAGTTATTATTGATCTCAATCTATATGCCAAATTTCAAGTTTCTATATTATTGGGAAAGGTTTCAAAATAATTCCTAAAATTCGGATCAACTTCTTATTGCAGAGACACCTGGTGTCGAACCCAGGACACATTGATAGCTATGAATGCATAGTTTGATTTGTTTAGACTGGTTCTTCCATCATGCTAAGTTTTAAGTCGATAGCATGCAGGGAAGTACCTAAAACTTGTTTCCGTTATCTCCATAAGAAATGCATTGAGGAATGTAAATGGCCCTCTGGGATCGAACCAAGGAACATCAGGGGAAACATAAAAATTGATTATGAAATATATTTATGATATCTAACCCCATACCGAATTTCAAGTTTCCATGCCATCGGGAAAGGGTCCAAAAAAAATCTTTAAAATCGCCACAATACATTTTAAACGGCAGATTTTTGCATCGACCTAGCATCGAACCCAGGTTATTTTCCGTAAAACTCATTTATGTTTTTGATAGATCATGACCATATATAAAGGCTCCCTGAGTTTTGATTCTCTACCTATCCGGGAAGTATTTTTTTTTAATTCCCGAAAATCAAAGCAATGCATTTAAACGGGAAAAATCGGGACTTTGGAGCCCCCTGGAATCGAACCCATGACACTGAGGATCAAAATCGCAATTTTCCTGGAGGTTATACGTTATGGCCAATATGTCGTAAAAATTTCAGCTCAATCACTCTTGTGGTTTAGGCTGTGAGTTTGTATCCTCTCTATATCTATTATATATAGATGCTTCTCCGGATTCATTCATGTATCCATATATATATATAGCGAGGATACAAATTCACAGGCTAAACCACAATCGTCATTGACCTGAAATTTTTACGACATATTGGCCTTAACGTGTAACCTCCAGAAAAATTGCGATTTTGAACCTCAGTGTCATTGGTTCGATTCCAGAGGGCCCCAAAGTCCCGATTTTTCCCGTTTAAATGCATTGCCTTGATTTTCGGGAATTTTTAAAAAATACTTCCCGGATAGGTAGAGAATCAAAACTCATGGAGCCTATATATATGGTCATGATCTATCGAAAACATAAATGAGTTTCACGGAAAATATCCTGGGTTCGATGCTAGGTCGAGGCAAAAATCGGCCGTTTAAAAGGCATTGAGGCGATTTTAAAGATTTTTTTTGGACCCCTTCCCGATGGCATGGAAACTTGAAATTCGGCATGACGTTGGAGATCATACATATATTTCATAATCAAATTTTACATATTCGGTGATGGTCCTTGGTTCGATCCCAGAGGGCCATTTACATTCCTCCATGCATTTCTTACGGAGATAACGGAAAAAAATTTTAGGTACTTCCCGGCATGCTATTGACATCAAACTTTGCATGATAGAAGAGCAAGTCTTAACAAATCAAACTATGCATTCACAGCTATCAATGTGTCCTGGGTTCGACACCAGGTGTCTCTGCAATCAGAAGTTGATCCGATTTTATGAATTATTTTGAAACCTTTTCCAATAATATAGAAACTTGAAATTTGGCATATAGATTGAGATGATTAATAACTTTCAGAAACATTTTTTAAATTTTAGAGGTCGTCCTTGGTTCGAGTCCCGAGAGCCATTTACATTCGTGAACATTAGAGCGTCTTTTGAGGCAGTTGTAGCCAATATTTCTGCTTGAATTTTCACACATAATTAGAGATGGTGATCTTCTATTGTGTTTCATAGTAGGTTTACCAGTAAGACCCGGGTTCGATGCCAGACGATGAAATTTCAGCGAATTTTAAGAAAAATTAAATCATTTTTTTTTCTTATGAGGACCGTCCTGATGTGATGCCGATATGATATTAGTATTGCCAATCTGCTTGCAGTATGCAAGCTACATTTTACTCGTATATATATATATATATGGATACATGAATGAATCCGGAGAAGCATCTATATATAATAGATATAGAGAGAGGATACAAACTCACAGCCTAAACCACAAGAGTGATTGAGCTGAAATTTTTACGGCGTATTGGCCATAACGTGTAACCACCAGAAAAATTGCGATTTTGATCCTCAGTGTCATGGGTTCGATTCCAGAGGGCCCCAAAGTCTCGATTTTTCCCGTTTAAATGCATTGCTTTGATTTTCGGGAATTTTAAAAAAATACTTCCGGGATAGGTAGAGAAACGAAAATCTAGGAGCCTTTATATATGGTCATGATCTATCGAAAACATAAATGAGTTTTACGAAAAATATCCTGGGTTCGATGCTAGGTCGAGGCAAAAATCGGCCGTTTAAAATGTATTGTGGCGATTTTTAAGATTTTTTTTGGACCCCTTCCCGATGGCATGGAATCTTGAAATTCGGCATGGAGTTGGAGATTATAAATATATTTCATAATCAAATTTTACATTTTCGCTGATGGTCCTTGGTTCGATCCCAGGGCGCCATTAACATTTCTCAATGCATTTCTTATGGAGATAACAGAAACAAATTTTAGGTACTTCCCGGCATGCTATCGACTTAAAACTTAGCGTGATAAAAGAACCTGTCTTAACAAATCAAACTATGAATTCATAGCTATCAATGTGTCCTGGGTTCGACACCAGGTGTCTCTGCAATCAGAAGTTGATCCGATTTTTAGGAATTATTTTGAAACCTTTCCCAATAATATAGAAACTTGAAATTTGGCATATGGAATGAGATCATTAATAAATTTCAGAAAAATTCTTTAAATTTCCAGGATCGTCCTTGGTTCGAGTCCCGAGAGCCATTTACAATCGTGAACATTAGAGCGTCTTTTGAGGTTGTTGTAGCCAATATTTCTGCTTGAAATTTCACACATAGTTAGAGATGGTGATCTTCTATTCTTTTTCATAGTAGGTTTTCAGTAAGACCCGGGTTCGATGCCAGACGATGAAATTTCTGCGAATTTTAAGAAAAATTTCAATCCTTTTTTTTCTTTTAGGGCATTCCCGATATGATGCCGATATGAAATTACGATTGCCGATCTGCTTGCAGTATGCAAGCTACATTTTACTCGTATATATATAGGTATATCCGGAGAAGCGTCTATATATAATAGATATATAGAGAGGATACAAACTCACAGCCTAAACCACAAGAGTGATTGAGCTGAAATTTTTACGGCGTATTGGCCATAACGTGTAACCACCAGAAAAATTGCGATTTTGATCCTCAGTGTCATGGGTTCGATTCCAGAGGGCCCCAAAGTCTCGATTTTTCCCGTTTAAATGCATTGCTTTGATTTTCGGGAATTTTTAAAAAATACTTCCGGGATAGGTAGAGAAACGAAAATCTAGGAGCCTTTATATATGGTCATGATCTATCGAAAACATAAATGAGTTTTACGAAAAATATCCTGGGTTCGATGCTAGGTCGAGGCAAAAGTCGGCCTTTTAAAATGTATTGTGGCGATTTTTAAGATTTTTTTTGGACCCCTTCCCGATGGCATGGAATCTTGAAATTCGGCATGGAGTTGGAGATTATAAATATATTTCATAATCAAATTTTACATATTCGCTGATGGTCCTTGGTTCGATCCCAGGGCGCCATTAACATTTCTCAATGCATTTCTTATGGAGATAACAGAAACAAATTTTAGGTACTTCCCGGCATGCTATCGACTTAAAACTTAGCGTGATAGAAGAACCTGTCTTAAAAAATGAAACTATGCATTCATAGCTATCAATGTGTCCTGGGTTCGACACCAGGTGTCTCTGCAATCAGAAGTTGATCCGATTTTTAGGAATTATTTTGAAACCTTTCCCAATAATATAGAAACTTGAAATTTGGCATATGGATTGAGATCATTAATAAATTTCAGAAAAATTTTTTAAATTTCCAGGATCGTCCTTGGTTCGAGTCCCGAGAGCCATTTACGATCGTGAACATTAGAGCGTCTTTTGAGGTTGTTGTAGCCAATATTTCTGCTTGAAATTTCACACATAGTTAGAGATGGTGATCTTCTATTGTGCTACATAGTAAGTTCACCAGTAAGATCCGGGTTCGATGCCAGACGATGAAATTTCAGCGAATTTTAAGAAAAATTTCAATCCTTTTTTTTCTTTTAGGACATTCCCGATATGATGCCGATATGAAATTAGGATTGCCGATCTGCTTGCAGTATGCAAGCTACATTTTACTCGTATAATAGATAGATGCTTCTCCGGATTCATTCATATATCTATTATATATAGATGCTTCTCCGGATTCATTCATATATATACCTATATAGATAGATAGATAGATAGGATACAAATTCACAGCCTAAACTACAAGCGTCATTGATCTGAAATTTTTATGACATATTGGCCATAACGTGAAACCCCCAGGAAAAAAGAGACTTTGATCCTCAGAGTCATAGGTTCGATTCCAGAGGGCCCCAAAGTCCCGATTTTTCCCGTTTGAATGCATTGCCGTGATTTTCGGGAATTAAAAAAAAATACTTTCCGGATAGGTAGAGAAGTAAAACTCAAGGTGCCTATATTTATGGTCTTGAACTTTCGAAAACATTAATGACTTTTACAAAAGTTATCCTGGGTTCGATGCTAGGACGATGCAAATATCTGCCCTTTAAAATACATGGGAGCCGTTTTTCATTATTTTTTTAGATGCACTTATCGAAATGATAGGATGTTCGTGCTTGGCTGGAAGATGTATGGTACGAATAAGTTTTAGAAAAAAATTTTCATAAGACCGTACTGTTACTGGGTTCAAAGCCAGAGCACAATAACGTTACTCTCATAAGGAATATAAAGGAAAAGTAGGACGTCATTTGAGGCAGTTGTAACCAATATTTCTGCTTGAATTTGCATACGTGGTTAGAGATGGTGTTTTTCTGTTGTGCTGCAGAGAAAGTATTGCCTGAAAGACCCGGGTTCGATGCCGGGCGGTAAAAATATCCCCCATATATAATACTATGGGGTATCTTTTCATAATTTTTTTATGCATTTATCGATATGTAAGGGAGCTCTTGCTTAGATGGAAGATGTATATTAACACTTTGTTTAAGAAAAAAAATAGAAAAGACCATGCTGTTCCTGGGTTCGATGCCAGAGCACATTATAATTTCTCAAATAAGGAGTGTATGTGAATAGTAGGACGTCGTTTGAGGTAGTTGCACCTAATAGTTTTGCTTGAATTTTCACACATAGTTTGATATGGTAATCTTCTATTTTGCGGCATAGTAAGTACACCAGGAAGACCGGGGTTCGCTGCCAGGCGATTAAATTGCAGCGAATTCTACGAATATTTTGAATTTTTTTTTTCTTTTGATGTCCGTCCCGATATGATGCCGATATGAAATTAGTGTTGTCGATCTGCTTGCAGTATGCAAGCAACATTTTACTCGTATACCTATATAGATAGATAGGATACAAATTCACAGCCTAAACTACAAGCGTCATTGATCTGAAATTTTTATGACATATTGGCCATAACGTGAAACCCCCAGGAAAAAAGAGACTTTGATCCTCAGTGTCATAGGTTCGATTCCAGAGGGCCCCAAAGTCCCGATTTTTCCCGTTTGAATGCATTGCCGTGATTTTCGGGAATTAAAAAAAAATACTTTCCGGATAGGTAGAGAAGTAAAACTCAAGGTGCCTATATTTATGGTCTTGGACTTTCGAAAACATCAATGACTTTTACAAAAGTTATCCTGGGTTCGATGCTAGGACGATGCAAAGATCTGCCCTTTAAAATACATGGGAGCCGTTTTTCATTATTTTTTTAGATGCACTTATCGAAATGATAGGATGTTCGTGCTTGGCTGGAAGATGTATGGTACGAATAAGTTTTAGAAAAAAATTTTCATAAGACCGTACTGTTCCTGGGTACGAAGCCAGAGCACAATAACGTTTCTCTCATAAGGAATATAAAGGAAAAGTAGGACGTCATTTGAGGCAGTTGTAACCAATATTTCTGCTTGAATTTGCATACGCGGTTAGAGATGGTGTTTTTCTGTTGTGCTGCATAGAAAGTATTGCCTGAAAGACCCGGGTTCGATGCCGGGCGGTAAAAATATCCCCCATATATAACACTATGGGGTATCTTTTCATAATTTTTTTATGCATTTATCGATATGTAAGGGAGCTCTTGCTTAGATGGAAGTAGTATATTAACACTTTGTTTATGAAAAAAAATAGATAAGACCATGCTGTTCCTGGGTTCGATGCCAGAGCACATTATAATTTCTCAAATAAGGAGTGTATGTGAATAGTAGGACGTCGTTTGAGGTAGTTGCACCTAATAGTTTTGCTTGAATTTTCACAAATAGTTTGATATGGTAATCTTCTATTTTGCTGCATAGTAAGTACACCAGGAAGACCGGGGTTCGCTGCCAGGCGATTAAATTGCAGCGAATTCTACGAATATTTTGAATTTTTTTTTCTTTTGATGTCCGTCCCGATATGATGCCAATATGAAATTAGTGTTGTCGATCTGCTTGCAGTATGCAAGCAACATTTTACTCGTATATATATATGGATACATGAATGAATCCGGAGAAGCATCTATATATAATAGATATATATATATATTCATATCTATTATATATAGATGCTTCTCAGGATTCATTCATGTATCCATATATATATACGAGTAAAATGTAGCTTGCATACTGCAAGCAGATCGACAACACTAATTTTATATCGGCATCATATCGGGTCGGTCCTTAATAGAAAAAAAAAAGGATTGAAATATTTCTTCAAATTCGCTGAAATTTCATCGTCTGGCAATGAACCCGGGTCTCTCTGGTGAACTTACTATGCAGCACAATAGAAGATCACCGATTCTAACAATGTGTGAAAATTCAAGCAGAAATATTTGGCTACAACTGCCTCAAAAGACGTTTTAATTTTCACGAATGTAAATGGCTCTCTGGATTCGAACCAAGGACGATCTTGGAAATCTAAAACATGTTTCTAAAAGTTATTTATGATCTCTATCTATATGCCAAATTTCAAGTTTCTATATTGTTGGGAAAGGTTTGAAAATAATTCCTAAAAATCGGATCAATTTCTGAATGCAGAGACACCTGGTGTCGAAGCCAGGAAATACTGTAAGCTGTGAATGCAAAGTTTGATTTGTAAGGACTGGCTTTTCTATCATGCAAAGTTTGATGTCGATAGCATGCCGGGAAGTACCTTAATTTTGTTTCCGTTATCTCCGTAAGAAATGCGTTGAGAAGTGCAAATGGCCCTCTGGGATCGAACCAAGGACCATCAGCGAACATCTAAAATTTGATTATGATATATATTCATGATATCTATCGACGTGCCGAGTTTCAAATATCCATGTTATCGGGAAAGGATCCAAAAAAAATCTTAAAAATTGCCGCAATGCATTTTAAACGGCCGATTTTTGCCCCGGCCTAGCATCGAACCAAGGACAATATTCGAAGATGTCTTTCCGATTTTCGTTGGCTATGCACGGCATTTAGCGGTCCCTCGAGTTTCAACTCTCTGCTTTTCCGGGAAGTGCCTCAAAAAAATTTTCGAAAATCCCCGCCATGTAATCTAATGGGGAAAATCACGACTTTGGGGCCCTCTGGAATCGAACCCATGACACTGAGGTTCAAAATCGCAATTTTTCTGGAGGTTATACGTTATGGCCAATATGTCGTAAAAATTTCAAGCCATTGACGCTAGTGGTTTAGCCTGTGACTTTGTATCCTCTCTATATATCTATTATATATAGATGCTTCTCCGGATTCATTCATGTATCCATATATATATACGAGTAAAATGTTGCTTGCATACTGCAAGCAGATCGACAACACTATTTTCATGTCGGCATCATATCGGGACGGCCATCAAAAGAAAAAAATGGATTGAAATTTTTCTTAAAATTCGCTGAAATTCCATCGTCTGGCATCGAACCCGGGTCTTTACTGTGAACTTACTATGCAGCACAATAGAACATCACCATCTCTAACTATGTGTGAAAATTCAAGCAGAAATATGGGCTACAACTGCCACAAAAGACGTTCTAATTTTCACGACTATAAATGGCTCTCTGGATTCGAACCAAGGACGATCTTGGAAATCTAAAAAATGTTTCTGAAAGTTTTTTATGATCTCTATCTATATGCTGAATTTGAAGTTTCTATATTATTGGCAAAAGTTTCAAAATAATTCCTAAAAATCGGATCAACTTCTGATTGCAGTGACACCTGGTGTCGAACCCAGGAAATATTGTATGCTGTGAATGCAAAGTTTGATTTGTAAGGACATGCTCTTCTATCATGCAAAGTTTGAAGTCGATAGCGTGCCGGGAAGTACCTTAATTTTGTTTCCGTTATCTCCGTAAGAAATGCATTGAGAAGTGAAAATGGCCCTCTGGGATCGAACCAAGGAACATCAGGGAATACATAAAAATCGATTATGAAATATATTCAAGATATCTATCCACTTGCCGAGTTTCAAGTATCCATGCCATCGGGAAGGGGTCCAAAAAAAATCTTGAAAATTGCCACAATGCATTTTAAACGGCCGATTTTTGCATCGACCTAGCATCGAACCCAGGATATTTTCCGTATAACTCATTTATGTTTTCGATAGATCATGACCATATATATAGGCTCCTTGAGTTTTGATTCTCTACCTATCCGGAAAGTATTTTTTTTTAATTCCCGAAAATCGAAGCAATGTATTTAAACGGGAAAAATCGGGACTTTGGGGCCCTCTGGAATCGAACCCATGACACTGAGGTTCAAAATCGCAATTTTTCTGGAGGTTGCACGTTATGGCCAATATGTAGTAAAAATTTCAAGCCTATGACGCGAGTAGTTTAGCCTGTGACTTTGTATCCTCTCTATATATATATATATATATATATATGATATATGAATGAATCCGGAGAAGCATCTATATATAATTGATATATACGAGTAAATGTAGCTTGCATACTGCAAGCAGATCGACAACACTAATTTCATCTCGGCGTCATATCGGGACGGTCCTCAAAAGAAAAAAAAGGGGATTGAAAATATTCTTTAAATTCGCTGCAAGTTATTCGTCCGGCATCGAACCCGGGTCTTTTTGGTGATACACACTATGCAGAGCAATAGAATTTCTCCATCTTTAATTATGTGTGAAAATTAAAGCAAAAATATTGGGCGCAGCTGCCTCAAAAGACGCTCTAATGTTCACGAATGTAAATGGCTCTCTGGACTCGAACCAAGGACAATTGTGGAAATTTAAAAAATGTTTCTGAAAGTTAATTATGATCTCAATCTATATGCCAAATTTCAAGTTTCTATATTATTGGGAAAGGTTTCAAAATAATTCCTAAAAATCGGATCAACTTCTGATTGCAGAGACACCTGGTATCGAACCCAGGACATATTGTAAGCGAGGAATGCACAGATTGATTTGTAAAGACTTGCTCTTCTATCATGCAAAGTTTGAAGTCGATAGCATGCCGGGAAGTACCTAAATTTTGTTTCCGTTATCTCCGTAAGAAATGCATTGAGAAGTGCAAATGGTCCTCTGGGATCGAACCAAGGACCATCAGCGAATATTAAAAATTTAATTATGAAATATATTTATAATCTCCAACTCCATGCCGAATTTCAAGTTTCCATGCCATCGGGATGGAGTCCAAAAAAAATCTTAAAAATCGCCACAATACATTTTAAACGGCCGATTTTTGCCTCGACCTAGCATCGAACCCAGGATGTTTTCCGTAAAACTAATTTATGTTTTCGATAGGTCATGACCATATATAAAGGCTCCTAGAGTTTCGATTCTCTACCTATCCGGGAAGTATTTTTTGAAAATTCAGGAAAATCTAAGCAATGCATTTAAACGGGAAAAATCGGGACTTTGGGGCCCTCTGGAATCGAACCCATGACACTGAGGTTCAAAATCGCAATTTTTCTGGAGGTTATACGTTATGGCCAATATGTCGTAAAAATTTCAAGCCATTGACGCTAGTGGTTTGGCCTGTGACTTTGTATCCTCTCTATATATATATATATATATCTATTATATATAGATATAATACGAGTAAAATGTTGCTTGCATACTGCAAGCACATCGATAACAAAAGTTTTTTGTCGGCATCACATAGAGTGAGTCCTCAAAAAAAAAAAAAAATGGTTAGAAAATATTCTTAATTTCCGCTGCAATTTATTCGTCTGGCATCGAACCCAGGTCTTCCCGGTCATACTTTCTATGCAGAACCATAGAAGATCACCATCTGTAACTATGTGTGAAAATTCAAGTAGAAATATTAACTGCAACTGCCTCAAACGACGTCCTACGTTTCCCTTATATTTCTTATGATAGAAATGCTAATGTGCTCTGGCATCGAACCCAGGAATAGTACAGGCTTAAGAAATTTTTTTTCTTAAACCATTTCTCAATATATATCTTCTAGCAGAGCGAAAAGTTCCTTACATTCCGGTAAGTGCATCAAAAAAATTAATGAAAAACTATCCCCATGCATTTTAAATGCGGGATTTTTGAATCGTCCTAGCGTCGAACCCAGGACGTTCTCATCAGTAATCATTAATGTTTATAATAGTTCTTGACCATATCTCTAAGGTCCTTGAATTTCGAATCTCTACCTGTCCGGGAAGTATTATTTAAAAAATTTTGAAAATCGCCACCATGTATCCTTATGGAGAAAATCGGGACTTTGGGGCCTTCTGGAATCGAACCCATGACACCGAGGTTCAATGTCGGCTTTTTCCTGGAGGTTACACGTTATGGCCAATTCGTCGTAAAAATTTCAAGTCTTTGGCACTTGTGGAACATAGTTAGAATTTTGATCCCCTATGAATGTATCTATTATATATAGATGCTTCTCCGGATTCATTCATATATATACCTATATAGATAGATAGGATACAAATTCACAGCCTAAACTACAAGCGTCATTGATCTGAAATTTTTATGACATATTGGCCATAACGTGAAACCCCCAGGAAAAAAGAGACTTTGATCCTCAGTGTCATAGGTTCGATTCCAGAGGGCCCCAAAGTCCCGATTTTTCCCGTTTGAATGCATTGCCGTGATTTTCGGGAATTAAAAAAAAATACTTTCTGGAAAGGTAGAGAAGTAAAACTCAAGGTGCCTATATTTATGGTCTTGGACTTTCGAAAACATCAATGACTTTTACAAAAGTTATCCTGGGTTCGATGCTAGGACGATGCAAAGATCTGCCCTTTAAAATACATGGGAGCCGTTTTTCATTATTTTTTTAGATGCACTTATCGAAATGATAGGATGTTCGTGCTTGGCTGGAAGATGTATGGTACGAATAAGTTTTAGAAAAAAATTTTCATAAGACCGTACTGTTCTTGGGTTCGAAGCCAGAGCACAATAACGTTTCTCTCATAAGGAATATAAAGGAAAAGTAGGACGTCATTTGAGGCAGTTGTAACCTGATGCTGCATAGAAAGTATTGCCTGAAAGACCCGGGTTCGATGCCGGGCAGTAAAAATATCACCCATATATAATACTATGGGGTATCTTTTCATAATTTTTTTATGCATTTATCGATATGTAAGGGAGCTCTTGCTTAGATGGAAGATGTATATTAACACTTTGTTTAAGAAAAAAAATAGATAAGACCATGCTGTTCCTGGGTTCGATGCCAGAGCACATTATAATTTCTCAAATAAGGAGTGTATCTGAATAGTAGGACGTCGTTTGAGGTAGTTGCACCTAATAGTTTTGCTTGAATTTTCACACATAGTTTGATATAGTAATTTTCTATTTTGCTGCATAGTAAGTACACCAGGAAGACCGGGGTTCGCTGCCAGGTGATTAAATTGCAGCGAATTCTACGAATATTTTGAATTTTTTTTTTCTTTTGATGTTCGTCCCGGTATATGATGCCGATATGAAATTAGTGTTGTCGATCTGCTTGCAGTATGCAAGCTACATTTTACTCGTTATATATAGACGCTTCTCCGGATATACCTATATACACACTCACTCATTCATTCATTCATTCATTCATAGGGGATCAAAATTCTAACCATGTTCCACAAGTGCCACCGACTTGAAATTTTTACGACGTTATGGCCATGACGTGTAACCTCCAGGAAAAAGCCGACCTTGAACCTCGGTGACATGGGTTCGATTCCAGAAGGCCCCAAAGTCGCGATTTTCCCCATAAGATTACATGGCGGGGATTTTCGAAAATTTTTTTGAGGCACTTTCCGGAAAAGGAGAGAGTTGAAATTCGAGGGATTGCTAGAAGCCGTGCATATCCAACGAAAATCGAAAAGACATCTTCGAATATAGTCCATGGTTCGATGCTAGGTCGGGGCAAAAATCGGCCGTTTAAAATGCATGGCGGCGATTTTGAAGATTTTTTTTAAATCCTTTCCCGATAACATGGATACGTGAAACTCGGCACGTGGATAGATATCATGAATATATTTCATAATCAAATTTTTCATGTTCGCTGATGGTCCTTGGTTCGATCCCAGGGGGCCATTTGCACTTCTCAATGCATTTCTTACGGAGATAATGGAAACTAAATTTAGGTACTTCCCGGCATGCTATCAACTTCAAACTTTGCATGACACAAGATCAAGTCATTACAAATCAAACTGTGCATTCACAGCTCATAATATGTCCTGGGTTCGACACCAGGTGACTCTGCAAGCAGAAGGCGATCCGATTTTTAGGAATTATTTTCAAACCTTTACCAATAATACAGAAACTTGAAATTAGGCATATAGATAGAGATTATAAATAGGTTTCACAAACATATTTAAGATTTCCAAGATAGTCCTTGGTTCGAATCCAGAGAGCCATTTTCATTCATGAAAAGTAGAACGTCGTTTGAGGCAGTTTCAGCCAATATTTCTGCTTGAATTTTCACACGTAGTTAGTGATGGTGATCTTCTGTGTTGCTGCATAATAGGTTAACCAGGAAGACCCGGATTCGATGCCAGACGATTAAAATTGCAGCGAATTTTAAGATTATTTTCAATTTTTTTCTTCTTTTAAGGACCGTCCCGAAAGGTTGCCGACATTAAATTGGTGTTGTCGATCTGCTTGCAGTATGCAAGCAACATTTTACTCGTATATATATAGGTATATCCGGAGAAGCGTCTATATATAATAGATATATAGAGAGGATACAAACTCACAGCCTAAACCACAAGAGTGATTGAGTTGAAATTTTTACGACATATTGGCCATAATGTGTAACCTCCAGAAAAATTGTGATTTTGATCCTCAGTGTCATGGGTTCGATTCCAGGGGGCTCCAAAGTCTTGATTTTTCCCGTTTAAATGCATTGCTTTGATTTTCGGGAATTAAAAAAAAATACTTCCCGGATAGGTAGAGAAACAAAACTTAAGGAGGGTTTATATATGGTCATGATCTATCGAAAACATAAATGAGTTTTACGGAAATTAACTGGGTTCGATGCTAGGTTGATGCAAAAATCGGCCGTTTAAAATGCATTGTGGCGATTTTTAAGTTTTTTTTTGGACCCCTTTCCAATGGCATGGAAACTTGAAATTTGGCATGGGGTTAGATATCATAAATATATTTCATAATAAAATTTTACATATTCGCTGATGGTCCTTGGTTCGATCCCAGAGAGCCATTTACATTCCTCAATGCATTTCTTATGGAGATAACAGAAAAAAGTTTTAGGTACTTCCCGACATGATATCGACTTCAAACTTTGTATGAAATAGGATGAAGTCCTAATAAGTCATACTGTGCATTCACAGCTACCAATATTTCCTGGGTTCGACACCAGGCGTCTCTACAATCAGTAAATTATCCGATTTTTAAGAATTAATTTAAACCCCTTACCAATAATATTAAAACTTGAAAATAGGCATATAGATAGAGATCAAAGATACAATTCAAAAACATTTTTTAGATTTCCTAGATAGTCCTTGGTTCGAATCCTGAAACCCATTTACATTCGTGAAAAGTAGAACGTCGTTTGAGGCAGTTGCAGTCAATATTTTTCCTTGAATTTTCACACATAGTTAGAGATTATGATCTTCTGTTGTACTGCATAGTATGTTCGCCAGGAAGACCCGGGTTCGATGCCAGACGATTAAATTGCAGCGAATATTAAGAATATTTTCAATCCCTTTTTTTTTTCCTTTGAGGACCGTCCCGATATAATGCCGGTTTGAAATTAGTGTTGTCGATCTGCTTGCAGTATGCAAGCTACATTTTACTACACTTTACTTGAGGAAAAATTGCGATTTTGAACCTCAGTGTCATGGGTTCGATTCCAGAGGGCCCCAAAGTCCCGATTTTTCCGGTTTGAATGCATTGCTTTGATTTTCGGGAATTAAAAAAAAATACTTTACGGACAGGTAGAAAATTAAAACTCAAGGAGCCTATATATATGAACATGATCTATCGAAAACATAAATGAGTTTTACGAAAATTATCCTGGGTTCGATGCTAGGTCGGGGCGAAAATCGGCCGTTTAAAACGCATTGTGGAGATTTTTAATATTTTTTTTGGACCCCTTTCCGAATGCATGGAAACTTGAAATTTGGCATGGGGTTAGAAATCATAAATATATTTCATAATCAAATTTTTTTTATTCGCTTATGGTCCTAGGTTCGATCCCAGAGGGCCATTTGTACTCCACAATGCATTTCTTATGGAGATAACGGAAACAGATTTTAGGTACTTCTCGGCATGATATTGACTTCAAACTTTGCATAAAATATGATCAAGTTCATAAAAATCTAACTGTGCAGTCACAGCTACCAGTGTGTCCTGGGTTCGAAACCAGGCGTCTCTACAATCAGTAACTGATCCGATTTTCAATAATAATTTTGAACCCTTTCCCAACAATATAGAAACTTGAAATTCGGCATGTAGTTAGATATCATAGATAAATTTCAAAATCATGTTTTAGATTTCCAGGATCGTCCTTGGTTCGAATCCAGAGAGGCATTTACATTCGTGAAAATAAGAACGTCTTTTGAGGCAGTTGTAACAAATATTTCTGAGAAGAGAATTTCAGCTGTCATGAATAGTGCAGATACAAGCTTATACAAATCAACAAGGGAAAGCATTACCTTGAAAAGTTGGACTCCTATAACAGCGAACATGAACTGGAGAAGGTAGGTTACCAGCATGATATTGCCGATCGTCTTAATGGCTACAATCACACATTTCACTACATACTAGTGGAGAGAGAGTCAAATGTCAGTAGGTTCAAATAGGGAAGAATCCCTCTTTATTTGTCAAATGCACCTAAGAGAAGATTATTGATGAACTGAAATGACTCTTGGCTAACTTCTATCTTCTACCCTATGAAAATTGAACAAAATCAATCTTGGAAGTAAACATGAGAAAAGTTTAGCAAAATATGACTATTCAAAAGTTAAATTAAATAAAATTCTTTCCAATCATTAACAATCTAAGAAATGATACAGCTCTCTCTCTCTGAAAATTTGTAAAATTTTACCTCTTAGTAAAAAACTATGCAAAACTAACTGACTCACCTCTTAATGAACCAACATTGGTCTACTATTATCCCTCTCTCTCTCCCTCTCTTTCCCTCCTCTTATCTTTTGTCTACCTAGAAGAATCTTTTCTGAGCTGACTGATAGTTGTACCCTAACTGCCGCCATTAATCCATATGTTACCTATTACCTTGAAAATAATACAGAAATTTAGGTAGGTTTACTTTAAACTATCAATGGCCTGGTAGCAAAGCTGATGTACAGAATGCAAACTCACATTAAGCTGGTACATAATTTTCTGAGGGGAATACATTTAACATATACAACACAGTTAACTAGTCACATTGACATGCAAAAATAGCATGGTCATTAATGGCACACAGCTCATA
This sequence comes from Sympetrum striolatum, assembly GCA_947579665.1. Taxonomy (NCBI): domain Eukaryota; kingdom Metazoa; phylum Arthropoda; class Insecta; order Odonata; family Libellulidae; genus Sympetrum; species Sympetrum striolatum. Next base: position 9,408,486 of record OX388350.1, read on the forward strand.
ATAAAAAAAAACTGCTGGCTGATTTCCTATGACTCAAAAAAATAATACCAATGATAAGATTATGCAAAAAACATTGAAACAGAAACCACACAGAAACACAGAAAAAAATAAAATGATACAAAAAATTAATTAATAGATAATCTTTACTCATAGGTGCATTTGCAGCAAGAGCACATACAAAGTCCTACCTTAAACAACTGGACTCCAATAACAGCAAACATGAACTGCAGTAGGCAGGTAACCAGCACAATGTTGCCGATAGTCTTAACAGCAACAATCACACACTGGACTACGTGCTACAGAGATAATGAACAAATTGCATTTATTGACCTTCATTGCACTTCTTTGACTTAAATCTGAAACTGCAAACTTATAAAACTTAGTCATCTTCCTGAAAATAAATTCTTCCCCAGCAGTCATCTTCACATAGAAAGTTACTTCATAAGAATGTTTGTCATTCATGGATTAGAAGTGTTTTGTGCTGAAAATGAAATTCAGCATAAAAAGACAAAAAATGACCAGGTTGGCAACATGACGAGATTATCAAAGTAAAAGAAGGAATTATTAACTTCTGCAATCACAGGAAATACGCTACACTGTTTGAGTTAAAATATGTTACACTACAGAAAAAGATTATGGTTAATCATGAAAAAATACAGTCTCAGCTAGTGGAAAACCCTAAATATTAGTAAATAATATTTTTGAAATCCTGAAAGAAAAACAATCTTGGAAGATAAGAATCTTATAACTTATAATATAAAAAACCTAAAATGGCTACAAGGATTATATATATATGTATCCATTTAGCGTTTGAAAAATTATCAATGAAATCCTTGGGTTATAAAAAAATGGAATCCTATAAAATAAAAATTCAGAATTTTGAAATATGTACGATGTGACAGTCAGAAATAGGTTTTATATGAAAGCCATGATTTTTTTCCTTTATTTCAAAACAAAAATTTTTTAAAAAGAAGCAATTTAGTAATTTCCAACATATTTGGTATGAAAAAATTTTTCTCTCAGGATATGCTGAGAAACTGAAACAAATATTTTATTGATAATCAGTTAAAGCAGCATTCAGATAAATATCTTCAACTTAAAAGAAAAATTATGCATCGTATAAACCATGGGCATGCAGAAGACTTTTGGAATACAATATATTTTCATCTAAAATGTACACTCCTAAGAATCATCAATAGATACATATTCAGTCAACATTAAAATCATAATTGAATTTTGTTATTCCAAGATTATTGAGTATCAAAATTTCAATCTTTACGGAATTTAAGTTTTAGATATTTGATTTTTCCTACATTTTTCAAATTATAAAAGAAAAATTAATATAAATACGACTATAACAAAAAAAAATCAAAATTAGATAAAAGTATGTAGCTTTACTGTAAATATCATAAAATGTGGAAACAAACAATGAAATGCATATATCTTATAATTATTAAATTATCTAATAATTCCTTGAGAAAATATTTAATTATAATGTAATCAATTTACTTTTGCACCATGTGATGCAAAATAATATGCAGTAATACAGGATCAATTTACGGGGAACTTGTATATATAGGTAACCAAACCAAATAAAGTTGATCTTCAAAGATCAGATTTCCGTTAATGAAAAGTAAAAACAAACCTCATACAAGAAAAAATCAGGAAACATGGATTATAATTAGTCTTGATTATTTTTTCTTGTAAGAAAAGAAATTGGAAGGTGACTGATGATGAATTAGAGGTTAAAGATACTTCTAAAGACATTTCTGTTAGCACTTCATACCAGAGTGATGACCAGTTCTGAAAACTATGACCAACCATGGACTTCCCAATATTTACAGAAATGGCCACAATGCTGGTATGGACCACTGACAAAAATAGTTTTAGGAGAGTTTTAAACCTCTATGAAAATGCTTGACCTTGGTGACTCCATTAAAGATTAAAAGGAATCTCCCTGAAAGAATGAATTCATGAAACTAAATTACATGAGGAAAACTAAAGCACTCAAATTGTTTGAATTAATAGTGAAGAGGAAAATAAATTAATTCCAACATCTGCTATGAAAAACTCAAGCATCTCACTAAGTTTATCATGGATATAATGCACGAGTTAAAATATAACAAAAATAACAGAGCTCATTACAATAAAATCACTATTTACATTGCAGTTTATAAACATGAAATGTGCCATTATTTATTCCTAAATTTTGAAAAATAATGGTAAATTTGTAACAAAATGATTAATACTTCCTTTAGAGGGATATCCATGAAACATAAATGGATTAGAATAGGCTTTTTTAGATGAATATTCCTTTCCCTGTTCAGGTGCATAGATTATAGTGAATATGATTATAATTAATAATTACTCTTACAATGAAGAAAGAATAGCTGAAAAGTTGATTAAGTAAACAGTTAATCTGATATTATACAAATATAAAATAATCTTTAAAAACCTTGCTTACCTTGAGACCCTTTGCTCTATTGATGGCACGCAAAGGCCTTAGGACCCTCAAAACTCTGAGAATTTTAACAACTGATATAGCACCCGAGCTGCAAAGGAGAGTTATAGCAATGAATAAAAAAATAAAATGAGAAATTAGAGAAAATAATATTTGAACATCCAGAAAATTACTTCACAGTCTTTAAACATTTATTGAAACAGTTTTTCGAAATATAATATTCCAAATAAATCCGTAAATAGATAAACATTGAAGGGGTAATAAAAGAACTCACCTGAAAAACATGGAGATAAGAGAGACGCACACAACCAACAAATCTAGAAGATTGAATGCAGAACGGCAAAAGGCACCTTCGTGAAGTACAAAGCCATAGGATATCATCTTGAGACATATTTCAACTGTAAACACTGTGGTGAAGAAGTAATCAAAGTAATTGAGAATCTGTAATGAATTAAAATAAGATATATATTAAGTAAATAATATTAATAAATAAGTATTTATTCACTGAATAAAGAAATCAAAGAATTCAAAATGATTTTACAATTTTCATTTAGCCAATCACAAATAAAATAAAGAAAATGTCGATTAGGCCTTACAAATATAATTCAATCAGAATAAAGTGATTTGTTGAATTTTTATGTTATTTAACCAGGAAATCTAAAAGAAAATATGATTTTCAAAACAGCATAAGATTGATTTGAGATTTATTTTCGTGTTGCAATAACTATTTACTGGCATTTACAAGACATCTTCGAATATTGTCCTTGGTTCGATGCCAGGCCGGGGCAAAAATCGGCCGTTTAAAATGCATTGCGGCGATTTTGAAAATTTTTTTTGAGTCCTTCCCCAATAACATGGATACTTGAAACTCTGCACGTCGATAGATATCATAAATATATTTCTTAATCAAATTTTTCATGTTCGCTGATGGTCCTTGGTTCGATCCCAGAGGACCATTTGCACTTCTCAATGCATTCCTTACGGAGATAACGGAAACAAAATTAAGGTACTTCCCGGCATGCTATCGACTTCAAACTTTTCAAGATACAAGAAAAAGTCTTTACAAATCAAACTTTGCATGCACAGCTTACAATATGTCCTGGGTTCGACACCAGGTGTCTCTGCAATCAGAAGTTGATCCGATTTTTAGGAATTATTTTGAAACCTTTCCCAATAATATAGAAACTTGAAGTTCGGCATATAGATAGAGATCATATATAAAATTCTGAAACATATTTTAGATTTCCAAGATCGTCCTTGGTTCGAATCCAGAGAGCCATTTAAATTCGTAAAAATTAGAACGTCTTTTGAGGCAGTTGTAGCCCATATTTCTGCTTGAATTTTCACACATAGTTAGAGATGGTGATCTTCTATTGTGCTGCTTAGTGAGTATCACCAGAAAGACCCGGGTTCGATGCCAGACGATGGAATTTCAGGGAATTTTAAGAAAAATTTCAATCCGATTTTTTTCTTTTGATGGCCGTCCCAATATGATGCCGACATGAAAGTAGTGTTGTCGATCTGCTTGCAGTGTGCAAGCAACATTTTACTCGTATATATATATATATATATATATATATATATATATATATATATATATCTATTATATATAGACGCTTCTCCGGATATACCTATATATAAGTTATATATATATCTATTATATATAGACGCTTCTCCGGATATACCTATAAGTTATATATATATACGAGTAAAATGTTGCTTGCATACTGCAAGCAGATCGACAACACTATTTTCATGTCGGCATCATATCGGGACGGCCATCAAAAGAAAAAAGTGGATTGAAATTTTTCTTAAAATTCGCTGAAATTCCATCGTCTGGCATTGAACCCGGGTCTTACTGGTGAACCTACTATGAAACACAATAGAACATCACCATCTCTAACTATGTGTGAAAATTCAAGCAGAAATATGGGCTACAACTGCCTCAAAAGACGTTCTAATTTTCACGAATTTAAATGGCTCTCTGGATTCGAACCAAGGACGATCTTGGAAATCTAAAACATGTTACTGAAAGTTATTTATAATCTATATCTATATGCCGAATTTGAATTTTCTATATTATTGGGAAAGGGTTCAAAATAGTTCCTAAAAATTGAATCAATTACTGATTGTAGAGACCCCTGGTGTCGAACCCAGGACCTACTGGCAGCTGTGAAAACACATTATGACTTGGTTTGACCTGATCTTATTAAATGCAAAGTTTGAAGTCAACAACTTGCCAGGAAGTGCCTAAAATTTGCTACCGTAATCTCCATAAGAAATGCATTGTAGGATGTAAATGGCCCTCTGGGATCGAACCAAGAACCATCAGCGAGTTCTAAAATTTTATTATGAAATATATTTATGATATATATCCACGTGCCAAGTTTCAAGTTTCCAAGTCATCTGTAAGTAATTAAAAATATACTAAAAAATCGCAATGTAAATTAAACGGGAGAATATTTGCCCTGGCCTAGCATCGAACCAAGGATAATATTTGTAGATGTCTTTGTGGTTTCCTTTAGATATACACGGCATCTAGCGATGTCTTGAATTTCAACTCTCAACTTTTCCGGGAGGTGCCTCAAAAAAATTTTCGAAAATCCCCGCCATGTAATCTTACGGGGAAAATCGCGACTTTGGGGCCTTCTGGAGTCGAACCCATGACACCTAGGTTCAAAGTCGGCTTTTTCCTGGAGGTTACACGTCATGGCCATAACGTCGTAAAAATTTCAAGTCGGTGGCACTTGTGGAACATGGTTAGACTTTTGATCCCCAGTGTATATATATATAAGTATATCCGGAGAAGCGTCTATATATAATAGATTTAGGGGATCAAAAGTCTAACCATGTTCCACAAGTGCCAATGCCTTGAAATTTTTACGACATATTGGCCATGTCGTGTAACCTCCAGGAAAAAGCCGACATTGAACCTCGGTGTCATGGGTTCGATTCCAGAAGGCCCCAAAGTCCCGATTTTTTCCATAAGGATACATGGTGGCGATTTTTAAAATTTTTTAAATAATACTTCCCGGACAGGTAGAGAATCGAAATTCAAGGAGCTTAGAGATATGGTCAAGAACTATTATAAACATTAATGATTACTAATGAGAATGTCCTGGGTTCGACGCTAGGACGATGCAAAAATCCCGCATTTAAAATGCATGGGGATAGTTTTTCATTAATTTTTTTGATGCACTTACCGGAATGTAAGGAAGTTTTCGCTCAGCTAGAAGATATATATTAAGATTTGGTTTCAGAAAAAAATTTCTTAAGCCCGTACTATTCCTGGGTTCGATGCCAGAGCACATTAACATTTCTCTCATAAGGAATATAAGGGAAAAGTAGGACGTCGTTTGAGGCAGTTGCAGCCAATATTTCTGCTCGAATTTTCACACATAGTTAGAGATAGTGATCTTCTATTATGTTGCATAGGAAAAATTACCAGAAAGATCCGGGTTCGACGCCGGGCGGCAAATATGTCTCCCGTTTAAAATACATTGGTTTAGTATTTCATTATTTTTTTGATGCACTTATCGAAATGATAGGAAGTTCGTACTCGGCTGGAAGATGTATGAAAAGAATTGGTTTTAGAAAAAAAATCAGATAACACCGTACTATTCCTGTTCTCGATGCCAGAGCACATTAGCATTTCTATCATAAGGAATATAAGGGAAACGTAGGATGTCGTTTGAGGCAGTTGCAGTTAATATTTCTACTTGAATTTTCACACATAGTTACAGATGGTGATCTTCTATGGTTCTGCATAGTAAGTATGACCGGGAAGACCTGGGTTCGATGCCAGACAATTAATTGCAGCGGAAATTAAGAATTTTTTTCTAACCAATTTTTTTTCTTTTGAGGACCCACTCTATGTGATGCCGACAAAAAACTTTTGTTATCGATGTGCTTGCAGTATGCAAGCAACATTTTACTCGTATATATATATAGGTGATCAAAATTCTAACCATGTTCCACAAGCGCCAACGACTTGAAATTTTTACGACGTATTGGCCATAACGTGTAACCTCCAGAATAAATCCGACTTTGAACCTCGGAGTCATAGGTTCGATTCCAGAAGGCCCCAAAGTCGCGATTTTCCCCATAAGATTACATGGCGGGGATTTTCGAAAATTTTTTTGAGGCACTTTCCGGAAAAGAAGAGAGTTGAAATCCAAGGAATCCCTAGAAGCCGTGCATATCTTAAGTAAACCATAAAGACATCTACGAATATTATCTTTGGTTCGATGCTAGGTCAGGGCAAAAATCGGCAGTTTAAAATGCATTGTGGCGATATTTAAGATTTTTTTTGGACGCTTTACCGATGGCATAGAAACTTGAAATTCGGTATGATGTTATATACTATAAAAATAAATCATAATCAAATTTTACATATTCGCTGATGGCCCTTGGTTCGATCCCAGAGGGACATTTAAATTGCTCAATGCCTTTTTTACGGAGATAACGGAAACAAATTTTAGGTACTTCCCGGCACCATATCGACTTCAAACTTTGCATATAGAAAGATCAAGTCCATACAAATCAAACAAAGCATTCACAGCTATCAATGTGTCCTGGGTTCGACACCAGGTGTCTCTGCAATCAGTGGTTGATGCGATTTTTAGGAATTATTTTGAAACCTTTGCCAATAATATAGAAACTTCAAATTCGACATAAAGATAGAGATCATAAATAACTTTCAGAAACATTTTTTAGATTTCCAAGATCGTCCTTGGTTCGAATCCAGAGAGCCATTTAAATTCGTGAAAATTAGAACGTCTTTTGAGGCAGTTGTAGCCCATATTTCTGCTTGAATTTTCACACATAGTTAGAGATGGTGATGTTCTATTGTGCAGCATAGTAAGTTCACAGTAAAGACCCGGGTTCGATGCAAGACGATGGAATTTCAGCGAATTTTAAGAAAAATTTCAATCCTTCTTTTCTTTTGAGGGCCGTCCCTTTATGATGCCGACATGAAATTAGTGTTGTCAATCTGCTTGCAGTATGCAAGCAACATTTTACTTGTATATAGGTATATCCGGAGAAGCGTCTATATATAATAGATATACACTGGGGATCAAAAGTCTAAGCATGTTCCACAAGTGCCACCGACTTGAAATTTTTACGACATATTCGCCATAACGTGTAACCTCCAGGAAAAAGCCGACTTTGAACCTCGGTATCATGGGTTCGATTCCAGAAGGCCCCAAATTCGCGATTTTGTCCATAAGAATACATGGCAGGGATTTTCGAAAATTTTTTTGAGGCACTTCCCGGAAGAGTTGAGAAATGAAATTCTGGAGATCGCTAGATGCCGTGTATATCTAAAGGAAACCACAAAGACATCTACAAATATTATCCTTCGTTCGATGCTAGGCCAGGGCAAATATTCTCCCGTTTAATTTACATTGCGATCTCAATGCATTTCTTATGGAGATTACGGAAACACATTTTAGGTGCTTCCCGATATTATATCTACTTGAAACTTTGCATAAGATAAGATCAAGTCATTACTAATCAAACTGTGAATTCACAGCTACCAATGTTTCCTGGTTTCACCACCAGGCGTCTCTACAATCAGTAAATGATCCGATTTTTAAGAATTTTTTGGAACCATTTCCCAATTATATAGAAACTTGAAATTCAGCATACAGATAGAGATTATAGATACATTTCAGGAACATGTTCTAAATTCCCACGATCGTCCTTGGTTCGAATCCAGAGAGCCATTAACATTCGTGAAAAGTAGATCGTCGTTTGAAGCAGTTGTAGCAAATATTTCTGCTTGAATTTTCACACATAGTTAGATATAGTGATATTCTATTGTGCTGCTTAGTAAGTTCACCAGGAAGACCCGGGTTCGATGCCAGGCGATTAAATTGCAGCGAATTCTACGAATATTCTGAATCCTTTTTTTTTTCTTTTGAGGACCGTCCCTATATGATACCGATATGAAATTAGTGTTGTCGATCTGCTTGCAGAATGCAAGCTACATTTTACTCGTATAAGTATATCCGGAGAAGCGTCTATATATAATAGATACATTCATAGGGGATCAATATTCTAATCATGTTCCAGAAGTGCCAATGACTTGAAATTTTTCGACGTTATGGCCATGACGTATAACCTCCAGGAAAAAGCTGCTGACTTTGAACCTCGGTGGCATGGGTTCGATTCCAGAAGCCCCCAAAGTCGCGATTTTCCCCATAAGTATACATGGCGGGGATGTTCGAACATTTTTTTGAGGCGCTTCCCGGAAAAGGAGAGAGTTGAAATTCGAGGGATCGTAAGAACAGGTGCATATCCAAAGAAAATCAAAAACACATTGCCGAATATGGTCCATGGTTCGATGCTAGGTTGGGGCAAAAATCGGCCGTTTGAAATGCATTGCGGCGATTTTGAAGATTTTTTTTGGATCATTTCCCGATAAAATGGATACTTGAAACTCGGCATGTGGATTTCTTACGGAGATAACGGAAACATAATTTAGGTACTTCCCGGCATGGTATCGACTTCAAACTTTGCATGATAGAAGTGCAAGTCTTTACAAATCAAACTGTACATTCACAGCTAACAATATGTCCTGGGTTCGACACCAGGTGTCTCTGCAATCAGAAGTTGATCCGATTTTTAGGAATTATTTTGAAACCTTTCCCAATAATATAAATACTTGAAATTCGGCATATAGATAAGGTTCATAAAACACTTTCAGAAACATGTTTTTGATTTCCGTGATCGTCCTTGGTTCGAATCCAGGGAGCCATTTACATTCATGAAAAGTAGAACGTCGTTTGAGGCAGTTTTTAGCCAATATTTCTGCTTGAATTTTAACACATAGTTAGTGATTGTGTTCTTCTGTTGTGCTTCATAGTAAGTTCATCAGGAAGACCCGGGTTCGATGCCAAATGGTTTAATGGAAGCGAATTTTAAGAATATATTCAATTCTTTTTTCTGCTTTTGAGGACCATCGCGATATGATGCCGATATGAAATTAGTATTGTCGATCTGCTTGCAGTATGCAAGCAACATTTTACTCGTAATAGATACACATTCATTCATTCATAGGGCATCAAAAGTCTAAGCATGTTCCACAAGTGCCACCAACTTAAAATTTTTACGAAATATTGGCCATAACCTGTAACCTCCAGAATAATTCCGACTTTGAACCTCGGTGTCATGGGTTCGATTCCAGAAGGCCCCAAAGTCGCGATTTTCCCCATAAGAATACATGGCGGGGATTTTCAAAAATTTTTTGAGGCACTTCCCGGAAAACGAGAGTTGAAATTCGAGGGATCGCTAGAAGCCGTACATATCCAACGAAAATCAAAAAGGTATCGCATAATATGGTCCATGGTTTGATGCAAGGTCGTAGCAAATATCGGCCGTTTGAAATGCATTGCGGCGATTTTGAAGATTTTTTTTGGATCCTTTCCCGATAACATGGATACTTGAAACTCTGCACGTGGATAGATATCATGAATATATTTCATAATAAAATTTTACATGTTCACTGATGGTCCTTGGTTCGATCCCAGAGGGCCATTTGCACTTCTCAATGCATTTCTTACGGAGAAAACGGAAACAAAATTTAGGTATTTCCCAGCATGCTATCGACTTCAAACTTTGCATGATACAAGAACAAGTTTTTACAATTCAAACTATCTATTCACAGCTTACAATATGTCCTGGGTTCGACACCAGGTGTCTCTGCAATCAGTAAATTATCCTATTTTTAAGAATTATTTTAAACCCTTTCCCAATAATATTAAAACTTGAAATTTGGCATACAGATAGAGATGATACATTCATTTTATAAGCATGTTTTAAATTTCCTAGATAGTCCTTGGTTCGAATCCAGAGAGCCAATTACATTCGTGAAAAGTAGAACGTCGTTTTAGTCAGTTGCAGCCATTATTTCTGCTTGAATTTTCACACATAGTTAGAGATGGTGATCTTCTGTTGTGCAGCATACTAAGCTTGCTAGAAAGACCCGGGTACAATGCCAGACAATTAAATTGAAGCGAATTTTAAGAATATTTTCGAAATTTTTTTCTTTTGAGGGACGTCCGGATAGGATGCCGACATTAGGGTTTGTCGATCTGCTTGCAGATATATATATATGATACATGAATGAATTTGGAGGAGCATCTAATATGATAGATATATATGGTAGAAACAAAACTTATTTAATTGAAATTTTGAAGTTCATAGTCTTACCATGTAGGTTCTAAAATAAGACTTTTTATCCCTTTTTGAAATGCATTGGGTAATGTAAATCTCTCTCTGGAATCGCACCAAGGCCCATCAGACTGTAACTAATTTTTTCCTTCTAATGCTTGGCAACCTCTTGGAGGAATAATGCCCCATGACTTTGGATGTTTCTATCTACAACACTAAAAAACTTTAGCATAGAGAAAAATAACTTTTTAATAGATATTGGACATATCTAAACTAGAAATCCAAACACCACATGAGATAAGTTTCCAAGTAAAAGGACCATGAACGAGGCTTTTATTTTCCTTCATAATTATCTATGGAATTTCATATTCGTGTAAAATTTTACTAAAAAATTAAGTTTAAACTTAAATATTCGTATGAAAAAACCTTTAATTTCAGGAAAAATATTCATTAAGGGGCATATCACGAGTACTTAACCATAGGCTAGGAGAGCTCTCCAAGGATATGGGTGAATGATTTAACCCTCTGAATAATCTTCTAATCCGCAATATTGGCTCTTGCAGGGATAATGATATTTCAAAAAAACTTTGTATCTTCCACAGTGATTTATTCAAACACGACCGGTTTCGTCACCGTGGTGACACCTTTTGGTGAAGAAATACTGAACAAACGGACTTATATTGGGAGCGGAGAGGACGAAACCGGTCACGATTGAATAAATCACTGTGGAATATACAAAGTTTTTTCATTTTTTGAAATGTCTATTCCATTCCACGAAGTCACGCTTCAGCATATCGGGATGATGATACATTGCTTATCGAGGACCATTAGAAGTTAAATTTATTTTTAACTTCCTGTGATTTACGATTGATTTTTAGAATTGAAGAATGAATATAACTTGTTCCAATTGTGACTAGATAGTTCTAATATGTCTAGTTCAGCTAAGTTATTTGTCTTATTTAAACCTATCACTAAAACTAAACTCTCAGTTAGTAGGCAATGAAATACGCATGATACATATGCTTGAATTCAGAGAAGAAATGAAGGAGAAAAAGTCTGCTGCAGCTAGGACTCAAACCCCAATCTTCCACTCGCAAGGCGGAGGCTTAAGCCTAATAAGGTACTGCAACTTGTCACAGTAGCTTAATTGAATTAAATTTTGATTTGTAGAGGCAACAGGGAAGGAGTGGTTGGGAAAAAAATACTATGGTTGTCAATGATGGGGAGGAGGTAAAAAAAAAACTTCACCAAAAATGTAAGGTAGTTTACGCACAACTCCTTATGGGAAATCAGGTGGAAACTAACAAACCATTTTACTAAAGAGAGGTTGACTTAACATGGTACAAGTGTACCAGCAAAATCTTTCAAAAATATTTTCATTTACATAAAGTATGAATTATTCTGCATCAATCTGATAGTTTAATGGTTTTTACTAGAAATAGGACAGCAACTAAGGTGGGGGTCTTCTTAGTTCAGAATCTACCCATATTTGTCATTGTTTAAACAGAATTAAATATGTTTTGAGTTTTCAAATAATCAGGCTCGGAAGAATGAAACATTCTATTTTTTGTATTAAATCATTACATAATGAGTTGCTTCGAGCATTCCTTTAAAAACAGGAATTCAATAGAAATATGCTCTTAAAATATATTATTTGAATGTCTTGACAAGGCTAGGAATCTTCAGCCCCTCAATTTGCCTCCTCTGAAGATCACCATAATTATTTATACTTTTCAACAAACCTTTCATATGAATTACTTAGATAAGTCAGTATCACATCTACAAAAATTATAATATATTCTTCTCTCAGAACAATGAAATTTATTTTCACCCATGCTTTTGCAACAACTTTAAGTAAAACTCAATTTTTATGCAATAATACACCTGAAGATCAAAATAACAGATCATTAACTTACGTAACACGTTCTTTGGTTTTGTTTCATGAACTTAACAGCCATTTATTGAAAGAATTTTTGAAGAAAGTAACAAATTAATTTCCTTATAATGGCTGCAAATTACATTTTATACAAAGAAATATTCAAATCCTACAATTTCTCAAATCATCATCCAAGGTATTCACACCTTTTACAAACATCACATATCTCAGAAAAGAAACAATGTTTAATTTCAACTGCAACAATCTAAGAATATAAGCGATGGGACGGGAATAACTCATCCATCAAAATTCCATTTGTGTCTTCCTTTTACTAACATATGACAGCAAGTGATTCAGTGGCAAATATTAGAAGCCATCCACCTTTGTTGACTCAGTAAATATTCTGTTTGCCATGCTAAGTAAATGCCTTCCACATTGTGGAATTCCTAGTAAAAGTGTTCCTTAAGGCACCAACAACAGGTCAGCTAGTTCCTCCAACTCTTGCACCTAGTCTGGCCTTTCCTTCTCTTTCCCTGCGTCTCTGCTGTTGTTCTGCTGCTCTTTTGGCTTGCCTCAATGCCCTCGCCTGCTCCCACGCTTCAGCACCTGCTGCTTCATCCCACCCATCTCCGCCTCTATCTTCCCAAGCTTCCAGCTCCGATGAATTCTAAAAGAAGACAAACGGCTTATTTTACTTGGCTTGGAAGTTTATTGAACTCAAAATAAATAAAAGTGATACTCTGTTTTATGGCACATTGACTTTATAATAAGTCTTATATTTTAGCTTCAAAATGAACATATAACTCAAATTCTACTGAAATAATTTGTCAAATAAAATTGAATAAAACCTTCATTAGAAAATTATTTTTAAATAATCTACTACATATATGAAAAAAGATAGAATTATTAATAATTTACAAGGACAGAGATTGGAGGCAAATATTAATATGAAAAAATTATACATAACAAGCAACAGCAGACAACTAGAATTAAAAATCCAAAATAATAGAGGGCTCTGAGAGAATTCATTATTAGGAACATTAAATGGACTGGGGTTCACCATGGGGACATCATCAATTAAATTTGGGCTGAGGAACATTATGTAACTCCACTTTCTACGTTGTATAATATTTCCTCTACTATCTACAATTTTTAGAAATAGTTACAACAAATTGGGTATAATTCATTTTTCGATATTCTTCGCAAGATGTAAGGATAAAAATTTTATTGGTACTACATGGCTTCGTATGTATCTTATGCAATCAATGACTTCTTCTCGATCTTTCAATGAAACAGAAGGAACGCAACCATATCTTTATGCCTCTTATCTTTCCAGTACTGGATATTTCTATACATGTTTTGAAGAATTTTTAAACACAGAGAGAGGAGTTGAAGAATGTTTTAGTAAAGAGAAAGGAGTACAGAAAAGACTAGGAATATATAAGAGATTTAAAGTATTAAATATTTAGAAAATGTCAGAAATGAATTTTGTAATGAAAATACATTCCACCAATGAAAAAATGAAGAGCTATAACAATAGGAAAAGTGAAGAAGAAAGAGGAAAAGGTAAGTTTAAAGAACACCTAAGGAGATGCTGAAGAGTGTGAGACAATTTTCTTATGAATTTGGTACAACAATCACACTGAAAGCATGGAAACTGAGGTTATGGTTGTAAGAAAATTAGAAGAATATCACCATTAATTTGAGTTGTCATCTTCTAAAAATTTTCAATTGTTGGATGCATTTGTGCACAAAAATGTTTCTATGGTTTTATGAGGATAAAAGCAATAATCAATTCAATACTTAATAATTAATGAAAACCAAAAGATTTTTATCAATTTTACCTATTTATTGTATTTATTTATGTGTAAACAGAATTGAATAGGTTTTATTAGGATTGATTCTGTTTACGTACAGCAAACAGCAAAAAAAAGTTACCACCCCTGACCCACCAAGAAAAACTAAGTCCAAATTTCGGGCCGGCGAGCCTTTCTCTCGAGAAGAGAGGGAGAGAAAACAAAGATGGAGGACATGGTCCGTTACGCTAGCTCGGCTCTCGCGTTTGGATGGAGAATTTTTGTTATTTATACAAATATCATTTACTACTTTCCATTATCTGCCACAACATTTGATGTGTTAATGCCTACTGTTGTATTTGACGACAATCAACTGGAAAATAACTAAAGAAATTAATTGAATTGAATGCAGCAATCAAACTAACTCTCACTTTGATTTTCGATAACAGATTATTAAATCATTTCCAAAACAATACAAATGAATTTAACTGAATACAACATTCGGCATCAAATTAACTCACATTTCGTTTTTTGAAAATTGATCAATTAAATCACTTTCAACGATTGATTATGCTCATCAATGTGAACAAACCCAGCAACTTTTCTCTTCTTCTTAATTTCAAATAGGCCACAACGCAGGATCTCGGATTCAACTATGGCATTTTTCGTCAGGGGGACCGGTTGTTTATACTCACAAAATTTACAAAAATCTTCGTGTATGTCAACCGAGTGGTTTTCGAGTTTTGCGGCCACAAACACAGGCTGAATTTTTATATATAAGATATGTGCATAATTCGGCGGATTACTATAATTTGATTGCTTTTACAAACCTTTCGTTTAACTTTCCCAATTGAAAAGCATTCTATTATCAAGAGAAATAACTATGGAATAAACACAGGGAAATAAAAGTTCCACAACTTCCACACAAAAAGTTGTGTAGCTTTGAAGTTGATTATTTCCTTATGTTTAGTTACCTATGGCGTTCCTCAAAGTTAAAGCTCATTCGATTGATTTAAATAAGGAATATTTTTTTCTAGATTACTATATCCTGTTACTCTCATGACTCTTATAGACTGTATATTCCATGACTTTGTAAAATTAAATTATCCTTATAACAACACCGTAGAAAATTTACACAATTAGTTTCGACGCTTACTAGCACTATCTTCAACATTTACATAAATACGCAATCCTCCATATGGCGTGTGCCTTGAAAAAGAAGAAAGAATGAGAGGGAACAAAAGTGTGACCTGCAAGTGAAAGGGTAGAATTCCTGGAAAACTGTAAAACAGGACAAAACGAAATAGGTGGGGGAGAAGGGCAAGATAAACCTTTCGTTGCCAAAGGGGAATGGAAAGGAAAAACTTTCTCGTTGGGAGAAGAGGATATGGGTTGCAATTTGCTTGATTCATTTTGATGTTATCTAAAATAATGTGTCCGCTAGCCTTCTCTGATATATGTATAATTTTTAGCTCTCAATTAGAAGAATGACTCGAAGAAATAAATCTCTCATTAAGTGGGACTTAAGAGCATCAGATTTGATATTATGTTCTTCAGCCTATTACTTACGAGATCTCACTGTTTATCTGATGTGGATTGAATGAAAATAATCATAAATCGCTTGATGAAACCACTGTCCTAAAAATTGGATCCATGGATTCCTTATCGTTTCAAAGTAATGGCTTCCAGTAAATACTGTAGTAAATGGCCAGCGATAGACGTCCGTTTGGTAAAATTCTCGAAATTTCATTTCTCAAAAGTTACTCCTCTCGTATTTTTACCTATTTACTGATCCACCACTCAACTCTGAAGTGTATTAGAATTTGTTTGTTTTGAAGTTTTCAGTGTTTTAAGAAGACCATCTTCTATTTTATTAGTTATGAAAAATTATAAGACCGCTATCCGTGGATTTGTCACTTTTGCATGACAATGGGTTAATCGACCTCTAACCAAATTTAAGACTTAGCTAGAGGTACTCGATGCAGGATGAGCAAGTTATTGCGTGTGTGTTACAGTAATGACGATTATAATTGTTTAAATACCTATTTAAATTACATCCTTATTTTGTATTTCATAAACGAGGTGAGATTGACTAGCAAATTCTATCAGTGAATCATGATGATTTGAACGTTTTGGCTCTCATTAACACTGAGAGAAAAAATGTATTCACTTGCTTTAGGTGGTTTTTTATATTAATTTTAAAGGTTCTTAAAATCTACGAGATTAATAACTGTATCTATCATTTAATGGGATAAAAGAATTGAAAACACTATACATTCAATAATAGTAATAAAACAGAACCAAAGGAAAGCTAGTTTACGCAAATAGCTATCTCTTAAATTTTCCCGTTTTGATGTTGGTTGATATCTAAGGGTATCTCGAAGGTTTATGAAAATCATTGGTTAGAAGAAATAGCGGAAAAAGCCTGAAAAGATGAATGTAAATTTAAATCAAATTCAAGTAGTAATATTGGCTGCAACTGCCTCAAACGACGTCCTACTTTTCCCTTATATTCCTTATGAGAGAAACCATAGGCAACCATCAATTTGGGGGCCCTTTTTTCAAGTCCGTTCCCTTCTTTTTCGATTAAAATAAAAACTTATCCAGTTATGATTATATTTTCATTTAATTCTTTGGAATTTTATGTTTGTAAGAAAATTTTCAAAGATTTTTTTCATTTTTCGGGGGCACCAGGCAATTGCCTATTCTGCCTAATGGTTAATCCGGCCCTGCGTATTTCCACAAGACATCACCAGGGACTGTGAATTTTATTAAAACATCTCATTCAATAGTCTCATTTAAATGCAAAAGACTGAGAGCTGAACAAATAAGATGAAAAAACCAATGCAGCAAAATGCCCTAGTATTTTAGAATAAATGTAAGATAGCACCCATAGGAAGTGGCAGTCATTACGAAACTTACTAAGTATGGAATAGAAACAGATGATACAGCAAGCCGAGGAGACCAAACTCCACTCCCAGACATATTGCCTCCTGGTGATTCCTCACCTTCGCCCTCTTCTCTTTTTGATGTTGAAACAAGTACCTTTTGCTGTTTGGTGATTCTAGGAGTCATGTCCTGTAAAGTCAAATATTACCATGAGATCTTCTCCACTAATATATCTCTTCTTGTATCACCTGACAAAAATGCATTAGAAGAAAAATCTTCAAAAACTGCATCATAATATAGCTCAATTGCCTTGTAATATTTATAGAAGAAAATATTTTTCTCCAGCAATAAATTAGTCAAAAATGGCCATCTATGATATGGAGGCTAAATTTTAACAGATTTCTCACCAGCACTGACAAACATTTATGCTGGAAAAATAAAAATTATCAAAAATAGTAACAAATTTTCAGCAATCATAGAAATTCGGATTATTCTGCATATGTTTTAAATAAATAAATCAATTGATACTTACTAGATTTTTTCAGTTCAGATTAATAATTAGTTAGATACAATCAGATATAATTCTCCTCCTCCTACAATAGTTAGATTAAACCAGATAATATCCTCTCCTGCAATTAAGCATGCTATAAAAAGTAATTCCCCTAGATTAATCTCAAAAATGCAGACTTACAAGTTACCATCTTTGAATTTACAGCAAAATTCTGATAATATAATTATTCTCTTCTTAATAGTTGATTAAAGTTAAGAGACTCAAAACCTTTCTGGTGAATTCATAAAATAATAAATGTGATCAAAAATTATCTTTTGAGGTTGAGTAATCGACTTTGCTTCTTTTAGTCTTGACCTTAAACATCAAAAGCATTCAATGTTAACATGAAGTAGAATTCATTACTTCTATAACCTAGATATTTTAATGCGGGCGATTCATCAATTGAAATGTTATCGGGAGAATTAATATGTAAAATACAATTTGTCTAACATTAATGAAAGCATAAGAGGAAGAATGAAAACACTTCGTACTATTTTCTGTGGAAAAGTACGAAGTGTTTTCATTCTGCAAATGGCTTTCCACGAAGTCAAGCATTCTCACATCGATCATAAGAGGAAATTATAGCTATAATATAAAATTTCTCTTTGGTCTTTCATGATATTGATACCGCACAAAAATTACCTGAAAATAATCCTCTGCTGGCTCCCCCATTTCAGTTTCAACGGGCTGTCTCATCTGAGACTGTCTGTATAAGTCTATATGCTGCTGGATTGAGTTGACTGGTAAGTTATGGCCAACATCAGTAATGACTGAATCTGGACTAGAACCATCTTCCCAGGAATTCCAACTATGAAGTTCTGAGCCATCCTTTAAAAATAAGGCAACAGCAAAACTATAAACGAATGGCGATAAGGAAGTATTTTCTTCTAGCCCAAAAATTGAGAATTAACTTAAGCCCATCTCAGTAAATACCTCTCTTGCACTTGAATTATTAGTGCTATCTGGAACTACGCCAACAGCTGTAAGAGGAATAGGTGAACAGGAGCTCCTCCTCCTTTTCCGAAAGCAACATAATGCTCGTCGAAATGCTCCAATTAAGATCAATAGTAGAGCTTTCAGTCGATTTGTCAGAAAATTAAGAGCCATTGGAACCTAAAACGTCGATTATATAACAGTTTCGCGACAAACTTCAAATTAATCTGCTTTACACATCATATTATTAGGAATAAGATGCTGTCAACTCAAATAAATGTTTATGTTTCCGCTTCACATTTGTAACACGTTTTAACCAAGATGATGTATTTTCAGTGATGCGCAAATAGTTTTAGAAATGCAGGATCATACGAATATGTTTCTTTATGGCTGACTATTCCTTAAATATCGTGGGTCAAACCTCTAATAACTTATAGTTATACCGCTGATACAGTTCATGCAGATCATCTAAAGCCTAAAGCAGCCATTACGACAATACAACATCGAAAATCTTAACATGAGATGGGTCGTGTAGGGTTCTGTCTTTTGGTAGTATGATTCTTTGTCTTGTTTGATCCATTGTAGCAAATAATTGTTTGAGCAAAAACTGCCTAAGGATAATTTGTTCACGATTTTAACCGGTAGATAGCTTCTCTTCAGTTATTGTGGTTATGTAAATATTGCCTTTAATCGTTTATTCCTTTTGAATTTATTTTTGTTGGCGGAAATATACTATTTTTGGTCAGTTTCATTACAACCATTGTCTACTTATCAGTACGATTATCGAAAATGTTAGTACAATACATTGTGGTCCGGTCAGACTTGTTTAGTAAATTAAAATGGCCCGTAGGAGCTGTCATTGCTCAAGCCTGCCATGCGTCAGTTGCTGTAACTCACATGTACTACGAGGATGAAAACACGAAAGAATATTTGGCAGACCTAGAAAATATGCACAAGATTGTTCTGGAGGTGAGAACATTATTGCACCCCAATGCTGTTTGCATAATTTTTGGCGTTAACTTTGTTGTATCATTTACAGGCACCCGATGAGGACTCCTTAAAAAAACTTTCATCTTCTCTCCATGAAGGAAGTGTCCATCACAAGCTTTGGATTGAACAACCCGAAAATTTTCCAACATGCTTGGTTGCAAAGCCGTATCCGAAAGAAGAAATTCAAAAACATTTCAAGAAATTAAAGTTGTTCAAAGGAACCGTACTGTGACATAGTATCCGTTCTGATTAGTTATATATGTTTTGCATTTTGAGTGTATACATTTTTTTCGAATAACTATTAATATCATCAACATACAGTATCATTTTTCTTAAATGGAAGTTCGTCGTGATTTTGTCAAGCGTCTTATAGTGTAGTATAGTATAGTATAGTTTTTTATTATCCATAAGCAAAGTACATCGCAAGGATTCGTCAGAATTGAAATATTTACATGTATGTAGCCTTAAAATACCAAAATTACAGTTTGACATGCGGTAAATTTTACATTATATTATACAGTATTTTTAACACATTGTAAGAACACTACAGCATATATAATACAAAGTAAAGAAGAACAAAAATATAGAACATACATAGTAATAGAATTCATTTTTTTCTTATAACTACATATTCTAAGTATTCATTTATAGAGTAAAAGCACCTTTCAGAAAAAAATATTTTGAGTTTTTGTCTAAATAACTGAATATTTACAATATCTTTCATAGAGTTAGGTAGTTTATTATATAGTTTAATACCCGAATGAAGAGGATCTTTGTTATTCAATTCAGTTCTTCTGGTAATCATGTGTATATTATTTTTTGATCTAGTATGATGGCTATGAATACTAGAGTGTCCATATTATTTTTAATGTTAAGAATTGTTTCAAACATATAAATCGAAGGAAGTGGCATGATTTTCAACTCTTTAAAATGGGTTCTACAAGAATCCCAGGGTTTTAGATTGAACATTGTTCTTATAGCTCTCCTCTGCACTTTAAAGGCATCAAAAGAGGCACCCAAAAAGATAACACCATAGCATAACACATTATGAAAATTTGAGAAATATACACATTTAACACCCTTAAACTTTTACTATTTCTTAAAAATCTTAATTGATAGATAACTTTACTAAGTCTACATACTAGGTTATTTACATGCATTGACCACTTTAGGGATAATTCCACTGTAACACCAAGAAATGAAACATGATTTACGAAGTTGATGGGATTATTATCTATCATAGCTACTGTATTACATTCTTTGCTGGAATTGAAACGAACAGTTTTTCTTGTGTTTAACATGAAAGAATTTTCTCATAGCCATTTATGTAAAGTTGACATAGTATTATCAAATTTTTGCTGGAGATCCAGCTGGGAGTGACTATGCAGCACCAAATTTGTATCATCAGCAAAATGGACACATTTTGCATCATTAAGTAGACTGGCCAGATCGTTTACGTATACCAGAAATAGAATAGGGCCAAGAATAGAACCTTGAGGAACTCCAATACTAACTTGTCTAGATGAGGAAGTGACATTCTGATATGTATTTGTTTTGGTGTCTAGGTAATTTATGACAACTTTTTGGGAACGGTTATTGAGGTAGGAATTAAACCACTCCAATGTTAAATATTGAATACCATATAAGTGAAGTTTAGCTAGTAGTCTGTCATGGTTTACTAGATCAAATGCTTTCTTTAAGTCTAAAAAATACCAGCAGTATGTTGCTTTTCATCAATAGCATTCAGAGTGGCAGTTAAAAAATCATTCAGATCAGAGCAGGTTGACTTTCCATTTCGAAAACCATATTGCTGGGGTAGAATAGTAGAATTACTATCAAGATATTTTAACAAGTGAGAATACGTTCAAGTACTTTAGAGAAGCCAGACTTATTGGTCTATAATTGGAAATTTCTTTCCTGTCATCTTTTTTTAAAAAGAGGTATTATCTTGCTTAGTTTAAAACATGAAGGAAAAATGCCTTCTTTAAGGGATAAGTTAAATAAGTACATCAAAACTTTACTTATGTAGGGTATTGTTATTTTGATGATTATATCTGGGATGTCATAATAACCACAACAATCATGAGTTAATGATGAGAAGTTTATCACTAACGCAGTAATTGCATTTCTTGCATAACGATTGGTTTTTTAATGTATTTAGCACCCTTTGCAAATTTGTAGGTTTAAAAAGTTCAATTTTTGGTGATTCGAATTCCTTGAGATTCATATTAATATAGGCAGGATTTAAAGCCATTTAATAAAGTTTACAGGTGAAAAATAAATAAATTGATTGCTTTCATGCAAATTAGAAGTTTTAATCACATTTAAAGCCAAACGTCGACTATACAAACCTTCCGTGGTGGAATCATGGTAAGTTGAATAAAAAGCTTATGAAAATGTATAATTCCTATGTAAATAATGTATAGTAAATAGGACAGGTTTTTCTAGTCATAACTAATGGACCATTAAAATTTATAGGAGCAGTCCAGAATATTCAATAGTGCCATTTAATAATAATAAGCCTAATTTCTTCCTCCTAGAGGAGAGAAGTGGTTAGTATAAACAACTCTTTAGGGTCTCATAGGCACCACTTTTCTCTTCAGTTTAAATTCAAAAGCAATTATTCTGAAAAATTTCTTGTTTGTGTAATAAGGATTCCAAATTACTGAACCACACTGATTCTTAGATGGAAGTCTTTGGCACTCAAGAAATAAATCAAGCATTTTATATACCTTTGTGGCTATAGTCTGAGTATGTAGTTGAAACCCTAATGTTATATCAGTAATAACCCCTATATCAGAAATAAACCCTATTCAGTGTTCTTTTACAAAAGAAATAATTGTAATAGGTAGGAGTTTTCTTTTTATGAAAGGTTAATATGCTTCATTTATCAAGATTCAGGTACACTACCTGGCCAAAATTAACGCAGCACCTAACCAACAATCCTAACGGCCACCAGAAGAACTGCTAGCATAGACTTTAAATGGCAATGGTGGTCAGAGAAGAGGACGTTTCTGTGTGATAAGAATCGAGCCATGAGGTAGGCGTGGAATATTACCAATGTATAATCTAGCCGAAAGAAAATACTTTTCATGGTGTAGTGAGGATCCTCGTAGTTCTGCGTGAGTCCAACAAAGGTTCATTACAGCAGGCAGCATGAATATTCAGCTGTGGCACTGATTGAAAATTTTCATCGCAAAGCTATTATTTAAGATGTGGTAATTGAGAAAAGAAGAACTTTTGCAGAATGCATTATTGGGAAAGCTTAGTTATGCCACGCCTCCCAACAATGGCTCATACTTTGTAATACTCCCGAGGGATATTGTTGTTGACTTTACCTAGGAACGAGGGGCAAAGTGGTATTTTTTCATACCATCTGAAAGTGTAAAAGCAATGCCAATTGGGAAAACGTTTTGCAGTTTGGATAATTGAACACATTAATATCACCACTTTGAGTTACAATGAGGTGATGACTCGTCTGTTAAAACTACGAATCGACTTCGACTTACTTTGTTTAAATCTAATTTTAAGTATTTTGCCGTAAAGATAGCTCAACGAAATTTTCGTGGTAAATAGTTGATGACTTGTGTAAGTTTCTAGAGTAGTCACCAAAATTTTTTTTTGTTAAGTTTTTTTTTAATGCATCTTCAATATTTTGATTAACTTCATTAAGTTGCAGTTTTTGAAATTTGAAGTTTACTCTGACTGAATAGAAGCAGCTGTAAGAAGTAATATCTTTGCGTTAGTTGAAACAACTATTCAGTTATAATATAGAAAAAATTTAACTGTATCTCAATTTTTTACGTTGTCAATGGAAAAATTTTCTTGAAAATTTCAGTTTTTTTTTTAAGTATGAAAGCAATTCGTAAGTCACAAACTAGTAAAAAACAGACACCAAGGGGGGTGATTCATGTTGCCCAAGAAGAGCTCAACCCCTGTTCTTCCGATTATCACTACATTTTGGGACACCCTGTATAATTTTGTACCTTGTTTGAAGATGTTTTTATTTTTTTCTGAAATTTGTTGATTTGAAAACAAAATTGTGGTGTTTTGTGTTTTTATTGTTTCCTATATTTAGTATTACTAATTCCCACAGTGTCTCATTTAAGCAGAGGAATAATATTAGGCACACTTTAGCATAAACATTAAAAAGCATTGAAAATATTATTAACTGTTAATTATACAAAATATTAAATTAAATTTATTTAAAACTGTGCTGTTTACACCTAAAGAACATGCGTTCACAGCTGCAGATCAACAAAACATGATATTTTCATTACAAACATATTGACACGATAGATGTTAAGAAAAACAAAACATATTTCTTTGTGGAATTAGGCGAGATTTTGTGATAATCCATAATGTAAAGAAAGTTTTGTGAATTTATTGCAAAAGATCAAAGCTGAATTTGCTTTAGCAAAGATGTCATGGGTGATAAAAAATATGTAAATAATACAACTATATATTTTTCATTTATTTAAATCATACCGAAATTACATTTCCCTCTCTTACAAATGAAGCGAAAATCACCTAAATCCGTGCTGCTTATTAAAACTGTCGAAATTAGCGTTATTTTGCTAAATCGGCCAAAATAGCGTTATTTGTTGGGTTTATCACTTACTGCGAAAAATAAACCTCTATGTATAGTATAGTAATAATAATATAATATCATCTATTTTACATAATATTTTATAGATATCTATCTACTGTCGTGTAAAATGAAGCAAACAAAAGAGCATTTCTTCTACCTTTAAGGTGTAAAGAGCGTATTTAAAAGTTAGTCATAAAACCCTACCCTTCTGTATTCCTAGGGAAATGAAATATTGAGTAATCGTTACCCTACAGTAAGACTATACTGCTTATAACGCAGTTTTCATTTGTTCCCCTAAAATGCCTCCCAACTGGGTTATGCTCTAAATAATGTTAGTGCCTTAATACTTTACTACTGACTAATTAAAGCTGTATTGCTGTAAAAAATAATATTAACGCAAAACGAGTAAGGACTTCACTGATACCATAGGCTAATCACTGCCTTAAGTTAGGTTTTCTGCAATAACTGCTGGCTCTGACAAGAACTTGCTTAAAATTACTCTAGTGCGTTGAGCAATCAGGAGTTTTTGCAGTCGTTGCTGATGAGATTATGTTATTTATCGAAAGAAACAAAACGTGAAACATATTGTGCGAAAACCTTGCATTTAAGGTGCTCTAAGTAGTTGCGAGAATATATTACTTTCTCCGCAACTCTAACGCTAACCAAGATAATTTAGCATACGATTATGAAACATATTCGATTTTTTAACATTAAAAATGTATCTCACTATGGCATTTTGGATACGCTAGAATACTCGATTCGCATAGACGAAGAGGGTATCTCTAATTATTTCTCATTTTCATTTACGCTTAAATGTAAATATATTTTCTTCGTAACCATAGCCCTTCCTTTCTCAATGACCACAACTTAAATAGTAGTAGTAAGGGTTATAAGGTGCCTCTCGACAGCAAAGGTCATGTTGCACCGTATACAGAGGAGATATATGTGTCATGATATTATTATATTTTTAACATAAATAAATAGGCACTTATTTTCCTAATTAATGCCCTGTTGCTCAAATTCAGAGTTTATCCAGCAGTCTGATTTGTTTTAGAAGAGATAAAACTGTGGAAATTCGGTCACCATCATTTCCAAGGATTGAGGACTAGTCCTCTCTGATCCCTAACATGCTACATATCCCCTCATATTTCACATGCTCTAGCAGGAGGTGCCTAACAGTAAGAAGTGAGTCGCAATCCTCACAGCTGGGATGGATCTTCTCTTCAGTGAATAGGTAAGAATGCGTCAATGTAGTGTGGCCAATCATAAGGTGAGGAAGAATTACCTCCTCTCTTCTACACTGCCTGTTAGAGGATTGCCAAGGACTTATGACCTCCTTCACTGCTCGCAGTTTGTTCCCTGCAAGATCATGCCATTCTTTTTGCCACTGCAATATGGCTTTTATCTTCAGGGAGCTTTTAAGGTCCTGAGCTAGTATCGTATTCCATTCTTTGTCCCAACTTCTCAAGGCTGCCTTTGCTGCTGCATCTGCTTTTTCATTTCCTTGTATTCCTACATGCCCAGGAACCCAGATGAATAGAATGTCAGTATCTTTTTCTTTAAGCTCTATGAGCGAAGCCTGTATCTTCTGGACAATGGGATTAAAGGGAAAGTATTCTGATAAGGACTGTAGTGCACTAATGGAGTCTGTGCAGATAATATACCTACCGTGCCTTCCTTTAATTTTGGATAAGGCCACTTGTATGACAAAGAGCTCTGCTGTAACAATGCTGCATTGTGGATGGAGCCTCAATTTGAAGGTGCCATGGTTTGGAGATGAAAATGCGCATGCAGTTCCCATTTCAGACTTTAAGCCATCAGTAAAAACGAGGGTGTAAGTTGGATGAAGAATAAGTAGTTCTAAAAAGCTCTTCTGGTACTGCATATCAGAAGTCGATGACCATGGGTGTAAGAGCAGTTTTGTTTCACATTTGGGACGTGGGACTTTCCATGGAGGGACGGGTGAAAAACCTGCTGCACATACCTCTGGAAGAGTAATCCCAGATTCTTGAATAAAATCGTAAAATCTGATCCCAAGAGGTCTTGTAGCTCTTGGTCATTGATTAAAAACATCTAAAAATCTGGGTTTAAAAACAAGGTTAAAACCAGGGTGAGAAGTCATAGATAAAAGCTTTGATAAATAGCTGCACATCAGTATGTTTCTGCGGATCTGTAAGGGGGGTTCTCCAGAGTCACAGTAAACACTCTGAACTGGACTGGTTCTGTATGCACCTGTAAACAGCCTAAGGCCAAGATTGTGAACGGAGTTCAAAGGTCTTAAATATGATTGGCGAGCTGAGGAGTATATCAGGCTGACATAGTCCTGCTTAGAGCGGACTAATGCTCTGTATAATTGAAGCATTGTGGTTCGATCTGCACCCCAAGAAGAGTTTGTTAGGAATCTTAAAATGTTTAAAACCTTAGAACATCTATCTTTTAGAAGACCAATATGTCTTCTCCAGTTGAGCTTGCTATCCATTCTAGCCCTAAGAACCTTGTGGTTTCGACGAGTGGCAAGATATGTCTTCCCAGGGTAAAGGTATAATGTGGAAAAATTCCACGCATCCTATAGAAGTGCATGCATTTCGTCTTGCTGGTGGAGAAACGAAAGCCACTATTGCTGGCCCACCTATCCAACCTATTTAGGGTTAGTTGCAGCTGCCTAACTGCTCCTGATGGATTAGATGATCTGCTAAATACAGCAAGATCATCCACAAACAATGATGAAACCACAGGCGATTGGATGCAAATAACTATATCATTTATAGCAATTGTAAAAAGAGTCGCACTTAGAACTTAGCCTTGAGGGACTCCAATTTCCTGATTAAAAGACCTTGAAATTGTTTTGACTATACGAACTATAAAAGTGCGGTTCTCTAAAATATTTTTTATAAAATATGCCATGTGTCCCCTGATGTTCCAACTATGGAGGGTCTTCAAAATCTTATGTCGCCAGGTCATGTCATAAGCCTTCTCGATATCAAAAAACACCCCTATCACATGCTGTTTTAAAACAAATGCTTCCTGGATAAAGTTTTTGATTCTCATTACATGGTCCACTGTTGATCTGCCATGTCTAAACCCACACTGAGCATTTGAAATGAGGCTCCTATTTTCAAGGTACCAGACCAGCCTCTTGTTGACCATCTTTTCCATGAGCTTGCACATGCAGCTGGTAAGGGATATAGGCCGGTAATCTGAGAGGTGGCTGCAGTCTTTTCCTTGTTTTGGAATGGGTATTACTACTTCTTCCTGCCAAGCATCCAGGAATACATCTTCTGACCAGAATTGGTTTATGGTCTTTAGTACTTCTATTGTTGCTGCTTCTGGTAGATTTTTAAGGAAAGCATTATGTACTCTATCTATGCCTGGGCAGGTGTCCCTGGTGTCATTTACGGCAGCTAGTACTTCTTACATTGTGAAAGGCTCATTATAGGAGGCTGGAGGTTCTGCACTTTCAAGATTTAGGATGGCTCGCTCGACTTTCTCTTTAAGGCTTAAGAAAGCTTGCTGGTAGTTTCTTGTACTGCTCACCTCAGCGTAGTGGAGGCCAAATCCCTTACTAATGTCATCTGGCATTATCAAAACTTTCCCTTCAAGTTTTAATTGCTTGACAGGGTGTGTGTGCCAAGTGCCAGTTATCCTTTTCACTTTCCTCCATACCTGTGATGCAGGTGTACGATGGTTTATTGTTGAAACATCTCTTAGCTTCTCTTAGATCTCTTAGCTTCTTTCACCACCTGACGAGCTCTAGCCCTTAGTCTCTTAAAGGCTATTTGATTATTTTCAGTTGGGAATTTCTTAAAAATCTGTAGAGCTTTTTTCCTCCTCTGAATGGCCTCTGCACAATCATTGTTCCACCAAGGAACTGTAGGTCGCTGGGGTGCTCCAGAAGATAGTCGGACACTACATTCGGCTACTTGAACAATAGCAGAGGTAAGTGCCATCATATTCTCCAAAGCCCTTGAATTTGCATCAAAGGAGAAGGTAAGTTTCCTTTGAAATTATGCCCAGTCGGCTCTCCTATGAATCCAGGAGCTTAGCAATTCATAGCTTGGGTTACGGCCACTCGTCATTGTAATAAAAAGAGGAAAGTGGCCACTACCACACAGGTCATCGTGTACTGAGAGATAGAATTTTGGGGCAATTGAATTAGAGCTCAAAAATTGATCAATGGCAGAGTATCCACCATTAGAGGAGTTAAAATACGTTTTTTCTCTGTCATTTAATAAAACCAGGTTAAAATCATTAAAAAAGGTTTCCAAGAGATGTCCTCTTCCATTCTGATCCCTTAGATCATCACCCCAAAGACTGTTATGGGCATTGAAGTCCCCCAACGATACAAAGGGCTTTGGCAGCTGCTTTACTAGGTCTTTCAGGTTTCTTCTCGTCACTGGAGCCCATTTTGGCAGGTAAGGATTGCAGAATGTGACCTTTGAGTGGGTAGCAATTGTGACTGCTAAAGCCTGGAATGGTGTCTGCAAGTTCAGCTGGGAGGTGTAAAGGGCCTCCCTGATGAATGCAGCAACCCCACCATGACCTCTGTTGCCACTTCGGTCATCTACTATAAAAATCTTATAACCCTTCAATTTTTGGGAGTCTGTAGGTTTAAAATGGGTCACTTGGATAAAAATGCAAGAGGGGTAGTAATCTCTCACCAAGATCCTAATTTCTTCCTGGCGTGTGTAAAAACCATTACAATTCCATGGAATTTTTAAAAACATTTAAAATAAATAAATAAGGTTTGAACATTAAAATTTAAGATCCGTCAGAAGTTGGATCTGTGTCGGAATTTATCTTTTAATTTTGACTTTCCTCCCTATTTTCCGTTCCAGGAGCACCTTCTGGAATTCTGTCTCTGAGACACTCTCGTCTTCTTCCATGTTGGAGTCAGAGGCTCTACTGGGAGATATTTGTAAGTGTGATTTGTCTTGACCGAGAGGAAGTTGTAAGGCAGCTGTGGGACATGGAATTTGAACCTCCTTTCTTGAAGGTTTCCCTTTTTTCTGTTATAGGAGCAACTTCTGGTGTTCTGTCTCCGACAGACTCCCATCTTCCTCCATGTTGTAGTCAGAGGCTCTACTAGAAGGAACTTGTGAGGTAGATTTCTCCTTCCTGGGAGGAGGCTGTAAAGCAGCTAGAGGTTTTTGATTTTGAACCCCCTTTCTCAGAGGTTGACTTTTTTCGGTTTTTTCCCCTTCACCTGCATTCTCCGATAGACCTTTACTTTTCTTATCCGTCTCTTTGGATTTATTCACTGGGGAATCAGTTTTGCAAGACATACTCGACTTTTTTACAGGTGTAATGGCTACACTGGCAAATGACCTGGAGAAAGTGGGACACATTAATAGTCTGAATTTTTTCCTGGCCTCAATTTATGGAATTTTATCCATGACCTTGATTTCCATTATTTTTTTCTCCTCTTGCAGCTTTGGACAGTCTTGTGCATACACAGGATGACTACCTTGACAATTGCTACAAAGAGGTGGACTTGTACACGGCTCCCCTTCGTGTTTGTCCTTTGCCCATTTTGGGCAGGTGGGCTTGCCCTTGCATGACTGGGAAGTGTGCCCATATGAATTGCACTCATAACAGCACAAAGGTCTGGGGATAAATGGCCTCACAGAGCGTGCTTCATATCCGACAAAAACTGTCTCATGAGTCTTTTCCAATTCAAAAGTAAGTATGACTGATATTGTTTTCACTATTCCTCCATTTTGTCTCTTAGTGAGTCTGCGGCAAGAGATGACTCCCTGGCAGGTGTTTAGCCATTTATGGATCTCTACTTTAACAGGAATGTTGTGAAGCATTCTCATTGCCCGGAGTATGTCGCTCAACTTATCATCTGCTGTTTTTATTAGCAGTGTGCTGTCCCTCAGCTTCTTGACTGACTCAAGGGTTCCTGGTACAATATTCATGAGCACTTTGTGAATTAGGAAAGGAGACAGCTTGGTCAGATTTTCGCCTTCTTTTTCGCTTTATAATAAAAGATATTTCTTACATTTCTTTGCTTCTTCTTGCCCACCCATTCCTGAGTGGGGTCTTTTTTGTGGAGGAGATGTAGGATGCATATGATGCAAAAAAAATTCATCCCCAGGGCTACCCAAGGAATATAGCACCCAGGATGCCGCAGAACAGACTGGGAATGGCCTCAGGGACGGTGGTGGCTCCAACAAATCATACCCCCCATTGGCCTCCACCAGAATGCGTGCGTACATCCCAAGCACTCACACAGGACTGATGTACGCTAGAAAGGATTTTATCCCCAGCCATCAGTAGCCGATTGACCAGAGTGAGCTATTCCCTGGCCTCCCATTTACAGCAAATTTGGGGCCAAAGAGGTGTGTTATGCCAGATAGTATAAGTAATCCAGTTGGACTAAAAGAGCATCAGCAGCTACTCTGCTTGTTGTTGGCACTCAACCTCCAGGACACCCATCTCCACCTTACAGGTCTCCACGCACGGCAAACACGTGGGTGAATCCTTGGTCAGCTGCCATGACCTCACACAGACAGTTGATTCACAGGACTGCCCGGACTCAGCCCTTGCTGTTCGAGGGGTTTGTTCTCGGGGTTTTCTCCCCGCCCAATTAGTCGCCTCTTACAACAGGACAGGATGCCGCAGGAGTATTCTCCATCCCCCTACCTGCAGGGGTCACATCTTAAATAATAGCTTTGCGATGAAAATCTTTGATCAGTGCCGCAGCTGAATATTCATGCTGCCTGCCATAATGAACCTTCGTTGGACTCACACAAGACTACGAGGATCCTCACTACGCCATGAAAAGTATTTTCTTTCGGCTAGAATATCCATCGGCAATTTTCCATGCTTATCTCAAATATTATTAACAAGATTCTGCTAGAGGTTTTTCAGAAGTCTGGGGTAACATTTGTTCACAACTTGATAAGGATTTGTATTTTTTAAACAGGATGGAGAAGTGCTGTCCCTCAAAAACCATTTCCTCAAAAAGGCGTAACCTTTTTCGTTGGATCAAGAAAAAAGTGCACAAGCATTTGCAGGAGGCATTAAAAAGCTCTGAAAATGAAAGTATGTCTGCCTGTAGTACAGATAGTGATTCCCATGTTGAATTTTTGCCACCTGTAGAACAATTTGCTGAGGAGGATTGTGATCTCCATAGGGACTAGGTAGGGGGAAAAGTGAATGCTTCTCACAATTCATTATCTGATGATTGTAATTTTGAATGTTTTGGCGATAACAATTTAGAGGCTAGAGGATCATTAATAGATTTTGTTAGAGATTGGGGCATTCGCAGAAAAATTCCTGTTGTTGCTATGAGTGAATTGCTGAAGGGTTTAAAGGAGCATAATGTATCTGAGAAGGATTGGCCATGTGATGCAAGAACTCTTTTCAAGACTCCAAGATCTGGAACTCTAAATATAAGGAGTTTGGAGATTGCAGGTGGCCAGTACATTCACTTTGGTCTTGTCAAGGGTTTACTGCATGTTCTCAGGGAGGGTCTTGAGAAAGAATTTCTTCCAGGAGAGAAATGTATGGGTGAAATATCAATAGCTATTTATAGAGATGATTTACCTCTTCATAAGAGTACCAAGAAGAACTTCTGGACTATTTTAGTAAGTGAAATGGAAGCTGTGGATAGAAGTCCATTTTGCTGTGGAATATTTTATGGGTTAAAAAGCAAACCAAAGGATTTTAAAGACTTCTCGAGAGAATTCATAGAGGAACTTAAAATGCTATATGCCTCAGAGATTGAATATGAGGGAATCAAGTACAAGTTGAACTTAAAGAGACCAATTATATGTGATATTTCAGTAAAAGCAGAGGTGAAATCAATTGTTCACCATAATGGGTATTACAGCTGCGATAAATGCAACCAGAAGGGTATGTACTTTGAAAGACGTATGTTGTTCCCATATGATCAGAGCCTTGTTTTGGGTTCTGATTTTAACTGGCATGAAGATAGGCACCATATTGGAGAATCGGCATTTGAAGAGATTCCAATCAACATGATTCATAATTTCCCAATAGATTACGTGCATTGCTTGTGCTTAGGTGTGATGAAAAAGTTGTTAATGTTGCGGTTAGGGAAATCAAAAAAGTGGCGTTTGCCAGTTACTCATCGACAAAAGTTGGGGAGGGCTTTGGAAAATTTCAGGAAGTACACCCCTGCTGAATTCAGCCGCAAACCTCGTCATACTGTATAAATTAACAAATTAAAAGCAAGTGAACTGCGTCAGTTTTTATTGTGCACAGGGCATTTGGTTTTAAAAGCTTTCCTCAGGAAAGAACTATACAAGCATTTTCTGCTTCTGCATGTTGCTTCAAGGATATTAGCCTCAAATTTTGTTAAAACTTCAAGTTATATTGATTATGCCCAAAATGTATTAAATCAATTTGTAAAACTCTTCCAAGTGCACTATGGTAAGGAAAACATGGTCAGAAATGTACACTGCCTTTTACACATTTGTGATGATGTAAGAAGGTATGGTAAGTTGGACAATTTTGGTGCCTTTAGGTATGAATCATTTTTGGGGAGATTTTAAGACTATGGTTCGATCTCCAAGTGATGCCTTAGTTCAAACTGCCAACAGATACTACGAGATCCTGTCTAATGATGATAACCAGAGAAGAAAATTATCTCTTGGAATGCCAAAAGTGAGGAAACCACATCATCGTGGGCCTACTGTGTCTGGTTCAAATTCCCTCCAATTTTTCATTTACTGCACTAGTGTCTATGAGTTACGAACCAAAGAACCTAATAACTGTGTAATGCTAAGTGATGGCACTGTTTTCCTTGTGGAAAATATTCTGCAGAATTTAGAAACTCATAAGATAACCCTTTTTGGATGTTCATTTATGAGAATCAAGAGCCTGTTTTCTAGACCTTGCGATTCTAGACTTTTAAATATCTGCTGTGTCAGTGAACTTGGTCCTCTGTGTCAATTAAGTTAATGCTGAAGAAGTGAAATATAAATGTGCTCAGTATAAAAATAGGAGTTCTGAAATGGTAGTGTTGCCTCTTCTTCACAGTGACAATGAGTGAATATCACTTCACATTTTGATTGGTGTGAGTGGAGTGCATATAACCATTATTTTACAATCTATTTAACTGCCACCCTATCTTTTCTTGCTGGGGGGAGATACATTGAGTGATTTAATTGAAACACAATGCTTTGTCATTGAATGTCGTAATAAAATATACTCTGTTATTTAGTAGCAGTTAAGAAGAACCAATTCTTGAAAGATATACCTCTTGATACAGTAGAAAAAGAGATTAAGAAATGGCTGATATTTTCTTTTCGATTGACATCCTCGTTCAAGAAGCCTGAAGCTGCTGTGAGGAACAACCCTTATCAGAGATCAAGCAATGAAGAAAGATCCTGATTGTCTTGCATTGTATCATTTTTGAAAATGTATTTGTTTTCTTTTTTTGCAAAAATATATGATTTTTCAACATTTATTGTTATTCTTGAAGTATCTATGGTAGTGCAATACGTGAGCAGTTATGCTGAATACCTCTTAACCGAGTCAGAGCAAGAATAGTATTATTCAGTGAAAATTACCTGATCTGAGTAATATTTACAGGGACATTAATGAACATTCTAGAATGGTTGCAAGAACATTCATTTTGAACGTTCATGGAACCATTTTCTGAACATTCCTGAAACGTACTTGCAACCAAGTGGGGAACATTCATATAACGTTTCTTCAATGCTTCTGTGCAACATGGGTAACAACAATTAAATTGTGATATTCATCGCCATGACTCGAAAACAAAAGAGGACTTTCACAAATACTACATGTGAGCAAGGCTGTTTCTCAAAATACGGTATTTTTTAAAGGATTAGTGTTGTAAAATTCATTGTAAAGTCAATTGATAAATAGAATTGAGATGTCAATGCTAGAGTTTGGCCATGACGGCTGTGTTTAGGAATAGGGGGTGTTGCAAACTACCACCGCCTAGGTAACAGCAGTAGATGATTGATGAATGGTCTTTGATGATTTTCTGTGCCCACTATTATGTTCATAGAGCTTATGCTCTTTGTAAGCTCTATGATTATGTTGCCCGGAATTTTTTGGGTTGGGTTAGTTTTCTATCTATACTGGGCTGTTGCAAACTGCCGCCACCGCCTAAGCTCCAGCCTAGTTGGCCAACTTCCACTACTATGTACTTTAAAATGGTATACAGTCGCTTGCGCCAAGACCAATCTTTACCTTCAAGTTCTTTTCCATCAAGACTTGAAACTTGACTTCGAACTCGTACTGTTATCTAGGTAGGGAAAAAAATAAACACCTTGGAATCTAATCCGAAACTTTACCTAGCTTTGTTTATTTAATTGATAACTTGGGCTCCTGTATAGCCATGTGTGCAGTGAGTTTGAAACCTTGTGGGAGCCACTTTTAATAATACTACTACTAACGTGTTGACACGCAATTTCTCTGTTAGTAACGGCCTTTATACAATACATTTGCCGTACTTTAACTCGGGGTTGCTCTTTGGTGAATATTCAAATTTTGCTGGTAAAAATGCTCTATGTAGCGGTTAATGTTTCCCACATTCTTTACAGTTCTAAACAACAACGCTGGGTATTTAGAGAAATTTATTCTCACAGCTCACTTTGAGTAATTTACATAAGTGGAACTTTTATTAATCCAATTATAGTTGAAGTGCGGTAATGTTGCTTCGAATAATTTGTATTACTTTTAAGGAAACCATATTTTCACGAAGTTTATCGAAATATACTTACAGGTACCTAATATACTTAAACGTCCCGTTCAATGAGTTGGTGCACACAGAGAGGTTAATTTTAATATTTCATAAAAACGATACCCCTATCATACAACATGTTAGGACAAATGCTGGTCAAAGGCTTTTGCGTTTAGTAAAAAATACTGAAAATTATTGCCCTTACTAACGTACTCGCTGAGTTTTCGTTCGTCATACGTTAATTTACATCAGAATATTTCTTGGGAATTAAATGATGAATTGAATACACCAATTCCCTGCCGATATATGTCGGCCACAGGTACAAAAAGTCTGTTACGAGGGTTCGGAGATACTTGATGAATACCTATAAATGCGCATAGACGTTAATCAATATATTTTAAACACCTTTAAGAGATGATAGCAAAATAAATTTTCGATAACCTTAGGTTTAAAAAAAGGTTTAAGCAAGGCAAATTTTATCTCTTTCAAACCGGCGACGACCGTTGGGGTCCTCTATTGACTAGGAAATGAAACGAGCGATATTCAGTTTTGTTTGTATTCAAGAGAAAGGCGTGTGTTGGAATTATATTAAGTTTGACGAAGCATTGATGGCGTGAGAAAAGAATTTGATCTAGCCAGAAGGCATATTTATTCTTGCCTTCTCAAGGTAAGCCGTCTTTGTTAATGCTATTTTATTCGAAAGGATATTAAGGATCAGTTGACGATTGTGTCCAACGGCTTGACCCATTATCGCCAAGGCCAGGATCGAAGAAATTATAAGATATTTTATCTGCTGGAATAATTAATTTTATTTGGATTGAGCCAAAGTTCTTAATTACTCATTCCCCCTTTAACGTATAAGGATTATAAATTGTTTGAGTCGGTTCGTGCATTTTGTATTCTTGGAGGATCTGAACTAGATATTAGATGAAATCTAAAGATTTCCTGGCTTGCTATGGCTCATGCGTATTTTTTTATCTTTCAATGAAGATCTTTTCGCTTCTATTCTCTTACGTATCAGGAAATCTGGCTACCATGACTTACATAAATGTATGATATGACTAGATATTCTATTTTAGAAAGTATATTGCATTTACTTAATCTCTTAGACAGCACTGTTAACTTTGTCTAACATAACGGCAGAATCATTAGTTAAACTTTCGGTTTTGTATTATTATTGCGGGAAAGTGAAACATTTTGATTTTTGCTGATGCAAGTAACCAATAAGGTTCATGGTTTGTTGATCAATTGGTAACATTATCAAGCCGACATTATAACATCAAACATGTATACGTGATTATTATGAGAATTTGAATGTTGTTTGCTGAAGTTCATGATGTAAGTCAAAATATTGCGACCGGCAAGTAGGGGCTCATTCGTGCAGTTTCCGTACAGCTACATAAGCGATAAAGCAGGATGTATGTATCCTGACTGACTCTGTATATAATCTGGAAACATGATCTTATCTTGGCTCACTTAAAAAAAACGAATTATGAAGATTTTCTTCAAACGCAGGAATGCTATTAATTATTTATATATTTTTTCGAGTATGTAATTCCTCAGGTATCACTTGAGCTTATTTATATCATCTTCATTTAGTTCACATCCCACCGTTGACCATTATTTTTATGCGTTTACTGTGGAATCGTAAAAATACTGTGATGTAGTAAGTAGATCAATGGTGGTTTCATGAATGACAAGCGACCACCGTAGTTGTAATTATCTGACAGACCCTGCTAGAACATTTACGAGGATAAATATTTTTAATATACGAGCTAGAAGCTGTGATATCAACTGTTCTGCTAAGGTGAAGTTTGTTTTTGATGAGTTAATGTGACTTCACAGAAATTTAATCTTTTTTCCTCGTTATTTATTTTCTACTCTTTCACAGATTATTGGAGTTAAAAGTGCGCGATTTATGAAATCTTAAATCATCTGTTAGACGTGAAGGAATTTGGTCGGTAGCAAGGGAAATTCTATGAAATCAATCCTGTCCCCTGTTTCATGATATCGAATTCCTTCTCTGAATGAATCTTTATTTTCAGTAATGTTGAAAAGAACCATAATTTCTGCATAAAAATGTTAGTAGTGTAACTAATTTTATTTTCCGTTATATTGATAATTAGACCGTTTATATATTAACTAAAAAATAAAATTTTGAGATCAGCAAATAACAGTCCTGAGGTGTAGCTCTCGAACTATTGAAAATGAAATTCTACCTCACGAATACGAAAATCGAAGAAATCTCAGATTTCTTAATTATATGCAAATATATTTATTCCCTCTTAGCTACCTTTGTTGACGTGAAATTACTTATTGCTACTTTTTTCCCTAAACACAAACCTTGGCTCAATAAGGAAGTTGAAGATAGTTGTTTTTTTCTCTACTTTTGTTTGTGAAGTCAGCTAAATATGCGACCTTACTTCAGCATTTTTGATTGGCAACAACGTGAAATCTGTAAATCCTTTCTTCGTTGATATTTCTACCGACATTGGCATTTTAATAGTGTGCTTGAAACTTTTATCCCCATTATTCGCGTTCAAGTGCCTTTTATTTATTATCAGGATGGAATTACGGTACTTTGTTCCAATTATTTTAAATGTTTTATCTTTGAAAAAATGGGTAACCGGGTTCCAATTTACTGCGGTTTGGAACGTAATGTAGATATTGAATTATTTCAAACTTGTTGACAGTACTTGCCATTTGAGAAAATTTTAGTATCGCCCAAAGACAATGATCACGAAATATATCAAACGGAAATAGCCCAAAATAGGCACATATAAAGGATGTGCGGAATGTAATTACAGGAAAACCAGCGAGATGTATATTATCCTACTATGCATCCTCTCAACAAGAATTTAAGAAATATTTTTAATGCAAACGACCTACTTGCCCAGTTGGGGGCGGTTTTATCATCGGGCAAATCTACGGTATAACCGGAGGATTATAAATTGGCAACGAATTGGTATTTTGGCTACGATTAAATCCAAGGGGCATGAAATTAAATTTAGTGTACGTATAGAGTTCAGGTGGTCTCAGATCGAGCCCCACAGGAAAGAATCGTCAGTTTAAACTCCCATTTTTTTCTATAAAATACATTTAAGCAGATAGCAGAAAAGATACATTCGCTTCACTGCTATTTGAATCAACAAAATGTAGAAACGGAAGTAGTCTACATGGAGCAATTGATCGACAGACATTATCTAGAGATTTGGAGACAAATTATGTGAATGTATTATGTAAAACCACCGAGCATAGAATGACTCTAAGCTAGAAAGAGTGCCGTTTCCTTATAAAAGTGAAATAGTTACGTCGTTTATATATAGAAAAATAGCCTGCCATACATCCCGCGAGCTTTTCGTGATGTGGATGAAAACGAAACGAGTGATTGGCGTGATCTTGCTCGGTATTTATCAGGAAGTGTTCAATTTATTTACATTATAAAAACTATATGATAGTGAGAGAATTTAATTTACGCTATGCAAACTCACTTACGTAAAAATGTGATTAAAATATAACTACGAACTATAAATTCGGTTTCCGCTTCTTCCTCCGTATTTTGCCAAATTGTTTCTTTGCCCCTCGTAATTTTTGTGTTGTCTCCACGAGAGAGGCCTAACGAACGGACACTTTCTATCGTTTTCGAGGAATAGGTTTACTACTCCTAGTTGAGCTACCGATTGATAAAGCGAGCCGAGAAAATACCGTACAAATCGAGTTACATGTTGAATCGAGTGATGCTAAGACTTCCCTAGGTTGAATGTGGAGCGCTACTCTTATTATGTCCCTCTTTCCTCATTTTCACTAACGCGTGAGCCAAGTGTTTCCTTTAGCAAGGAGAAATGCGCTCTAGTGGATGATTCGAAAACTGCCGCCGTCATTACATTGTATCGTTGAAGGAAAAAATAGAGCTACGTAATTTTGTA
Organism: Sympetrum striolatum; assembly: GCA_947579665.1. Taxonomy (NCBI): domain Eukaryota; kingdom Metazoa; phylum Arthropoda; class Insecta; order Odonata; family Libellulidae; genus Sympetrum; species Sympetrum striolatum. Next base: position 9,447,363 of record OX388350.1, read on the forward strand.
TAAATATATTTGTAAAGGTATGCAATTCCAAAATTGCTTCCAGACAAACTATGAAATATTCCCAATTCTTTTATTTTACCTCTTGTTTATATATTATATCTATATATAATTTATATATATTTATTTATTTATATTTATATATTTGTAATAACCCTTTATTTGGCGAGGTTAGGCCCATTAGGACCTCTCTCTCTATATATATATATAATATGTAAGAGAGGTCCTAATGGGCCTAACCTCGCCAAATAAAGAGTTATTATTATTATAAATATAGTTACGTTGCCACAGTCATGTACTTATGGGTTCGAGGAAATTTGTTGATATGCTCAACCCGTAATTTCGATTGAAGTGTTTTGGTAGCTTCGCCGATTTTTTAAGGAATAGTAGTTCAGTTGTTGATTTCGCGCTTATAATTCTAATTTATTGAAATCTGTTTTTTTTTGTCAGTGCCATATGACTGTCATGTCTCAAGCTCCGTAGGGTTTTCGTCGTAATTCACGGAAATTTTCACCGAACGATTGATAATTACGTATAGCATAAGGTCCTACTTTACGGCTACGGTAACCTTGTGGATGTTTTCTTTACATGTCGAATCCGAATATTTATTTTTATCGTGCATGCTATAATCGGGTAAAAAATAGACAGGAGGTTTACGCGAACCCTTTTAGTAATTTAAGTAAGTAATTTTTAATTTCATTTATCGTCATGATGCCAGCGAAGCACGCTCTCTTAGCTCTCTTTTCCGTTTTCAATTCAAGGCGATGTATTATATTTTAGTTACCTGTAATTCCCTTTTTTAGGTTTCAACATCTATCTCTGTTTAATCACCGTAAACTATTCTGTCGATTACTTGTAACTTTTCAGTTTATTATTTTTTGTACATATATGTGACCCAAAACTACTCCATGGCTACTCTTTCCTCTTCTCTTCTTGAGCATATCCCTTGCCATCCCTCCCTTCTTCCACCACCAACAGGATTGGATAATTTTAGAACCAAGGCTTGTCTGAACTCATGGTGTAATAGGTGTGGCTTCGGTTTGGTTTCTCATGTGTTCCTGTGATTTTAGATACATATTCGAGTCTACAGTGTTTCTTTATGAGAGAATGTCTTATGTGATTGTGCCAAAGAGTGATGGAATTCATTGTGATCGCTAAATGAAGTGCATTAATGTATTTCATTGTCATCTTGTGATACTTGCGTCTGAGGAAGCGTTTTTGTTGTGAATAAACCTACTGCGAATTGAGTGTGGCGAAAATTTTAAATATTTCTGACGTTCCTCGAGATTTTGTCTAGTCCATAAACATCTGAATATAATAGATTACTTAACTAAATGTGAAAAAATCGGAGTAAATAAATCTTCGTTCATTGTTATTTAGTGAAACTTATTTTAGATTCTATCATTTCCGAACTATATGGTGTATAAGTTTTAGTACTGGATTTACCAGTAAACAGCTTTCCAGTTCTTGTTCAGATATCAAACAAAATTTGGTGAACCTTATGACTTTCCTGTGTGAAGTTTAGTGGCAGTTGTTTTGGCCTGATAATACTTGTTCTCAGAATGAACAGTAGTAGGAATTCAATCTCCATAATTAAATTGAAAAATAAAAGTATTGTGAGTTACGAAGACTATGTGAGCAGAATTTGATTGGAAATTTGAAGTTCACAAAACAAATTGTTCAAATTGATGGGATTAGTGTGTCAAGGTAGTGATCAAAATGAAGCGGGGAATGGTGAGAAGTAATTCGGTGAGGAGCCGTGGTTCATCTGCCTCAACTCCTCCCACACCGCCACCACCACCACCACCACCTCGAGAAAGGCTCAAGGATTGCTGCAGACAGCTTGTGGCATTCATGTGTACTCAGGTGAGTAAATTTATCTCCAATAAAAAACATGCCCTTTTAATCTCCTGTATGAACTCATTAGAATGGAGCTAATTGTGAAGTGCGCATTTCCATGTGATGATTCCTGTAGACAGAAGCATTAATTTCATTAAGATTTCTCTGAGGTTACAGTAAAGTTAAATTGTATGCTTTCTCGTCAATGTTCAAAGGGGTTGTAGCTGCTGACAATGGTATAAGACCAAATGATAGGTAGAGAGGAAGATTAGATAGAGGAGCGGTTGGGAAATGGCTCTTCGAATAGAGAAAGGAATAAGGGGAAAGCTGAAGTAACATTTGCTGCACACTTGAACTGTGTTTTGTACTTTGTATATAGTTCACATAGTATCTATCACTTATTCCGTCTTTCTTCAGTCAAATACATTTTGTTGTATTGTGTTACTTGTACAATAACGGTAATGGGTCATCAACAAGTTTAGAAAGAAATTTTTCCTCACCACTTCAGATTTTCTTAATATTTGGTATACTTATATTTCTTGCTTATACTAAAAAAATGCCAATTTTTAAATATTTATCTCAAATTGTTTCCGAGATATGGCTGTGTTAAGTTTTCAAAAACTCGCCAAAAAGAAGTGAACGCTCATTTTTTAAATCTCTCTAGAAGCTGTTCTATTTCATCCAGAGAGCTGGAAGAGGTGTCATTTTACAGCACTTGAAATGCTCTTTCAAATGATATGCAACATGACAAGGGTATTAATGAAAAAAGTTTGTTTTTATCCATATAAACAATTTGTTTAAATTTTTTTCAAAAAGTACATAATTTAAAATTCTCAAAATATTAGTATAAATACTTAGTACTGTTGTGAATGGTATAGTAAAATATGAAAGTGGGGTTCACTGTTAAAAAAAAAATCTTTCTGATGCTGGTTTTTCACTTTTTCCCAATTTTGTAAATATACCTTAAACACTTAGGTAATTTTTATCAGACGTTTCTCCATAAGGTACATAATTTTTTACATTCAAAATATATTCCTAAAAAATTTTAGTACTGTAGTAAACAATTGGAAATTTTTAAATGAGGCAGTATGATGGGTTTGTTAAAAAAACTAATTATGGTAAGCTTGTTTTTACAGATCGTATTTGTTACCCAGTGTATAGCCAAACATGGAACCCAGTAGGTACTAACAATAGTTTTTGAACAATTAAATCATTGGTACTAGTTAAGTGTAAATTAACCCTGTTGTGTTCCTTTAATGGCCAGTGCTTGTTCAAAATGGCTTTTCAGGAATATTTCTGAAACAGCATAATACTCTTGATTGGAAAAGGCAAAATCTACCTTAGGTATGTTTTCTACTGCCCACTCAAAGAGATCTTGTGAGGTTGGGAGTTGGTTGTCATATGGCCGTTGCAAACTAGCGTGAGCTGCCGGTCTTTTAACAGCCTCCTCCATCGCATGGTCGTTTCCCATGTATTGTTGCTGAAAAGTGCAACTCAGCTTTTAAATAAACTACTAAATTGTGTACGAATCCACAAAGAATATTAGATACAGATTTAATTTTACTTGAGGAATAACACTAATAATAATAATAATGTTTATTACGGGTTTTAAGCCATTTAATGTTTTAGAATCCTAAGATTTATATGTAAACATTGAAAACAAAAAGTAAAATACAGATAAGTATAAAAAAGTAACCTTAGTTGTAAAAAGCTATTGACAAATATATAATTGTTACAAAGCGATTTAGTATATAATACACACAATATTATTTTACAGAATGTATATATATAAGCATATAAAGTGAGTGACATAAAAAGAACGGGAATAAAATTTTAATGAATTATAATAAGAAAATATAATAAAATCTACAAGTTTAATTCACAGTCATCACCAAGAGAATAATCTTACCAATAAGTAATACAAAGTTTAAGAGAAAAACACATCAATTAATATCACAAACTCTCAATTTTCTTTTTAACGATTCAACACTAATATTATGTATATCAATTTTATCACACAATAAATTAATGTTTCTCATTGCTTTAAGTATAGGTGAATTGTGAGAATAATTCCTTTTTGTATGCTTGGTTATAAGTATTAAGTTATTCCTTGTGTACTTTTGAGGAACACGAAAGCTTAGCATGTCCGTAATTTCTCATGAATCCATCATATTCTTTCGAATTTTATAAAAAAAAATGGAGGTCATGTCTTGTATCCAAGGGTAGTAGTTGTAGCTTCAATGAGATGCCTTGGTAGTCTAAAGCCATGTTAAATTTATAAGAGATTAGGCAAAAGAACCAATGTTGCACTTCCTCAAGAGCAAGCATATGAGAATTATAAAATGGAGACCTCACAATTGAACAATAGAGTAGGGGGAACCAGTGCGCAATATAGATAGATCTCAGGGTATCCCAGTTAAATAAAATCTCTGGTAATTCTATGCACAAAACCAAGTGTTCTATTGGCTTCTGCAATAACATTTTCAATTTGAGGTTGAAAGCTAAGACAAGTATCTAAAATCACCCCTAGATCATTAATAGTTTTTACCCTAAGTAATTTATTGTTATCAATGTGGTAATCAAAGTCAATTGCAGAGTGAAGGCTATAACTTGGCATTTAGACATGTTTAATATTATTTGATTCTCGTTGCACCATGCAGATAACTTTTCAAGACGGGATTGTAAGGTAAAACAGTCTTCAATTGATTTAATTCTATGGTATATCTTTAGATCATCAGCATACAGTGAGAAGAATAAGGGAAGTATATGTTTGCCAATATCATTTGCAAATAGGTTGAATAATAAAGGCCCAAGGTGAGTCCCTTGAAGAACTCCAGAAAGTGCTTTAAATCTATATGACTTACATCCATTCATGCAAACAATTAACTCTCTATCATTAAGGTAACTAATAATCCATTCCAACATGCATCCTCCAAATTCATTTGCTTGCAGTTTGTCTATTAGGAGAGAATGATTAACTTTATCAAAAGCCTTAGAAAAATCCGTATATATTGCATCCACTTGGCAGTGATTAGCAAAGGCATTAACAATAAAGTCGTGTAAACACAGTAAGTTAGTAGAAGTAGATCACTTAGGAGAAATCCATGTCGCTCTTTAATTATCAGTGATTTGACATCAGATAAAATTTTGTCAACAACTAAGCTTTCGAGTGTTTTGGAAAATGAAGACTGTAAAGTGATTGGTCAGTAATTTGATACATCTGATTTATTACCACTTTTATAAATAGGAGTAATATTGCTAAGTTTAAACAGTGAGGGAAATATGCTACTGCTCAAGGATTAGTTGTACGAGTAAATTGTAGCTTGCGTACTGCAAGCAGATCGACAACACTAATTTCAAATCAGCATCATATCGGGACGGTCCTCAAAAGAAAAAAAAGGATTGAAAATATTCTTAAAATTCGCTGAATTTAATCATCTGGCATCGAATCTGGGTCTTCCTGGTGAACTTACTATGCAGCACAACAGAAGATCACCATCTCTAACTATGTGTGAAAATTCAAGCAGAAATATTGGCTGCAACTGCCTCAAACGACGTGCTACTTTTCACGAATGTAAATGGCTCTCTGGATTCGAACCAAGGACGATCTAGGAAATCTAGTACATGTTTGTGAAATGTATCTATGATCTCTATCTATATGCTGAATTTCAAGTTTCTGTATTATTGGGAAGGGGTTCAAAATAATTCTTAAATATCGGACCAGTTACTGATTGTACTGATTCGACACGCCTGGTGTCGAAACTAGGACTTGTTGGTAGGTGTGAATGCACAGTTTAATTTGTAAGGACTTGATCTTATTTATCATTCCGGGAAGTACCTAAAATTTGTTTCCTTTATCTCCATAAGAAATGCATTGAGGAATGTAAATGGCCCTCTGGGGTCAAACCAAGGACCATCAGCGAATTTGTTAAATTTATTATGAAATATTTTTATCATATCTAACCCGATGCCGAATTTCAAGTTTCCATGCCATCGGGAATGGGGCCCAAAAAAAATCTTAAAAATCGCCGCAATGCATTTTAAACGGCCAATTTTTGCCCCGACCTAGCATCGAACCATGGACAATATTCGAAGATGTCTTTCTGATTATCGCTGGATATGCACGGCTTCTAGCTATCCCTTGAATTTCAACCCTCTACTTTCCCGGGAAGTGCCACAAAAAATTTTCGAAAATCCCCACCATGTATTCTTATGGAGAAAATCGCGACTTTGGGGCCTTCTGGAATCGAACCCATGACACCGAGGTTCAAAGTCGGCTTTTTCCTGGAGGTTACACGTCATGGCCATAACGTCGTAAAAATTTCAAGTCGGTGGCACTTGTGGAACATAGGTAGAATTTTGATCCCCAGTGTATATATCTTCTATTATATATAGATGCTTCTCCGGATTTATCTATATACGAGTAAAAGTAGCTTGCATACTGCAAGCAGATCTACAATACTAATTTCATGTCGGCATCCTATCGGGACGGCCTTCAAAAAAAAAAAAAAATATTGAAAATATTCTAAAAATTATCTGCAATTTTATCGTCTGGCATCGAACCCGGGTCTTCCTGGTGAAATTATTATGCAGCACAACAGAAAATCTCCATCTCTAACATTCTAACAAGAATTTGAAATTCGGCATGTAGATAGAAATAATAGATACATTTCAAAGTCATGTTTTAGATTTCCAAGATCGTCCTTGGTTCGAATCCAGAGAGCCATTTACATTCGTGAAAAGTAGAACGTCGTTTGAGGCAGTTGCAGCCAATATTTCTGCTTGGATTTTCACATATAGTTAGAGATGGTGATCTTACTTTGTGCTGCATAGTAAGTTCACTAGGAAGACCCAGGTTCGATGCCAGACGATTAAATTGCAGAGAAGTTTAAGAATATTTTCAATCCTTTTTTTTTTTTTTGAGGACCGTCCCGATATGATGCCGATATGAAATTAGTGTTGTTGAACTGCTTGCAGTATGCAAGCTACGTTTTACTCGTATGTACATACTCTATCAACCACGTACATTAAGTTTATTTTTTCATTTAAAAGTGTAGGTTATAAAATTAAAACTCCAGTTTTTTCCTGTTGCCAAATAAGGCGGATTTTTTTGTAAGAACGCAAAATAAAAGTAGCTTTTTTTCAGCATTTAAAAACTTTGAGTTTTCAATCATACTTAGGCGCCTTTTTAAAACATCAACACATGTTTCAGTCAAAAATATGCAAGCTTAGTCATAACCATATGAATAGAATTCTACGTACGCAGGTCTTACGATCATATTTCGTGGTATTGACTCAATTCGTGGTGTTTCATGCGGGACTTTGGTAACATTAGAAAACCAGCAACAGAAGTATTTTTTTTTTAAATGAACCTGTTAAGACTCCACTTTTATATTTACTATACCATTGACAACAGCACTAAGTATTTATACTAATATTTTGAGAATTTAAAAATTAGTACTTTTTGAAAAAAAAATTAAGCAAATTGTTTATATGGATAAAAAAACCTTTTTCACTAATACCCTTGTAATGTTGCATATCATTTTAAGAGCATTTCAAATGCTGTAAAATGGCACCTCTTCCAGTTCTCTGGATGAACAAGAACATCTTCTAGAAGGATTATAAAAATGAACGTTCACATCTTTTTGGCAAGTTTTTGAAAACTTTACATAGCCATATCTTGGAAATAGTTTGAGATCAAATTTAAAATGTGGAATTTTTTGAAGTGTTAGCAAAAAGTATAAGTATACCAAATATTAAGAAAATCTGAAATGGTGAGGTAAAATGGGTGTGTTGATTTGACATGGAATGACCCTAATTGTAACTGTAAATAAGACTTTGCTGAAAATATAATTTACTGGATGATGACTTGGTCCAGGATAAGGGTATAAGACCATCGTTTCGGCTGCAGACTCTGCAGCCATTGTTAAGTTCGGTCCTGTATCTTTCAGGTAGTCGGTAGGGAGGAAGCATCGGTCCTGTATCTTTCAGGTAGTCGGTAGGGAGGAAGCATCGGTCCTGTATCTTTAAGGTAGGGAGGAGAAGGAAGCAACCTGGTTTAATATCGTGAGCACTCCTGTAGTACTTTCTAGGTTTGAATTTAATATCTCTTTTCTCATATCAGTTATTGCTTTTTCGGAAAGATTTAGAGAAAGATTACTAGTAAGCATCTATCCTGCAGGTTAGTCACCTATATTCTGGAGTTATATAGTAAATTGTGTTTCAACTGGGTTAAATATCCCAGGAAAACCTTTTGCATACTCGTAAATACCAGGAAAAGCCTAAAAAGTAATGTTTACATTAGTTTGGTAGCAAATTCACATTTTCCGAATAGTAATATTGTATTTTTTAACCATAGAGCATGCAAACATGATGATATGACTGCTGACAGTATAATTTGTCTTTTATATTTAAAATATTTTGGAATTAGGAATTTCAAAAGCTGTGTTGAATTACATCGTATTACTTGAAATAGATTTTCATTAACATAAATGATATTGGTTTTCCATTGTGTTTGTAATTACATGGGATTCATTATTCTTTATCTGTGGGGTGTTTTATGTTTTCTGAATAATTTTTAAATGTTAATGTTTTAGGAAAGATTTTTGACCCTTGTGTAACAATTATATTTAGATTATAAGTTGATCTAAAGCTTAATTTTACCATTTGAAATCATGGTTATAATATATATATATATACAGTAGAACCCCGTTTTTACGAACCTCGATTTTACGAAGTGACACAGTTTTACAAACCATTCCGCCGGTCCCGATCTTTGTACATGTAAAATGACCACGGTTTTACGTAAAACTTCGATTTCATGTTTTACGAAGTGAGAAGCCGGTCCCTTGGAGTGAATGAACCCCAGTTTTAAGAAGTATTTGAAATGGTTTTGTCGCACTGAACTCAATACAATGGGATTACGATCGCCGTAAACAGGAGCAGCTGAATCCAGATCGTCTATGTTGGGAAGACCCTCATCCCATGTATTTTAGACTTCAACTACATGGGCAAGTGTAACTTCAAGGCAAGTGTAACGAACACAGCCTTGTCACCTTGAAGATAACGAACACAGGCGACAAGGCTGTGTTCGTTATCTTCAATGCGACACAGGCATCTCCCATTACTCGGCACAACCCTGGAGCCACATAACAACCGCTTTGGTCTTCCAATCCTGGTTCCACTATCACTTCACTCCCCAATGGCAAATCCATATCCACAAGGTTAGTGCTTATGAGCTTTTCGCATTGAGGAGGAATTATATCAGCCTTCACCAGCCTAACGTCTATCTCGCCTATTTCTTGCAGATCCCTATAATCTCTCCTTTTAGTCTGCTTTTCTCTTCGCTGCAATTCTTGACTCACTCACAGCCCACACATGCTGCCCTACCACTAAAGTGCCTTCACTTACATTGATTTTTGCCCTATTCTCTTCTAAAAAATCTATACCTAGTATATAGGCCCTGTATGTCTGCTTCCCTACGTTAAAGGGGATAAGTTTTTCACCGTAATTTCTCACCAGTCTTCCCATAATACCTTTCACTCGATATGGGGACCGCTTTACATCCTACAAACCGCAAACCCCACGCAGTATCAGGGAAACTTGGGCACCGGTGTCGACAAGAAACCTATATTTACCTTCTCCCATTCTCACAACTGCCACCAAATCCCTGGTTGCCTTCGTCCGCTCCACTCGTGGCAGGAGTAGGGGAGACTGGGTACGGTTGAAACATTTTAGCGTATATCGTCCATTGCATCGGGATTAGTTAAGCGAGCGATGAAGGAAATATATTAAATTAAGGACCATATATCTGTTTACTAATGGGCAATGTTATTCGAGATCACTATATTGTATTTTATGTATAAAATCAAATTTAAAAAAAAGTGTAATTTGTTTCAACCGTCCCCATGCCAGGGTCGGTTTTTTCATCGTCTAATAACATTTTATGACTCGTAATGGCACATTTGAACATAACAAATATTTTTTTTATCAATATTCAAGTCTTTCATGGTACTTATAATCTAACATTATTTTCAATCAGCCTTCAAAGATTTATATTAAATACAACTTAAAATAATAAATCAGATGTTGGTGACGATTATTTTTTGTAATTTTTGTATACTACTTGCTATTATATTTCTCAGAATGCAACAGCATTAATTATTAACTAGATTTTAGCACTCCAGCTAACAAAACACTTTGAGTAAAACTTAAAACATAATTTCTAAAAACATCTACGTTTTGATGCATAGATAAACGATCTTGGTGTGGTACACCAAGAATGTTTATCTATGCAAAAAAAAACAGACACCAAATCCACAATTGCATGCGTCATGAGACAAGACAACCACCGTTAGCACGCAGACATTTAGGAGAGAGATGATGGAAATTTGCATTCTTTTAATAGGGGGGAATTTTATATCTTCATATACTTGTTTATACTTTGATAAGTCGGCCTGACCTCTCGTAGTCTTCTTTTGGCATACCCTTGGCATTTAAGTAACATGAAAATTAAATAAATAAACTGTTTCAACCGTACCCACAAAAAATGTTTCAACTGTCCCCAACCCCCTTCTAGGTATAAAACGGTTCACAGTAAGAATGATAAGAAATTTGAATAAAAACTAATCATACAGCCATATTCTACAAACTTTAATTAAAACGATACAAAACCCTCAATATTCTAACTTAAATAAAACCATAATAATTGCAAAAATTTTCGAACAAAAAATACTTACTTTTCCATCAAAAAACACAATGCGGCCTTCTATACATAAACACAGCGCACGAAGAGCGACGGAACACTAAAATTAGTGTTTCGACTTGGCGCCCGCTTCGCTCTCCCTTTGTTCCTCTCACCTCATCATGCACGGTATCGAGATATACGCTTTCTTTCAACCGTCCCCTGTTTCAACCGTACCCAGTCTCCCCTACATCTGAAGCCGGGTTTACACCGGAGTTGATGACACGTGTTGACGACAGATGTCGAAGACATTTCACAAAACAGCACTTATTTTGCCGTCAACAAATCGTGTCGACGACAGATTTTCCATGTCTGCAACCGAAATTTTGTATTCCACCACCACACGAGAAGTAAGCAAGCTCCCCCAGAGTCCGGAACATTCGCTGCATCGGGGGCTCGGCGGTCGTCCTGCACTCCACCTCGTTGATCCTCACGGCCTGCTTAATGGCCTCCTCAAGGGTTTCTGGTGCCGTAAGACGACATTGGCGGCCCAATTCCCCCAGGAGACCGTTCAGGAACGCGCCAAGGGCTCGTTGGTCTGCCTCAAAAAGCACTGCGGTGACGTAGTCGGGCACCCTGGTCGCTTTGTACGTGTTTATGTTGACCGCGTGGATCTGGTCGCCAAAGGCTTCTATCTCCTCGCGGGGCTCCAGTCTTATCGTGGAGAGCTTCTCCCGATAGAACCTCGCGCTCCTCTTGGTTCTGAATCTCTCCACGATTAGGTCCTTTAGCACCTCGTATTCCGTCGCCTCTCGACACTCCTCTTTACTCCGGTATTATTCTGCGGCCTATCCTCCCAGACTAAGGGAAGGAATATGAAGTTTCTCGCCATCACCTGCTAAGGTGCTATCTGCTAAGCTCCGCCGTCCTTTCAATCTTCTCGAAGAAGGACGTGACTGCTTGTGGTTCTCCCCAAAAGACGTCAGTCAGGGATATCAGGGTGAAGTTCTTTCTTGTCAACGCCTCCCCATTGCCATTAACCAGCGATCTCCTCAAACCTACGTTTTCCTCGTTCAGTTCCTCAATTCTCGTGCTCAGCTCGTTGATTGCTTCTTGGAGGTTTACTTCCCAGCCTCCAAAACTCACGCGGGATGCCATGACTTGGACTTTCTCTGATTTTTTACTATTCCCCTAAGAATGGGTATCTGTCCAGGATCCCACCGCTGTCACCAGATATTGTAATGGTATGAGAATGATGCTAAGATGCTCCATGAGAAGACGAAGGGGTGGGGAACGTCGATGAGCTTGCAAGAGGTCGGTAGAAGAAAGGATAGCACAACCTGACACTTACAGAAATTAGATTTTATATTAAAGTTATTAATCAGTTGTTCATGTAGGATGTATATTTTTGGCTTCAAATGTTAAGTCCTGTGTCTTCTTATACTGTACCTGTTGTAGTTTGTTGTAGATACTTTTTAATGTTTTCAATATTTAGTAACCTTAAAAAAGAAATATGGTTTTAGTTCTTGAAAAATATCTAAAGAAATAATAAAAGAGGAGTTGATCCGAAGAATTTTAAACCTTATTTGTGAATGAAGAAGGAATGGTGCAGTGTAACTTCTTTGAAGGATTATAATATTGCAAAGAAAAAAAAGCATTCCAAAGCTGTCAAATTTTCAAAGGCAACAAGAGGACTTTGGTGTGATTGCCTCTGGAGTGGTTGTGGCAAAACACTAAATATATAAATATATTTCCATCCTCAGAAGTTCACTCTGATGACTGATCATCATCACTGTGGAAACAGTTTCCGAAATACACATATAGTTTCCCTTCAATGTTGAACTGCTCCAGAGGAATCACACCAAGTCCTCTTGTTACCTTAGAAAATTTTACAGCTGTGAAGTTTTTTTTCTTCTGTAAAACATGACTAGTTTAACTAAATCTTAGCAAATGTCTATTTTTGCTTCTAAAAGTTTTCTAGAGTGTGTAATGAATTCAATTTTCGTGATCATGGTAAAATTATGATTCATCTATGTATTTATCCTGTGTTATCATCATCTGATAAAGTTTCAGTGCTTTACCCTTTTAAAGTATTAGTAGGCCAACAGACTTGAGTGTACCCTTTCCTGATAAGTGCCCATCTAAAGGCTCGGAGATTTCATGCTCATTTAAATTATTATAAATTATTGTCTTGCTTTTACTATGAACTCCAGGTGTTCTGGCCCAAAATTGTGAAACACCATTTGAAACAACTCAAAGATAGCCAGAGTTTTTTTTTATTTTGCTCTTCCTAAATTGTTATTAATGAGTATGAAGTGGGAGTAACTTAGAAATGGATGTGAATGAAGTCGATTAAGAGCACACCCTTGATCACCTTCCATACACTCATGTATCAGTATGGTATGTACCTAGTAAGCTTCTATTATTTAAAAAATTTTTTTTCGACGTATATAGTTTAATTAATAAATTCATATAAATGTTTCTATGTATCTTTTAGGTTGGTGTTGGTGGCTTAGTTGTCGGATATGCCCTAGTGGGAGCCTTTGGATTCCTCTCGATAGAGAAGCAAGCTGCTCTGGAAGCAGAGGAGGAGTATCTCAACAAGCGACAATTTCTTTCGGATGATGTGTCAGTAAGTGATGAGATGCGAGAGAAGGAGCTGAACTCCTTGGCTTTACATCGTTCTGGTCGTCGTCCATGGGCTGTTGTTCACCAACTGAGAGACTTGACTGCTGAGCGACTGTGGGCTGTTACGAGCACCCAGAATGTTTTCAATGAATCCAGCTGGAGAGAAGGAGTAGGGTCTGCACTGCGAGCATTCCAGGTCAAATAATTCCTTTAAGTGATCTTTATTTCTGTTCCAAGTTCTGTTTTCAGTTTATTTCCACCATATTTATAACATGAGTAATGCTAGTTTGGAGTCTTAATATATTTTTGTCAGGATGTGTCATATTTCTCCTTGATAGGACTTCAGCATCAGACTTGCTTTTTTATAACCTTGCTAATTTTGTAATTTCCATAGCAGTCTTTTCCCATAGTTAAGAGTTTCCTTTATTTGTAAGCATAACTCTTATTTATGTTTCAAAATTGTGTTCCCTATTGTATGCACATTAAGGGGGGGTATCTAATGCCAGATTAGTTATCAATAAAATTTCATGACAGTATTTAACTAATATTTAGTATGAATATTTTTTGCTTTTTTGAATTTGATGAATAAAGAGTCACAAAATACTCCAAACACCATCAAAAATGAGGACAACCGATGTACAGTCCTGGCCAAAATTAACGTAAGGATCGCTAGGGAGGTGCTGCGTTAATTTTGGCCAGCAGTGTACATTTCGCTGTCTGACAAATCGTATTATCAAGGCTGCAAAGGTGACTGGCTAAACCACAAGTGGGAAACAGACTGTAATGGTAAAACAATTGAAAAGCGAAAAGGCGTCAGGTGTTGTCGTGCAAAGAGTACAAATTTATATTGAAATCTAAGTTATTATTCATAATATTGTCTTTGTTTTTGTAAATATATAAATTCTCCCAAGGATCCAGACTGAAATTTGTGTTGTAGAGAAGTGTTTAATTATTTATAGTAATATTGTGTGCTTTATCTGCCATGTGTTTCCCCACTGCTGAATTTTCGTATCTTCCGTATTTTAAATGAGTAATATGCTCTTTAAACCTGATACTTAACTTCCTTGTAGTTTGTCCCACATATTTTAGATTGCATTCAGGGTAAGAGATCAAATAAATGCCCGATTTATCAAACGTTTCTATCTTGTCTTTTGTTGAACCTAGAAGATTTTTAAGGTTGAAGTCATTGTAATAACAGATGTTGAAGTTATGGGCTTTAAAAATATTGTGTAAACCTTTGGTTAAAGATGGAAAATATGGAATTTTAATGAGTTACTTAGAAGGGGATGCAGTGACAGCTGATAAAGTGGAATTCTTATGGATCAGTAGTTTATATTTGTATCATTTTACTAAAGTATCAATTAGAGAGGAATTGAAACCTAACATCAAGGCTGTGTCTTTTATAAAACGGAGCTCTTCACACTAACCAGTATTGTTTAGTGGCAGGTTGACTTATCTGTGAACCAGATGATGGTAGGCAGCGTGTTTTTGGTGTTGTGGATGAAAAGATTAAATTTGGCTGAAATTATTGAATGAAGTTGCTTTTCTGAATAAGTCAAACTGTAACGTATTATTGATCCTAGAAACTGAAACATCCAGAAATGGTAAGCAGTTGTTATTTTCAGTTTCAACTGTAAATTTAACAGAAGGGAACAGGCTGTTCAGATCAACTAGAAAAGTATCAAAACTGTAGACAAAAATATGAAGAAAATAATCCAAAAACTCAGAGAAATTGAAGGATTCAGTAAATTTATTCAGCATCATAAATGCTGTTATTATATATTTCATATTCTTTAAGCGAGTTAAAGTTTAATTTTAACCAACAAGAAAAATTGTAACTTCACTTATAACATTAACATGGTCCATTTTGATGCTAGACCCCTCCTAATGTGCCAGGAGGAAAGAGATGCAAAGGGAATTTGTCCGACTATGCTACAGACCTGCGCTCATGGGTCACATGGGATGCCTATGCTCCAAAGCATATTTGGACCTGGCAGCATATGTGTTAAAAGATATTTTCTAATAAAAAGATTTTAAAAGTAGAAAACTAGGTAGTGGGACTTGGCGTAATTGGCAAATTCAAATTTTTAATGAATTTTCTTTTAGATTTTCATTAAATACCATAAAATAGCTTATGGGAGAACACTACTTCACAGGCAATAAAAATGACCATAATTAAAATATTTTTCTTTTAAAAACCGTTAGTTTTACTTTATTTTATTTATAATTTCAGGGAATAACCTTTCGCATACTGTTAACAGTATTAAATAATTTTTTTTAATAACAAGAATATTATAGTTGTTTATCGGTCATGCAACAAATGCACCGCTCGGCGGTTGGCAGATTTCCTCCAGAACAAATGATCCGAAATTTAAACAGTTTAAAAATGTATAAGATCATAGCTATCGTTGGTTGTAGCTGATTTTTTATATAATTTTTTAAAACGAAATGGCGGACACATGAGCTAGAAATGGAAATTTATCTGTCAAAAATTTGGCTTTAGAAATTGTTTTTTCAATAACTATGTAAAATATCAAAAAACGCCTACGACCAACTATAGACATTGTTATTAGAAATATCTAGGCCAAATTTAAACGTATTGTGACAAATATTTACTGAGATATCCTGCCAACCGTTTTGAAAAATGGCAATTTGAGAAAAAGGCGATTAAAGTTTTAACATGGGCTATCGTATTTATAAATAATTAAATAGCATACTAATCAAAGTTCATATGCACCAGGACCATATAAATTTCCCTCTACAGTGGATGTTTGCTTGTTAGATGATGATCTCCTATTTTTTTTTCGTAATCTTCCCTCCCGTGTAGCTTCCTGGCGTCTACGCTCACCCCCACTGATACGCCGCTGCTGCAATATTCTGTTGCTCTATTCCCAACATTTATACCTAATTCCTTCATAATTTTTTGGTAGCTTTTTGTCCCATCATTAAATGTGCAAGTAGCAATATAAGCTGCAATTTGCACAATTGTTGCGCTACCAGAAATGATTTTTTGGGCAATTCTCCAATCGAGGGAGTTGTAACTCTCGTTGTTGTTTTGTGTAAAACCACCAAAACATCTGTCGAGTATCTCCTTCCTACTAAGGTCATCATAAATTGGAGGTATTGCTTCGATTACTACTTTTGGAAGAACCTCTTTCTGTTTTTAATTGGCCAGTTCTCCGTTAGCCTTCGCTTTTTGCCAAGAACACCAAGTGTCAGTACCTTCCGGACAAAGCTCATGCTTCGGCATATCATCAGTTGAGCTCTTCTGATTCAGAGTCCCCCAAATCGCCTCATACATATTACTAGAGGAATTGGTATTCCTCTTTATTGCCTGTCCATAATAATTACATAGTGAATCAATCATTTTAGCAGTAAGCTCACCCCTTCCCCCAATGCCTGGTTTGCCTTTCTTGCATGCGCGAAGTCTTGCTCCCATCCGTTTCTGCACATGATTGATGCATTATTTTTCTTTATATTAACATTTTCACCGTATAGGCAATACTCAACTACTCCCTAAAAGTTTTGCTATCGCCATCGCCAATATGATTGATGTATCTCACACCATGCAGTTTTTCCGACCTCTATAACATTTCGCGAATACCGTCGACTTCCATTTTTCCTGAACTTACTTCGTGGTTTGCTAAGCATTCGGGAGCATGTTTCCTCGACCACTGGTAATACTCTTCAGTTACTCGCTTGTTTTCCCAGTGGCTGCAACATTGACAATACACTGATTTAGCAATCACGTCTATCACCTTGTTGGTATAAAACCCAATGAGGGACGCTACACCGAATAAAGAGTTAAAACCTTTCTTCATCCAGGTTCCGTCTCCAAAAACTGTAAGTCCTCCACAGCATCTCGATTTTCTTGCCTTTGATTTTTCTTTTTTAGCAGCAGTTTTCAGCGGCAGGTCGCAAGCAACCATCGCAGCAGAAAGAACTTTTTTCATCAAGATATTCTAACTTTTTCAAAATAAGGGGTGAGGAATATCCATGAAAGCACAGAATTTTTCAGCTCCATTCAGTCCAACTCCTAAGAGTCTCATAGCGAAAAGAAACGTCTATTTATCTCATATGCTCTACCTTCAGTTGGGTACGAATTTACTTCAATGGGGTCACATTTGTCACAGCTGATAACTATAACGAATCCTAATCCTCTCCTGCTTTTCTCGCTAAATTTTACGGCACCGTCACACTTTTTGCACTTGATGCAATTAGCAATGGCTGTAAAAACAGCACAAATTTGAAATGCGGTATTCAATGCTGAAATCAGCTTTCAAACTTGTATCAGCGATCCTCAGCTTCTCCACCGACGTGCTTGCGCGGTCCTCCTCTTCCGTTACTTTGTAGCGGTTCCTCGGATGCTTCCTTTGCTTCACTTGATCCATTCTTTTGGAACTCCTCCTAGATCTCTTTTGATACATTATAAATCATGTATTTATAATGGAATAAACTTCTGACACCAAGAAACAGACTAAAGAAAAGCAGTAACTAAAACACAGTACTCAACTCTGTAGCAACACAGGCTAGACTAAAATTTAGGTTCTAGTAGCTAAAATCTAGGTTCTAAGATTTACCGTTCTTTTCTTCACTCAATCAGTAGAAAAGCTTTGTTTGTTCTATTCCTACAAAAGAATGGCTGGTATAAGTGCTGGTAAAACACGCCACACTGGTCGAATTAGGGATTAGGAGCCCAGGCCCTCATTCTATGGAGGAGGTGCACATGGCCACTCCAACTCTCCTACGGGCGCTCGGCTTCAAACTCCCATAACTGTGTAAATTGTTCAAATATTGGTATAAAATTAAGAGAAAGTATGCACAAGGCTATAAACTTTAAAATTATTAGTGAAACAAAATATAGATTTTTTGAAAATTCTGAACTGATGTTCCCCCTTAACATTCCTAAAAATCACTTATTTATTTGAAACTGTTTTCTAAGTAAATTTTCAGTCGTATAATCTAATAAGTACTCTATTTTCAGGATGGAATTGCTGGTGCTGTGAAGGCTGGTTATGATGGGCGAACAGTGCAAGAGGCATGGTCATTTCCTGCTGCTCTCACTTTTTCTCTCTCAGTTTTTACTATGATTGGGTAAGAAAGAGTCTTATACTATTTATCCTGATGATTAGCTTTGATTGACCCTTAATTCAGGAGTTATAGCCTTAATTGAACCACTCTTACACCAGGCACTTATTTTGTTAACATTATTTTCACTTTTTCCATATACGTGATATAGAGAAAGAATTGTTTTCATGTAAAAAATTGACTTTGATATTTCGATGGAAATGCATTTTTTAGGGTCCCTAGAACAACATGTTTTGGCCATTTTTGGAATGATGTGTGTGTGTGTGATTTTCAGTGCTGTAAGATGAAAACGATTTGCTGTATTCAGTGGCGGCGTGTGCCTAAAAAATCAGGGGGTTCACTTCAAAAGCCGTACTTTATAAGTGGCCGCAAATATGATTGAATATTTTGGCTCATAGAGCTACCAGGGCTACCAAGGACCTGATGGTAAGCTCGAAACAAAATCCCTTTTATATGTTGTTTACTTTGGTCACTTTGGTAAACGAGCCAAAACAAAGCGGGATGTGGAGTTCAATGCTGATAAGACCAAATCAAAATTCTTCTTGGATTGCCCTGCCGTTGCTCACTCAGTCCGCGTTTTGAAATCGTAGGAAAAGCATTTCTGAATTGTGTTCTGGCGAATATTTGTGTTTTATTGCAATGTATTCTGTAACTTATACATTAGCCATGGTACCTAAGAACCGTAGTGTAAAGGAGAGTAGTGATAAGAAGAAAAGGGTTATCCAGATCGATATTAAAAAGGAAATTATCAAAAAATATGAAAAAGGAGTGAGTGTTGCGGACTTGGCGCGCCAATACAAATGGAGCACGTCGAGTCGAAGAGGTACCACTGTATGACTTAGTTATACAAAATCCCCTCATTCACGAAAATTGAGTTTTTTTATATTCTCGCTTCATATTTCTTCGTATGTATTTTTTAGAACCAAAATACCATTTAAGTAAGATGCATTTATCGCCTGAAATATCAAATATAATCACAAGAAAATAAATCAATTACCTTATACTGTTGTATTCAGGGGTATTTGGCAGGACTGTCGCCGAATGTTTGTGCAAGAAATCCATCCCTCTCTCCTTTTTGTCCGTGAATTTGTCTATAACTTTTTCAATGAAATCTTCCATCTGATTTATCATCTCCTTTTCGATGGACAGCATTGCAAGTGCAGACAATCTCTCTTCATCCATTGTACTCCTTAGGAATGTCTGAATTCTTTTTAAAGCAGAAAAACATCTTTCCGCTTCAGAGGTTGTCATTGGAATCATGGCAACTAATTTTAGTAGTTTTATAACTTCACCGAAAGATTCATCTAAATGGTTTTCAATTACAAAACCTAAAAGGTCAGTCACACTTGTCACTTCCTTGAAATCATCTCTTGAATAGGCAGCTCCGTTTTTAATTTTTTTTTGTCCAAACAAGGATAGGAATCAACGACATCTATGAGAATTTTTTCGGGAAAAGAATTCCTGAATGAAGGAAATTGTATGTGCTCGAATAAATTCGAAGCTATCAAAAGGTTCGAGAAATCAAATCTTTCCTTGGTGTGGTTAATAATGATGTCACACACTTCTTTAGCAGCTACGTTCCTTGACACATGAATTTCATCTCATTTCCTCTTCTTACTCCCCTCGTTAGGCCCTTCATCAATAGCGATGGTGTCCACATCATCTCTTATTTTTAACACTTCATTCTCGAAGGAAAATATGGCGCTTTTAATTGACACCGGATCTGACGTTTGCTTCTGCAACTGATTATACAAAATGTCAACATGGGGCATAATTTTGTAAAAGAATTCTAACCAGAAGTTAAAGGTGGACTGTTGAATTTTTAAACGTAGGCCATGAGAATGGCTGATAGTTGCACTTTGTCTGCTCGTCTCTTGGATTTGCTCCAGACATTGAATAATAGAATTTTTGTGTTCATAGACTGTAACAATAGTCCTGGAATGGAAGTTCCACCTAGTTGGAGTGCCACATGAAACTCTTCTGCCTACTATTTCATCAAGAATAGCAACCCTTTGAGGTGAATGGGCGAAAAACAATGGTATCTCTCGAACGTTGGCAAAAACCACACTCACTTCCTTGTTTTCACTTGCTGCTTGGCTGAGAATCAAATTCAATTGATGGGCGTAGCAGTGTACAAAATAAGGATACTCTTTTCTGACAATCCTTTGCACTCCTGAGTTCCGGCCGCTCATGGCATTAGCACCGTCATAACTTTCGGAAATTACTTTTTCTTTGCTTTCTTGAACGACATTTTTAAGAACGTCCTTAATGGAATTTGCTAGGGTTCATGAAGCTCCAAAACCTTTCAGGTGGTCTTCCTTCGGGTAGTGTGTACCGAAGCACAACAACTAGTTGAAACTTTGAAGAAACATCCGAAGTCTCATCAGCCATAATTGACAAAAAGTCAGCAGCAGATATTTCAGCCGATATTTTTTCACCACATACATTCAGCATGCAGTCATGCAAATCATTCGGAATGTCTTTTGAAGTACCCTTAAAAATAGTTGCACTGCTGAGATGTCCTCGAACAAGGGTGTCTAACGTAGATGTGAAATTAATCAATCCTCCAGATATTCCCGGTTTTTATTGACTGAGTACTTTCATCATACTCTCGTAGAGCCAATTCAAATTCTCCGCAAAATTTTACACAGTCAACAATTTTAGACAATACATACCGATTTTTTTCTAACGGCATCATTATGTCCCTCAATTTCCCTTCTGAATGCACTGCTTAGTTGTTCTCTGATCACCGTTTTACCCAAAACTGAAAGATCTTAACTGGCATTCTTCTGTCCAATAGATTCATCATGCTTTTTAATTTTTTGAGATAAATGTCCAAACTCGAACACGCCTACTTTTGTCCAAGTCGCATCCTTATCTTTCGCAAAGAGCAAACAAGGGAAATAGTATAGCCTATTGGAAGAGTCGCAGCCACAAATCCAACTGTTTCTCTCATATATCTGTGGCTTAAACACTCGGCAGTATTGCCTACCTCTGCTACTCTGACTCTGACAAGGGGAACCCACGGTCTGGGAAATGAAGTTCGGGATGAGGCTTTGCGTGGTAATAGCAGGGCCTGAAACTCATACTATGCTAAAGCCATAGGACCCCATAGGGCCCCAGTCCCGAGAAAAAGTGCCTCAAAGTTTTTACAAATATATATATACTTAAAAGTTTAATGTATTGTTTAACTGGCACGGTGGACTAGGCGGTAGCGATCCTAACTGGTAAAGTGTAGTTCAAACCTCTGTTAGACCAAATTTTTTTCTTTTTTTTTCATGCATTTTATTTTATATTCATTTTATTTTTTAATTTATTTAATATTATAATGATAATCGTGCAAATATCGTCATAAATCGTAAGAATGTGCATGATCGGAAATATTGTGTATGGGAGAATAATGAAGTCAAGAAGAATAGAAATTATATTTGCAGTTATTCATAGTCCGATTTTTTTAAAATTATCATGATAATGATACTTAAATAATGATAATTATCATAAAAGCATTCGAAGCAAAAGATATTCGGGCAATGTGAGCAACAAATAAATGATGGCTGTTTACATGTACAAGGAGTTTTAAGCAGGTCTATTGAAAAGCAAACTTCGTTAACATTCCTATAAACTTTTCGGTTGTCCGTTAACTTTGAGGCGAACCAGGCGTATTGAAGCATATCAGTAAAAATTGGAGATGATAATTGGTGGTGAACTATGGATTGAATTTTGATGCAATCTTCCCGAGAAGTATTTTTTTTTTCTTTTTCAACCAAAGTAGCAGAATTTTGTAGGCGCTTCATGAAGTTTTTGACGCTATATTAGAGGTTTTTTAAATTCGTCATTACTGGATTTTTTCATTTTTCCCGTACCTGTTTGATCAGTTATGATAACGAAGTCCTCATCGAAATTTGGTATGAAATCCGGAAACTCTCTGCTGCAGCCAAGGTCTCTTCAATTGTTACAGTTTCCTTTCGCGATACGAATGTCGTAACTTTTCGTTGCCGAAATTCCGTTTTCTTGTTTAAATTTTGCCACCCAACTAGTGGAAGCTTTAAATTCAAAGTTTGAAAATTGTGCTGCAGCAGCCAAAGCCCAATGTTGCAAATTCCGAGTCGTAACTTGCTGGTAATTTTGCCTCGCTTCAACAAACCGGTTGTATGTCCACGAATCTATCGTAGCATATTTATCAAATGTAGATCCGCCCATCTTAATTTCTTCTTCCCATCTGGTTAAGTACTCCTTTTTTCTCAAACGATGACATCCATGTCTTTGCAAAGTTTTCAGACTCCATGTAGGATGTTGTTTTACAATGTTAATACATTTTATTTTGAGATTAACGAATAATGCTCTATCTCTGAAGGGTTTATCTCTGGTGGTTCGTACTCGTCCGATGAATATTCTCCTTCGACATCTTCATAAGCTTCGTCCATAACTTCTTAATTCATGTGGATGAGTTATTCCTCGTCAGAAATTAGCGATTTTTCAGCCATCATTTGTATAGTGTTTTCCAAAATTTCCCGTCCTATCAGCATAGCATCGTTAGAAATTTGTTTCGAAGATGTTGGCGCAATATAATCGTTTTCAGCGAGCAATCCTACGAAAAATACAACAGCATCCTTCAACAGCAACTTTGACGCTTTGCTGTGCAGAGAATCTTTTGGAACATTCTCTTTAACTACCGAAGGACCAACGATATCGTCACTCCCAGACATTATCACTATTATCTTCGGTTCAACGCTAGGTCAGGGTAAATATTCTACTTTTTAAAATGCAATGCAGCACGCAACGAGCGTAACAGATGGGTATCTTGACAAGAGCGAGTCTATCAAATTCTCTGTTTTGAGCGCTCGTCTTCCTTCTTATGCCATTCATGTTTTGAAGGCTTTTGTGACATCATTTTTTTTTTAAATACTCGCAAAAAGTCATTATTGATGCTGTAGAAGCAATATCGTTTTATGAAAGAATAAAATTCGTATTTCCATAAATTGGCTTGTATCTTAAACGTTATTCACTCTTCTTCAAAATCTTTCAATGTGAATTACTTTAGTTGCTTATATTTTCTCCTAACAAAAATTTCCATCCTTGCAGATTTAAAATGAACTTTATTATTTCCGTTAATGCTCCACATGCCCGCAGGATGAATGTTTTCGTAAGAATGATAGTATAGAGATGATAGAGCTTAGTTATGATAATTAAGAAAAAATGAACTACTGTTCATGGAAGAAAGGAAAATTAGAGAAAACGTAATAAGGATAAAAATAGAGTAATAATAAAATAATACCTGCTAGTATAAATAACAACAGATGATAGTGGACCTCAAAGAGGAAAAAAGGTGCTTGTTTACATTGAAAACAAATTTGTGAAAATGGACAAGTAGTTTGGGCACCATTTATATTAGCAGGAAAATATATTCTTTACTTAATGATCATACAAGATGTAACTTTTCACGGTGTTAAGCTTCAAGCAGTTGCGCCCCATGGCATAACACAAGCAGTCATGCTGGTGTACTCTGTGTATCATTGATCATTTTGTAAATATTTAGTTTAAATCAGGTAATTTCCATAACTTTTAAATTCTTAAAAACCATTGGCAGAATTAATAGGAATTATTTTGGGATTGTGTGTATTTATAACACCTGTCGAAAAAAAACTAGCACGCAAGCTACCCAATTATTCCCAAACAATGTTGAACATATTGAGGGTTTGAGGATAGAAAATGATACAAAACAATAAAAATATGTATAAAACTTTCTCTTGCCGTGTTCACTATTTATTTAAGGTGCACAACACTGCTATATAATCTTAAAAATGATATTATCTTCCATTTATGAAACGCTTGAAACCTTCAAGAAAATACATATCTATTATATATAGATGCTTCTCCGGATTCATTCATGTATATACCTAGATAGATAGATAGGATACTAATTCACAGCCTAAACCACAAGCGTGATTGACTTGAAATTTTTACGACGTATTGGCCATAACGTGTAACCGCCAGAAAAAATGTGATTTTGAACCTTGGTGCCATGGGTTCGATTCCAGAAGGCCCCAAAGTCGCGATTTTCCCCATAAGAATACATGGCGGGGATTTTCCAAAATTTTTTTGAGGCCCTTTCCGGAAAAGGAGAGAATTGAAATTCGAGGGACCGCTAGAAGCCGTGCATATCCAACGAAAATCAAAAAGACATCTTCGAATTTTGTCCATGGTTCGATGCTAGGTCGGTGCAAAAATCGGCCGTTTAAAATGCATTGCGGCGATTTTTAAGATTTTTTTTGGATCCTTTCCCGATAACATGGATACTTGAAACTCGGCACGTCGATAGATATCATGAATATATATCATAATCAAATTTTAGATGTTCGCTGATGGTCCTTGGTTCGATCCCAGAGGGCCATTTGCACTTCTCAATGCATTTCTTACGGAGATAACGGAAACAAAATTAAGGTACTTCCCGGCATGCTATCGACATTAAACTTTGCATGATAGAAAAGCCAGTCCTTACAAATCAAACTTTGCATTCACAGCTTACAGTATTTCCTGGCTTCGACACCAGGTGTCTCTGCATTCAGAAATTGATCCGATTTTTAGGAATTATTTTCAAACCTTTCCCAACAATATAGAAACTTGAAATTTGGCATATAGATAGAGATCATAAATAACTTTTAGAAACATGTTTTAGATTTCCAAGATCGTCCTTGGTTTGAATCCAGAGAGCCATTTACATTCGTGAAAATTAAAACGTCTTTTGAGGCAGTTGTAGCCAAATATTTCTGCTTGAATTTTCACACATAGTTAGAATCAGTGATCTTCTATTGTGCTGCATAGTAAGTTCACCAGAAAGACCCGGGTTCATTGCCAGACGATGAAATTTCAGCGAATTTGAAGAAATATTTCAATCCTTTTTTTTTCTATTAAGGACCGACCCGATATGATGCCGATATAAAATTAGTGTTGTCGATCTGCTTGCAGTATGCAAGCTACATTTTACTCGTACACTTTACATTCATCTATTATCACACAGCCGTGGTCTCAACGCCCAAAAATAATACTCCTATTTGCCGTAAAATATTGAGATAAACCCTTAAAATTCTTTTTCTTCGCATCCATTTGGATGCCTCTCCCTCAGTTCGCGGCACTTCACTTCTATTTGCGCATGGCTATTGCAAACGAAACTGTAGCACTTGGAGCATTTTATGGTTGCATACGTATTTTCTGTCCTGCCACATGATACGCAATATCCTCTTCTTTTAGAAGGTTCGTTTTCTGGCCGTTGGTCTTCAATATGTAAATGATTCTTTAGAAACAATCGAATATCTCCCGGGAGAGATTGAACTGTAGCTCTCATGAGGGGGTCATCCTGCATAAGCTGAATTGAGTTTTTTTTTTTTTTCAAGGTTTAATACCTGCTGATAATTTACTTTACTTCTTTCATAACAAATACAGGCATTTCATCCCAGCCATAAGATGATTTATTTTTAATGCAGCAAATGATATCGTAACATCAGATCAGAGCAACGTCATATCTCCTCACTAATTTATATTATACCTGATCCTGTCTATTATTTCGAAATTACTCATCATGTTTGTGGCTTCATTTATTGAGCTTGTAACATTTACTTCATTTACTTAAAAGTAGTCATTAAGTGAGATAGCTATTATTTTTGAGTTACTTATTTCTTGATCATTTAGAATTATGGTTGAAGTTTCTTTGCTCCCGCTTAAGCAAAGTTCACTTTTTATTATGGACCCAAGATGCTTAGCTTTCATCTTCTGAATTATGTATATAGTTACGATTACCCATCTTCTTTGCTTTGCTAATGACTTTATTTAATATTTCTCTATATTTTTATAGCAATAGAATATATGAAGATTTTTTTGTTCTTTTAGCTTGTTGTTGAAGAAGTCTTTTCCTTCTGTTAGATATTTTATTCTTGAGCTAATCCATTTAGGGGTGCAGTTAACTTTTTCCCACCGGTTGTTTTCACTAGAATTGCTAGTTTAAAAGAAGAAAACATTTTGCCAGAAAGGTATAATAGTATAGATATTATAATATTTCATTACTGTTATTTGGGTTTAAAAGTGCTCATCATTAACAGTTACGATGATGTTACTTTTGGTGCGCCTCCTTTATTCCTAACGCAGCTTTGTTCTTTCAATCAATTTAGGGTCAATCTCTCTTAGAAGTTTTAACGAGGTTTGGGTGGTGTATATCAATTTTTGTTCAATTTATATGGTAAATGTTTTACTTGACTCTTGTTCCAAGTAACATCTTTTCTATAATAGTTAGGTTTCATTGCTTGGTTATTTAAAATCGCTATTAAAAGATCTCACACAAAGGCTGTGATTTTAGAACAAGTTAACTTTTAGTGTTTTATTGAAGAATTTAAGGCATAATTCTACAGTTCAGCTCTTTCTCTTGATACAGATATGGTAATTTGGTACCTCGATCTGGATGGGGAAAACTGGCCACCGTTGTTTATGCTGTCCTGGGCATTCCTCTCTACGTTCTTTACTTCATGAACATGGGGCGAGTCCTTGCGAGTACTTTTCGTTGGCTTTATACTAAAATGTATCAATGCACTCAGGATAGAGTTGCTCTGGATGACATATCAAGCTCCAAAGGTAAAGTTTTATTTTTACTATCTACTTTATTAACTAAATGGTTAATTTTTCTTGTGTGTTTTAAAAGTACTTAACTAAAATCAGTAGTGGTGTACTAAATTAAAATTCCTTTGCTTTATACATTGTCCTTTTTATTATTTCCATGTTTTACATCAACGTTAAATCCTTGGAAGTGTATAATTTAAGATATGATGTAGGACTCTCAAAACATTCTCAAATACATTCAATTTAATTCTTTCCAGGGAATAGCTATGTACTCTGATGTTGTTCTTATTGATTTTTACACATATCTTGGTTTCTTTTTCAAAAATGCCCAATTCTTATTTCATCTTACTATATTGCCATATAACAGTAGAAGTAAATTATGACGAGAGTTGCATTATACAGGGTGATTTTTTTGGCCGTTGTCCATCTCACTGCATAAAGGATAGGGAGTTATGTCCATTACAATGACTGGTCATTTCTGAAGGATCGTTAAAACGAGTGCCAATCTTGTCTTGCAGGAGGCATATCTCGGAATCGCCAATTGAGGTGAGAGACAAAGTCCGAAAAGCCAAAGGTATTCTGAGGCACGTTATCTCTTCAAATGGCAGAAAAAGATTAAATGCAAAAATTATCGTCACCCTTCCTCGGCAAAGATGCTTCAGGGAGCTTTGATTAGAAACTTCTCTCGAGTTTCACTCACCCCTTCATCCCAGCGCACATCTTATTACCTCATCTCTTGTTTCTTTTGGGTGATGACACCTTTAGTCAATCCTCTAGGAATTTTTAATTAAGTTCCCATCATATTGGCATCCGCCCGTTGGATTTGTTTTCATACAAAACGTAGCACCAAATCGTCTGATCCAGGATCGGTGAGAATATAAGAGATAAAAGCAGTGCTGATTCGGATTCCTATTAGAGCCAATCCTAATGAATTATTTTGTCTTGGAGATTTTGAGAGTGAAATCTTTACAAGTCTCAAAGTGGATGCTGAGTGGTCAAGTTGCCATCGTAAGGCAATTCTTATCTTCTAGGTAATAAAATGATGTACATAATTTTCAATTGATCATGTTTTGCCAACACTGCTGCTGGCTATGATGACTGAAATAAATAGTAAACAAAATGAAGAGGAAAGCATTTCGACTGGAAGAAGCTAGAAACAGGGTTGGCAAAACGTAATCAATCAAAAGACTGCTAATTCACAAAAATCACTCATATCACAGTACCAACTCAGCAAAAACCTTTGTAAATTATATACATTCTTATTCAAATACATTACATTGCATAGATACCATTTTAATACTGCTCTCATAATTTTTCAAGCTACGCTTAGAGCGCTCACGCTGAGTTCTGCATTTGTGGACCCTGTCTTGCCAAAGTTGCGAAAAGGCTACATCAAGCTCAGCCTGAAATTAAAAGAGAAATACATCTTATTTTCCAAAAAAAATTCCAAGAAAATTCAGAAACTTACGGGGTCCTCTACTCTCATGGTTTAAAAAAATTGATTTAAAAAAAAGTTTTTAATTTCAATCTATATATATCTGAGAATATGCCACAGAATGGATTTCGTGAAAAACGCATTCCTTTGCATGTTTCTGGGAACCGAAAGGTACCCGTCTCTGGCCATTTCCGAGAAACTAAGCACGGCACGCCACGACGGCGCTTGTCTAGGTAGATATCTGTAATTGTGAAAATTTTTAATTCTGTAAATTTGTACAATTCTGTAATTTTGTACAAATGGATCGCAGCCCACCTCAATCAAGACTGGCTCGCTACGACAGATCGCATTCTGTGTGACTTCTATGATACAATTTTAGCATGATGCGGTACTGAAGGTAAAATCTCTGTTACGAAAACCAGATGGAAATGGGCTTTATGCGTTTATTGCGAACAAAAGCATTACATGGCCAAACGTTGCTGACATCCTAGAGAGAGATGAAATAGTGACGGATGATATCACACTCGCAGCGCAGGGGAGAGTGCTGAAAATGCAACTGATTAGCACAATCGTGGCACAGGAGAGAGTGCTGAATATGCAACTGATGATAGCACAATCACAGCACAGGATAGAGTGAAGGAGGCCTCTTAGTTGGAAGATAAGTTTTCATTTCCTCGGCTTGCGTGTGGCCACTACACAATATTGTGTCATACAAATAGATCGCCTGCTCGCCGCGACAGATCGCTCTGTGTGCCTGATCCTACAAACTAATCGGCGAACTAACAAAATTTTGTGGGCTGGTGATTCGGAGGAACTCAAATTCTGTAGAAAATATGCGAAATGCAATCTTGGCCTTTCTCAATCACTGCTCGTCATCGAACAAAAATCCCCAACACTCAAAGTGTCCCCCCAGCGAGGGCAGTTGGTGCAAGTGGCGTCAGACCGAGTCAAAAGGAACTTCAGAGATTTTCGAACATGACAGGATACCCATCACTCCTTCCATCGTAAAATTATTGAAACCCTTCTACAAAAGTGTATCATCTAATGATTTATTAGAAAGATGCTTAGGAGCTCACACCCAAAACAACAATGAGTCTCAGAATAGTGGCATTTGGGCCTTAGTGTCAAAAAACTTGCATTCTGGCAGGCAGGTGGTCAATGTTGCGACTTATTTGGCAGTCAGCATTTTCAACGAAGGATTTTCATCGATCTTGCAAGCTATGGAGGTGATGGAAATTACCTTGGGGACTGAAGTTGCAACATGTGCAACCTTTTTTTTGATGCTGAAGTATTTTGGTGTTGTAAATATAAACTTCCCGAGTCTTTGAGAGTTCTTTCTTCCAAGAGGTTTCCAAGCGTGAGAAGGAAAAAAAATACGGTAATTTGACAAGTGATATAAAACGTCTCAATAGATAACCACATTAGTGCACCCATGCTTATTCGAACATCTTACATTATTAGACTCTATCAACAGCAGCTTTTTTAGGAGTGACTGAATCCATTGCTTTTAAATTACCTCCTCTTCTAAGAAATAAAAAATCCTTCATATCAGATGAAAATTTCTGGTAGGCTTACAATTAAGCCTGATTTCGTTATTTGTCTATTAGCTAAGTATTTAATTGAATGCGTCCCAAACCGAACATTAAAAATTCGGCTGAATTAAAATATATAATTATAGTTGATATTGTAATCAGTTCCTGAAGATGGGTGCAGAGTACGTACCCGAAACGTCGATCCTATGGCAGGAGGCAACCCGGCTGGAAACCCGAGAGAACTTTCTTCATCATATTCACCGGGAAAAAACTTCTTCTTTCCAACAGAGAGCTGACGCAAAATCAGTCTTATGAACTGAGTGCTCAAAGGAAGCAAATATTTTCCATCTATTGAAATTTTGAAGGAGCATTGCATGACTAGGTGGTTAACATTATAAGTCATCTATTTTATCTCCAGAGAAAAAAATTGGCTGCATCAAAAAGCAAGCTGGTTTTAGTCATACAGTTTTAACAGTTTATCAAATTTATTTCAATTCATAGTTCCGATAAATCTGTGCGTATCTTACGCACACAATACCTTTCAGCTGACTGATTTGCTTCCAAAATGGTATCTAATATATATAGACGCTTCTCCGGATTCATTTATGTACATACCTATATAGATAGATAGATAGATAGGATACTAATTCACAGCCTAAACCATAAGCATCATTGATTTGAAATTTTTTCGATGTATTGGCCATAACATGTAACCACCAGAAAAATTGAGGTTTTGAACATTAGTGTCATGGGTTCGATTCCAGAGGGCCCCAAAGTCCCGATTTATTCCATTTGAATGCATTGCTTTGATTTTCCAGAATTTAAAGAAAAATACTTTCCGAATAGGTAGAGAATCAAAACTCAAGGAGCCTTTATATATGGTCATGATCTATCGAAAACATAAGTGATTTTTACGGAAAATATCCTGGGTTCGATGCTAGGACGATGCAAAAATCTGCCATTTAAAATACATTGAGGTAATTTTTCATTATTTTTTTGATGCGCTTATCGAAATGATAGGAAGTTTGTGCTTGGCTAGAAGATGTATGGTAACAATTGGTTTAAGAAAGTAGAAGAAATAGTTAAAATTTGTTGGCCTGTGTTATTAATTGGTCTCTTGATTTTGATTATTCATAGCTCCATTTTGTGAATAGAATTTTGATTTAGGAACACTCTTGCTCCTCCGTGTGATCCTCTATTTATGCATCCTAAAAGATTTCCATACTTGCTTTAATTTTCTAAAACTTGAGCAACTTTTACTGTCTTTTCTTAACAAATATCTACTCTCTTTTTTTGTATAATTTAAATTTTGAATATCCTGTGGTTATTTTTGCTTGTTGTACTTAATGTGTTATTCTATTTGTTCCTTACTATTACTTAATTCAGAAAGTTTATGTTTGAAATTCTTTTGTTATTTTCAGATGAAGGTGTAGGTGGATCAGGTTCTGGGTCAGCAGTGCGTGTCATTGTTCCTACCACTGCTTGTCTTTGGGTTTTAGCTGGTTATGTTCTTGTTGGCACAATTATGTTTGCAGAGTGGGAAGGATGGAATTACCTGGATGCTTCATATTTCTGCGTTACTTCTCTTTGCAAAATTGGTTTTGGTGACTTTGTACCAGGCACAGGCCTTGCTAAGTCATCTTCTATTGGCCATCCACAAGCTGGAGGCATGGATGGAATTGTTGGAATGCGTGCTGACACTGGAGCTGGTCATACAAAGCTTGTGATTAATTTTGTGTACCTTCTCCTGGGAATGGGGCTTATTGCCATGTGCTACAATTTAATGAGAGAAGAAGTAATTGTGAAAGCCAGAGAGCTCAAGGCTAAGGTATATTTTTTCCCTTCATATTAAACTTATGCTCCTTGTAGAAAACTAAGGAAATATGTAATTAGGGATCTAATTATATTTTTAATTATTCAAGTGTCATTCATAATTATATTGGCATTATAAATAATTAAAAATCAATTCTATACTTATCCTAACTCTTGGAAAGAACTCTAGAAATTCGTTCTCAAGAAAATTTTGTTTAATGTGAACACATTTAAAAAATGATTTGGTTCCAGGCAAATTTTAAGTAATAACTTAATTTATTTTATCACCTTTATCTGTCTCAGTTCTAAGATAACTCTTGAAATTAAACCCTTTGGCTAATATAAGCATGGTATTACTACACTGCATTAAAAATTCATTTCAGATCACTCGTTGGTTGGAAAACCTTCGAGTTAGAATGACAGAATGCTATTATGGTCCAGAAGATGATGGTAGTGTGAGTGATGATGAAGAGGAAGAGCGCAGAAGGAGGAGGCGCAGAAGGCGCCGTCGGCGCGTACAGAGGGAGTTGCGGGAAGGGAGGGGTAGATCACTTCCTCCATCTCTACCTCAGGGTCTTATGCCCATGGATGTTGTTGGCAATAATGAGCACCCTAGAGAAATGCTGAGAAGATCTTATTCAACTTCAAGATACTAAGGCGCAAAAGAGATAGATGCAAAATTTACATGGTTTCCCTGATAGTGTTAAGTGTTCAGTTACCTGAGTGACCATCATTTGCCAAGTACTTTGAAATGAAGTTGTGGAATCCCTTTGGCTCAGTGCTGTTGATGTCATCAGCCTAATGGCAAATGTGTGGATATATGCTATTCTTTTTTTATTGCTGTGCTACCCCCTTAGATGCAGTCATTTCTCAAAAGTCATAAACAGGATAATGTGTGTCGAAAAAGGAGTACTAATTTTTTAAATTTGTGTTAATGTGTTAGTTTGGGCAGGTGTTTTTTTACCTGTTCAAGAAATGGTGTTAATTGAAATGTATTTGAGTTTAGTAGAGAAGAATCAATGTTAGGTAGGTTAGATTAAGCGTGAAAAACAGTTATGGTGGTACTTATAAGATTATTCTTACCAGCTTTTGAAGAAAATTACCTATTACTATTATTATCCAATCCTAATTTTCCCTTCATTTCTACATTATTCTGTTTTTCTAATTTCCATCTCTTTTTATCTGTAACAATTCTTGTTTCTATCAATTATTAATTTGATATTATCCTAAGCTTGGTCATTTTGTGATGAGGGTATTAAGTTGGAGGTGCTAATAAGCCCAGTTTTGATTGCATTATTTGAGCTAAGCTTGTTTGTTAGTATTTGTGTTTTCAACTAATTCATATACAGATGCTCCCTGACTTATGAATGTCTTCCATCCATAGTTACAACCAAAATATTTTTAAAAGTGTAATTTCAAACTTACATAAAAATGAAATTTTAATTTGGAATTGCTCTAATTAGAGGTTTTGAGCTGCTATGTAATGACAGAATGCAGTAATATGCCATGTGTAGGTCTCATGTTTCATTACTTGTCCTCGATTCTGAGCTATTATTTTTCTGTTTCTATTTGGTCCTTGCTTTATTAGTTTTTAAGTCAAGAAAACATTTGTGCGTCAGAGAAGATAGAAAGTACTTTTCACAAAATGAATGTTTGACGTACGCTCAGATGAATATTTCAAAAGTAACTTAAGTGAAGATGTTCAACCATTCCAACATACTCTCTTACTTCCTCACCTCAGAGAGAGACTTTGGTTGATTGTATTAGAATGTTAACCAGAATTTTCATTCACTTTAATTTTGCAAATATTTTTGATTTTATATACAGTATACGGTCAATTGTTTCAACTATTTAAGCATTCTAGTAATATAGTCACTATCTCTTCTTCGCCCTCCAAAGTTTATATTTACCACGAGATATTGCTTCATTTTTTAAATTTTAAATCACGTAAGCTTAAACATATGTATGGACTCAGCTATTATTTACTTCATATATCAGTCACTACAACATATCTTAGTTTGTTTTCAGTGGGTAATTTTTGTAACATAAACAATTATGGCTCATTGAAACACAAACATAGAACTCAATGAATTCATTCATTAGGATTGGGAAGCAGATTTTCATTGATAGATGGTAGCAATGTGAATAAATCAGTGTTTGCTTCCGCATTTGTAATCAACATATCATTTCCTAACTTTTTAAGAAATATTCCTAACCCCGAATCTTTCTTATTTGTATTATTTTGAAGGCATTGGGCTTGACAGTACATTTTTAAAGAAAGAAATCATATATATATATATATATAGATAAAATAATTTTTTAAATACTGATAGGAGTTGTTACAACATAAAATTAATACAGTACAAGTCCATTATAATGAGTACGGGGGATAATGAGAGTGGCATTATAGCAAGTGATTTTTTGGTCATTGTCTGTTTCACAACAATAAGGATAGGGAGTGACGTCCATTATAACAAGTGGTTATTTCTGAAGTATTGGTGTATTGAGTGCCACGTTTCTATGTTTGTCTTGCAGGAGGCATATCTTGGAATTGTCAGTTGACACGAGAGATGAAGTCTGGTAATCTGAGGTGCGTTATTGCTTCAAAGAGCAGAAAAAATTTAATGAAAAAACAATTGTCACCTAATTCATGCATTTGCTTCCCACAATTCACCTCACTTTTCCTCGGCAAAAATGCTTCTGGCTTTGAAAGAGGTTGATAATGCCTGAATTGAACCTCCATGTTCTGCTACTCCTCAAATGATATACCCAACGTTTGACCGATACAGCCAAGATGCACCAAACGTAGTTTGTTCATTAGTCAGGGAGTGTCTGTATATTGGTAACTTCCTATATTTATTCTTTTGTCTCATTTCATTGGCATTCTTTTTATGGCAAATTTTTCCTCAATCTAATTGTAGAATCGATTGCCTATGTAATAAAACCGTTTTCCTCTAATAAATGTCCGGCCGTAGTTCGTAGAAGGACATTATAAGGTTAAGGAAAAATAACTCGGACAACTTCCACACTATTGAATTTATTTTTGACCAGTTTCGGCGCAAAGGCCATCCTCAGGACAATTAGTAAGAGAAGAGCAGCTATATGTATGTTAAAGGAACTTTGAGGGGAGGGGAAGGGTTTTCAAAGGTGTATTCATTGGTCAGATTGTCTGCAGAAGCGATTTGTATTATTTCCAAGCCGTCCAACTTCTTCTTGGTGGAGGAGCTTCAGCAAAAAGGAGCTTTGGTGTCCGCTCTTCAACAGGTGGGCTGCAAATGCTGATGTTTCTGGATTTCCAAAACAATGATTCTGCAGGTGTTTTTGGTACATCACAGACCTTCCAGATTGACCCCGATATTGAAGTGGGCAATTTTCACAAAGCGATTAGTAGACCCCTGATTGTGCAGAAGGTTCCATCTTATCCTTTACCTGCAATTAGGTGTGCTGAAGGTATGTAAAAAGCGGCCCTTCTCCGGAAGAAGGTTGGAGAGTTTGTAGGAATGATCTTTGGATCAACATTAGAACAAAGGGAAGATGGAGGTGAATTTCTTGGTTTTCTTCTTTAAAAGTTTTTCCACAAATTCTTCTGAGTAACCGTTGTTCCATGCTACGGTTTTAATGGTCGACAGTTCTTTAGCAAAAGCTTCAGGGGAAAGAGGGCCATTCAAGATTGGGTGGATTAGGGCGTGGATACTA
This sequence comes from Sympetrum striolatum, assembly GCA_947579665.1. Taxonomy (NCBI): domain Eukaryota; kingdom Metazoa; phylum Arthropoda; class Insecta; order Odonata; family Libellulidae; genus Sympetrum; species Sympetrum striolatum. The sequence continues at coordinate 9,482,677 of OX388350.1, forward strand.
GCTAATGGAAACATGTTTATGGGAGTGGAACAAGTAGGAGGGGATCACATGGTCAGTGTACGAATGTTTCCTGTCTGTTTCAAAGGATGCAATTGATCACAAGTATGGATGAATCCAGGAAACTTATCTCACTGTCAACTTCTAGTTCATGTGTAAATTGTATCTTGGGATTTAAAGAATTAAGAAATTCACGAACAAGGAGATTTGACTGGTCGTTTCCTCCCATACACAAATCGTCATCCACATAGCGCTTCCAAAGAAAATTGTTTCTCACTAGTCTATTCCCTGAAGAAAAGAGTTTTTCACCAAAACTCCTCCAGAAGAAGTTGGGACGGCTTGGAAATAATACAAATCGCTTCTGCAGACAATCTGACCAATAAATACACCTTTGAAAACCCTTCCCCTCCCCTCAAAGTTCCTTTAACATACATATAGCTGCTCTTCTCTTACTAATTATCCTGAGGATGGCCTTTGCACCGAAACTCGTAAAAAATAAATTCAACAGTGTGGAAGTTTACTGAGTTATTTTTCCTTAACCTCATTTTCTCTATTTTAAATTCAATATTCATTTAAGTATATGGGTCTCATTGATTTTTACCCATAAAATTGGAATTTTTAAAACTTTGAGTACTTAAAACATTTTCAACTTTCCCCTTAATTTTGTGATATATGGTGTACCTCATTGTTTTTGTTAGTTTTTATTTTTAGTCATCTCTTATACGAATAGTTTTCTTTCAGATGTTATTGTTGTAGGTGTTTATTGCACTGCCTCCAGTAGCACATGGTGACTCTAGGAATTCCTACCTGTTGAAGGTTCAATGTCTATTTCAATAAATAAACCTGGGTAAAGAAAATATTAAGAGTATGTCAAGGCTTTGAGAATGTGCCCAATACAGCTCCTGTAAGGGATATTTGTGATGCTGTTGTGCTCATATTTGTCTATATAGGAAAATTAAACAGGTTATTTTGGAAAATGTGTAAAATTTTGATTTTAACTTTGGGAAAATTATCAGAAAATCATTTGTTTGAGTAGGGCTCTTCTTAATTTTATTTATATGAAAATGGTGCAAAATCCTTTTTGTGGAGTTCTGACTATTATGTAGGGAAACTAAAAGAAATTGTGCTCATAATTACTAGAATTATGGCAATTAAGAAACTTGATAAATATGTTACACCCCAAACATGTAATTGCCCATATCAATTTCATGAATTGGGCAATTACACATTTGGACAGGAAACAGGAACCCTCCCTACCCTACTCAACCCATCGGCGCCGCTCATATTTGATTAATTTATTAATCTCTGCTACAAATCATGAAATATGTGCGGCGCCTATGGGTTGAGTAGGGTAGGTAGGGTTCCTGTCACCCCAAACGTGTAACATATATATTTGAATATCAAACCATCTATCCCTTCCTGCTCTTTATTGTAGCAACTGATTTTTAATTAATAGCAAAAATTATCTTCTTTGGATCAAAGTTATCCTCCAGATACTAAGAAATATCAATTTAATCAGTGATTTAGAAGTTTATTTGATGGAAATTTAAGCGTGCTATTCTTAATTCAATTTGGACATATCATTTGGATTCTTAGTTTGATTAATTCAGTAATTTTGCACTGTAGTAAAAGGTTGAAAAATGTTGAGTATGTAATTTAAATTTATGGTCTTCAAAACTTGTTAACTGTAACAATTTACAAGCATTTATTATTTATTAAGTCTTGTTTAATAAATCATATTTATTTCCTATTGGTTGAGTAGGAAAGATGTGCCAATCATCGTAAATTTTGGAAGAAGTAGCTTCTCCTCTTTTTCTAAATTGTTCCTTTAATGAATTCCTTGTTTCGGAGAGCATTCATGCATGTGAGTTTCATAGCAATATTTTTTTGCAAAAGAGTAATGTTTTAATGACTAAATTTTTATGCCTCTTGGCATGGTGATTTGTGCTTTTTGGAACAGCTGAGGATGCTGGGAACTGCACCCCCTCCCCCACCACCTCTCACTCCTCCGTCTGGTGATGTGGAGGGTCAGAGTGAAGAGAGCCCTGCAGAAGAGCGCCCTCTCACCTTCAGGTCCACACCCATTCGTTTGCGAGGTGTCAGTGGGTACGATGGTCGCTCCAATGATGTAGTTTACTGTCCTCCAGCCACTCACACCCTTAGGAACTCGGCTGTTGTCTTCTTTGGGGGAGATCTGCAGGTGAGACAGCCTGTATTTATGGAAATAATAATTTCCAAATTTTAAAGATCATCTTCATGTTTCAGAATTTTCCAAGATGTAAAGGAATTTTTGGTTCAATGCCATACCATTAGTTTTGTTATTATCAGTCTACTTAGGATGTCAGAAACTTGGTGAACTTTTTGGCCTCCTATTTTGCAATGACCACTGTGCTTCTGCAAAATTTTGACAGCATTATTTGGCAACATCAATTTACTTGCCTACTTAGTGGGACATTAACAAATTTACTTAAAAACTTTATCAACAAATAATGTTTCATGATAGTCGAGCATAAGAATGAAAGTTTTTTTTGGAAAAGAGAGTTAGAAAGATAATAGTTAGTAATTAATTATCTAACTAGTTAGAAGGATCTCGAAACAGGGTCTTGGCAAAAGGGAAGAAATTACACCTGTCACATTGTTATAATTTTAGTATTTAATTTAAAGAAAATGAATTAATGAGTCATGATGAAATACTTTGTAGGATTTTCCTGAAAACATGGAGAGTCACAGAGACAACAAACACTACCTTCGGTGGAATCTTGAAAGTACTGCTATTCTTCTCCACTCTTGTTTCCCCGAGTCCCACATTGTTGTTGTCAGACCTTCCAGGTGAGATTACATGGAGTGGATTTGTTGATGCACTGATTTGATTTACATATTTTTAAAATTTTTTGGTCTTTCCACTTTATTTCTGCTTAAATGGCTTTAAATATAACTGAATATCGAGAAATATCAGTGGTATAAAAGGGATAATTTTTCTACAGCAGATAATTTTGTAATTGACTCAAGGATGATAAGAATTTCAGTTTAGCAAATATAACTTTCAAAGATTAGTTTTTAATATTTAAAATTCTTATAAAAATATTGTTTTTGTAATATCTCTATTTTTCTTATTTCATTACATTTAGCATTTGGCTATGTCTTATATCATAAACTCTATTAAATCAAATCCATGCTACGAATGATTTAACTGTATTGTGTTGAAATGCATTAATTAGCAATGATATTCTCGCTCATTTACTTTATTTTGCTGAATCTACTATCTTTCATAATACTGTTTTCAAACTGATTAAAGTTTACGTATAAAGAAACTGCAGATTTAAGAGAAAATAGTAGCATGGTCTATATTTGTATGGAACCATTAAATATTTCAAGATTATGATATCGGTTGCTTGATTAAAATGTGTTTAGTATTAAATTTAAGTCCTGATCTTTTTTGGCTCTATTTTTAAAGAAAAATTCTCAATCTGTTGGTCCTTCAAAATAAAAATTTACATTTCCATCGATCCTGAAGATATTTTTAATTGCTTGAAATGACAACTCTCAAATTTTATTGATTACTGTAGTAGGCGGTATGTAGAAATGTTTTAAAGTAATGAAGAAAATTATTGCGTAAGTGATGGAATCAGACTTCCAATGGAGGAGCTAATTTGCAATAAAATGTACACTGTCACCCTTTATGTTTTTTCTTTTGATTAACTTTGTATACGAGGGTGGTCTGAAAAGTTTCCGACCTTGACGTGAAGATGGCAGCACTCATAAATAAAAGCTAGTGTATTTCGTTGTCCATCTGTGGCCAGTTACTCACCAAAGTTTCAGCCATTTTGGACGTGCAGTTGTTATGTAACAGTCGTTTGAGTGAGTTGATGTGAGTGTTTTTGTGTAAATGGACTAAATCGAGTATCGAGCTGTCATTAAATATTTGTTTTTGAAAGGCAGTACGCCTACGCAAATCAAAGATGAGTTGGATTCTGTGTATGGGGACTCTGCACCATCATTTACCGCAGTAAAATTTTGGGCAGCTGAATTTAAACGTGGCCGTAAGAGCTTGGGAAACAATGAACATTCAGGACGTCTGAAAACTGCAACTACCGATGAAAACATCGCCAAAGTTCACCAAATAGTGCTAGACGACCGCCGAATTAAAGTGAGAGAGATAGAATGTGTTTGTCACATATTAAATCAATATTTCAGCATGAGAAAGCTGTCCGAACGTTAGGTGCTGTGTTTGCTCACGTTAGACCAAAAACATGTTTGAATGAACATTTCCAACGCTCTGTTGGCACTGTTTAGGCACAATAAATCCGATTTTTTGCGCTGATTAATTACTGTAGATGAAACTTGGATACACCATTATATACCCGAAACAAAAATACAGTCCAAACAGTGGACTGCACAGGGGGAACCGGCCCCAATAAAAGCAGAAACTTGTTTTTTCGGCTGGGAAAGTGATGACAACTGTTTTTTGGGATAGTCATGAAGTTATAATTGATTATCTTTAAAAAGGAAAAACCATTTCAGGAGCATACTTTGCATCATTACTTGACAAGCTGAAGGCAGAACTTGCGGAAAAACTGCCACATTTGCAGAATATGAAAATCCTGTTTCACCAAGACAACGCACCGTCTCACAACTCAGCGGTTGCCATGGCGAAAATCCACGAATTACGGTTTGAATTGCTTGGCCTTACTCACCAGATCTAGCCCCAAGCGACTTCGTTTTGTTCCCTCATCTAAATATTGCGCTCGGAGGACAGATTTTCGTCAAATGAAGAGACCCTCGTGAACAATTATTTTGCAGGGAAAAGAGTACTATTTGGACGGGTTACAGAGATAGGAGCATCGCTGGGAGAAGTGTGTAGAGTTACAAGGAGACTATGTTGAAAAATTAAAAAAAAATTACAGAAAAAATGTCTTGTATATTTTTTAGGTCGGAAACTTTTCAGACCACCCTCGTATTTAGGAACTGATAATTGGTAATCTTGATAAATGTTTTTTATGCAATAGAATGGGGTGTTTCTAATTTTACTTATGAAAATATAATTATAGCAGTCTTTTTTGTTTATCAATTACTGTGTTTACCCAGTTGTAAGACAATTATGCATTATTGGCAAGGAACGATTTATGTTTTCATTTTCACATTGGCTCTGAAACTGTCTCAATGTTAAAAATGCATGTAAAAACATATACAATCTCACTTCCAGGTTATACACACATTGAATTTTATGACCTGGTTCTGGTCATAAATCACATGCGTATTTTTGGGAACAAACATTGCTGCAGTATTTCGTGAACCATGTTTTGTTGTTGTTTCTCTTTCATTAGGATAGCATTCCTAATGAAAGAGGAAGATCCAGCATAATGGAATATAAATATCTGTTTTATATAGATTCTTCTTTGGATATAACCAACAATTTTCATTGAGATTGGATTTTCACAGTGTATATGTTGTGGGAACCCTTGCAAGAAAGAGAATTCAATCCTATTTATTATGGGTTCAATCCCAGGATTCCCCAAAACCTAACTTTTCCCATAATAATACATTACCCAAATTTTCAGGAATAATTTTGAGGAAAACAAACATAAAGTCCAGGATTAGCCAATGGGGGGGTCCAAAGCTGCCTAGAAAATGAAATATGCCTACCTTGCAGGGGCTAGTATATTTATGCCCACTATTCACTACAATATTTGTCAATCCTTTCTGTTGTACTGCATAGGAAGTATCACCAGAAAGAGCTGGGTTCGATGCCAGGCGGTATATATATACCCCATAAAAAATACATAGGGGTTGTTTTTCATTATTTTTATATGTATTTATCGAAATGATAGGAAGTTCTTGCTTCGCAATTAGATAAGACATTGCTGTTCCGGGGTTCGATGCCAGAGCATATTTAAATATCTCACATAAGGAATATAAGGGAAAAGTATGACGTCGCTTAAGGCAGTTGCACCAAAAATTCCTGCTTGAGTTTTCACACGTAGTTAGAGATTGTGAACTGCTGTTGTGTTGCATAGTAAGTATAACCAGGAAAACCTGGGTTCGATGCCGGACGACTAAAATGTAGCTAATTTGAAGAATATTTTCAATCCTCTTTTTTTCTTTTGAGGACCCTCTTGATATGATGCCAACTTGGAATTAGTGTTGTCGATCTGCTAGCAGTATGCTAGCTACATTTTACTCATAGATAGATATGATTTGAATTCACAGGCTAAACCATAGTATATATACCAGTGTATATAAAGTTACAGGAGAATGTAAAAATTAATATATATTATATTCTATATATCTATTATACATATATGTTTCTCTGGATTCATTCATGGATATAGATAGATAGAGAGGATACAAATTCACAGGCTAAATTACAAGCGTCATTGACTTGAAATTTATACGACGTATTGGCCATAATGTGTATCCACCAGAAAAAATGAGATTTTGAATTTCAGTGTCATGAGTTCGATTCTAGAGGGCCCCAAAGTGCTGATTTTTCCCCTTTAAATGCATTGCTTTGATTTTCGGGAATTAAAAAAAAAATACTTTCTGGATGGGTAGAGAATCAAACATCAAGGAGCATACAGATATGTTTATGGTCTATTGTAAACATAAATGACTTTTACGGAAAATATTCTTGGTTCGATGCTAGGATGATGCATAAATATGCACTTTAAAATACATTGAGGTAGTTTTTCATTATTTATTTTGATGTACTTACCGAAGTAATGGGAAGTTCTTGCTTATATAGAAGATGTATATTAAGCATAGGTTTTTGAAAAAAAAATTTAGATTAGACCGTACTGTTCCTGGGTTCGATGCCAGAGCACATTAACATTTCTCTCATAAGGAATATAAGGGAAAAGTAGGACCTTGTTTGAGGCAGTTGCAGCCATTATTTCTGCCTGAATTTTCACACATAGTTAGAGATAGTGATATTCTGATACGCTGCATAGGAAATATCACCAGAATGACCCGCTTGCGATGCCGGACGGTAAATCAATCTGCCATATAAAATGCATTGGGATAGTTTTTCATTTTTCCTTTCATGCACTTATCGAAATAATAGGGAGTTGTTGCCTAGATAGAAGATGTATATTAAGACTCAGTTTTAGAAAATAAATTATATAAGATCATGCTCTTCCTGGGTTCGATACGAGAGCACATACAATTTTCTCTCATAAGGAATATAAGGTAAAAGTAAGATGTTGTTTGAGGCAGTTGCAGATAATATTTCTGCTTGAATTTTCATACATAGTTACAGATGGTGATATTCTATGGTGCTGCATAGTAAGTACCACAAGGAAGACCCGTGCTTGATGCCAGAAGATTAAATTGCAGAGAATTTTAAGAGTATTTCAAGTAGGGTTTGATGCTGGGCAGTAAATATATCTCCCATTTAAAACATATTAAGGTAGTTTTCATTATTTTTTTAGATGCACTCATCGAAATAATAGAAAGTTCTTGCTTTGCTAGAAGATGCATATTAAGACTCAATTTAAGAAAAAAATTATATAAGACCATACTGTTCCAGGGTTCGATGCCTGAGCACATTAACATTTCTCATGTAAGGAATATATGTGAAAAGTAGGATGTCGTTTGAGGCAATTGCAGCCAATATTTCTGCTTAAATTTTCACACATAGCTAGAGATGGTGATCTTCTATTGTGTTGCATACCATGTGTCACCAGAAAGACCTGGGTTCGATGCTGAGCGGTAAATATATCTCTCATTTAAAAGACATTGGGGTAGTTCTTCAATATTTTTTTGATGCACTTATTTAATGATAGGAAGTTCTTTCTTAGATAGAAGATGTATATTAAGACTCTGTTTAAGAAAAAAAATTATATAAGACAATGCTGTTCCTGAGTTCGATGCCAGAGCACATTAAAATATCTCACATAAGGAATATATGTGAAAAGTAGGACGTCGTTTGAGGCAGTTGCTCCCAATATTTCTGCTTGAATTTTCACACATAGTTAAAGATGGTGATCTTCTGTTGTGCTGCATAGGAAGACCCGGGTTAGATGCCGGACGGAGGAATTACAGCTAATTTTATGAATATTTTCAATACTTTTTCTACTTTTGATGGCCCTCTTGATATGATCTCAACTTGAGGTTTGTGTTATCAACATGCTAGCAGAATGCAAGCAGCTTTTACTCATATATACATACGAGTAAAATGTTGCTTGCATTCTGTAATTGTATTGTTGATACAAATTTCAAGTCGGTATCATATTGGGAAGGTCCTCAAACTTAATTCTTAATTCCCTTTATGTATCTTAGAATACAAATGGTGCCCCAGTGTCGAACCAATGATCCTAAGGTATAACAATAACTATGTTTATGAAACATTCAGTACTTCTGTTCACATGCATTGTCATAGAATTTCCATCTTCTCGGTTAATCAATCATAAAAAATTTTGAATTCCCACCATACGTTTCAAATAGTAGATAATCCAGGTGTCAAACCCAGCCCCTATTGGAAGATGTGAATACATATAATGCCCTGGTTAAAATTAATCTTATTTATTTCAAATTTCAAGAGGATATCATACTGGGAAGGTCCTACAATTAGACTCCGTTTTTCTCATTTGAAATGCATAGTGGAATGTAAAGGCTCTCTGAGATCGAACCAAGGACCATAAGGAACACTTAAAATAGCGTATTTAAAATGTATTTATTATCTCTATTCACATGCCGGGTTTCAAATTTCCACATTATTGGGAAGAGATTTTAAAAAATCTTATAAATCGTCCCAATGCATATAAAATGGGAGAATATATGCCCTGACCTAGGGTTGAACCAAGGATAATCATCCAAGATGTCTTTATGGTTTCCATCGGATATGCACAGTTTCCTGCAAACCCTCGAATTTGAACTCTCTTATCTGCCGGGAAGTGCCTCAAAAAAATTTCAAAAATCCCCGCAATGCATCTTTATGGAGAAAATTTGTGGAGACTTTGGGGCCTTCTGGAATCGAACCCATGACACTGAGGCTCAAAGTTGCATTTTTTCAGGAGGTAACATGGCGATGTCCAGTATGTCTTAACATACTATGGCCAGTATGTCTTAAAATTTTTGGTCAGTGACACTTGTGGAACATGGTTACAATTTTGAGCACCAGTGAAGGACCTAAGGAATGTATATCTGGAGAACATCTACATATAATAAATAAGATACAACCTAAACCAATTGAGTTATTGACTTGGGATTTTTACTGTGTGTAAGCTTGAACACGAGACCCCAAGGAAAAAAGAGAAATCAGTCATAATTATTATGAGTTTATGTCTAGATAAATGCAGAAGTTTTCCCCCAGAAGAAATGTACAGTGGGAAAATTTTTGATTTCTTTCTGACTGCCTGCAGATAAGACAGATTACTTAAACTCAGAGCTTTGGTAAGAATCCAGATAGTATTTCTTACAAGCAGTTGACGGTTTATAATAATGCCTAGAGTGAGTTATCAAGGAGCTTTAAATATCCTTCCATACTAAATGTTGGGGAATATTTCCACATAAATAGTGCATGGGTCCAGCCTATCACACAGTTTTTGAATCTGTTCTTTTAAGAGTTTAAAGGCTTTGATCCAGTATGTTGTTGAAAGTCGTAGATGCCTTTATGAAACAGTCTACTTTCCCGAATAGTGCCTGGGTTTGATGCCAGGGTCATCACAAAAACCCTCCAAATAAATAAAAAAATTGTTGTCCTGTATGTTGACTCTATGTAGAGGAATAAAGATGGTGAATGAGGTGAAAATCAAGAATTATAGAGAGACTAAAGAGAATGGAGATGGCAGTGGTGTATGGGACATCAGGCAGAATACCACATGATGATGATGTTAATCAAGGTCATGTTATCCATAAATATACACATTGAACTCATTACAAAGCAAACATAGGTTTGTTTCTCAGTCTCTGTTTCAGTAATACCTTAAAGAATTATGGGAAACCATGGCTCCTTCAGAACTGAGAAGCATAACATTTCTACATCTACATAAATACCCTACAAGCCGCCTTTCGGTGTGTGGCAGGGGGTGTAAACACCAATTGAATCTAAACTACTTCCTTAATTGGTTAATGTCGCATATCGTTTGCGGAAAGAATGACTTTTTATAACGATTCGTCGTAGCTTCTATTTCCCTTAATTTACGTTCATTATCAGATTGACCGAGGTAGCAGGGGGGGTTGCATGATACCGATTGTATCTTCCGAAAATATTGTTTCCCTGAATTTATTATGCAATCGCAGCTTAGCTTCCAATCTCCTTTCTTTCAAGGATTCCCAACCTACGTCTGAGAGCATTTTTGTAACGCTTGCTTTTTTATCGTAGCATTTCTTAACAAAACGAACCGCTTTACGCTGCACTTTCTCGAGTTTGCGAGTACACGTTTCATCCGCCGGATCCCATATACTTGCCGCATATTCCAGAAGGCGTCTGACCAAGGTAAAATAACATCGCTCTCTCACCTTTTCATCGCATTTACCGACAATACGCTTTACAAAGCCAAGCTCCAATTTAAGTTATTAGTAATGTTGATCCCAAGATATTCAACTGAATCTACTACTTTTATATTAATTCCATTAATTTTGTATTGGTGATTTGGACGCAATTTTTTCTTTTCGAAGAAATTAACTACTGAGCATTTACCTACATTAATATCTAATTTCTATTTTTCGCACCACCTTTGGATGAAGACTAAATCATTTGCGAGAGATGTTTGGTCTTCCTAGTTTGTAATTTCCCTATATATAACCTAGTCATCTGCAAATATTCTCACATTGCTATCTATCTCGTCACTCAAGTCATTGAGATAAATCAGTAAAAGAAGAGGTCCAATTACACTGCCCTGAGGTGAGTCAGAGGTAACTTTGACTCTATTTGAGCTAACGCCATCTAGTACAACTTGTTGTTCCGTCTCGTAGAGAAAATCCTTAACCCAGTCGACTACTTCCTTGTTAATGCCCGCTAGTTTTAGTTTATAAATTAGTTTGTAGTGGGGGACTCTATCGAATGCTTTTTTTGAAATCTAGGAAAATAGCATCCACTTGCTTTTTACTCACGGCAGACTTTAAGATATCGTGTACAAATAGAGCAAGTTGGGTTTCACATCATCGGGACTTTCGAAATCCATGCTGAGGAATTGATTGCTATCTAAAAATCGCATGAGTGAGCTTACGAGGATATGTTCCATTACTGTTCCTTACAGCAAAGTTAATGATATGGGTCTATAATTTCCTGGGTCCTCCTTTAATCCGCTTTTGTAAACAGGCGTAATACATTTCGACAAATACTTATAATTTGAAGGTTTTTCTAGTAAGCTTGCAGTATATAAGCAACATGTTACGTATATAATTCATGATTTTGTGATAAAAAAGCATTACTAAACCTAGGAAATTTATTTACAGCAGTATAGTGAAACAAATAATATAATATTGTATACTGCATTTGGTTTAACCCTTTTAGTGCCATCCTTAATCACACGGTTTATGCAAAGAATGCTGTGGCATTTTTATTGAAAATATACTCTATGGATAAAAATTTACATAATAGCTAATTCTTATACCATGATGCCAATTTTTTTATTCTTACTTAACTTATAAAATTCAAAATAAAATCTAATTTTTATACCGATAATACATTTTACTTTTAAAATATTTTTAATTTACAAAAATATATTTTTTTAATGAACTTTTAGGTTAATTTCAGTAAGAAATAATTGTGGTGAGTTGCGAGAGTTTGTGTGTGAAGCATGCAGTTTCACTCATTTGCCCCTTGGTAGTAACAGGTTAAATTTTATGTTCTACATATCAGTTGACCCCTGGTTTTTGAGAGATTTTTTTAGGCTTTAAAGGTCGAACACTGGCATGTACGGCACTTATTTTAACTGATCTTTAAGCAAAGCAATGCTCATATTATTTCTTTCTATTTAATATGGCTTTCCAGCTAAATTATATGAACCCCTTTTACTAGCTTTGTACCAAAATTAAAACTTTTGGTGAAGAAATCGAATGTCTTAAAGATTGTAAAATTCTTAACATATTTCCCAACTTTGCTATCATACTTCCTAAAACAGGCAATCTGTGTGGTAATAATCGCTCCCTAACTACTTTAGATAGGCTTTAAAATGAAGAGATTATTTATTTATTTGCCAATTTGTCACATACAGCTGAAAAAGCCAATTTAGAGAATCACAATTTTAACATTTGTTACAAACATATCATAAATTGATGAACACAGACAATCATTTCCAAACCAGAAAGGCCCGGTTACCCAAGTTTTGAACCTGGGGTGTCGGAGCGCTAGCATGGTATCATGCTAATCACCTTGTCAGCATGGCTGGTTATACTGCTAACTTATCCTCTTGGAATAAAATCTGAACTACATTTAACTAAACATAAAACTATGTGTTTGACCCAAGTAGACTTAACACAGCCAGACTCTTAGTTGAAATATGTGAAACATCTCTACATAAAATCATTCACATGTCTATATGGATTAATGCATAGTTTATGCAGATTTCTATGTTTTCTGGCCTATTTTCTCAGAAATGTATGGTTTGTCTCCAGACCTTCTAAAACTCTATTGTTGTTGCGGAAAATGTGGAAATCTCAGTGATTTGTGAGCAAAATGTAAGCTAAAATGAAAATTCAATTCCACTGACATTCTTTATAGGCAAGTTATAGGTAAGTCTTAAACATCTCTCTTTTAAAAACTGTTGTCCTTTTCACAAAATGATATCAGCCTTTGTTTTAAATAAAGACACTTTTGGAGAATAGAGATACTTTTGGAATAAAGATACTTTTCATTGCAGATAATTCATGCACTTTGTTGGTTTAGAAATCAATACATTTGCAGCTTAATTGTATTTAATTTGATTTTATCAAAATATTCTTTGAAGAATAAATCGGTATCCTCACATGATGATAGCAATGTATCATTGAAATCGGTCTCGTTAAATAAACTGTGGAAAATAGTACATTTTTCGTTTATTGTCTCGTGGTGTAGTTCCACAGTTTCCTCCTACATGGAATTTATATTAAGTACAGCATTAGAGGCAAAACATTATCAGAAGCCGTGGAATTTACACAAAATTCTAATTCAGAATCAAGACTGTGTATGAGGATAGTGGCAAATGAAAACTGGCGAATAAAATTTACTTATGTTCCAAAGTGATAATAATTTTCCTGAAATGTAAGGTAATTGTACAATTTCTCCATTACTAGCAAAACTTGTCTTATAAATGGGTAAATATGGTGTGAATGTCATCAATGAAGTTATATTTCTAATTTTATTTTAGAGTTCATTGCAGTAAAAATTACTCCTCTCAGAATAATAAAAGCATGTTTATGCAAAGAGGTGGTGACAGTTCTTACAATGCTTTATTCATGAGCAACACATTTTCTTATGTCCTGTAATGTCCGTGCTCGAAACATTTAGGGGAGCAAGGCATTTTGCTTGAGAGTGGAGCCAATTAGGGTGCCTAAATAACAATTACACATCCAAAGAAGACTGCCAATTTTAATTGGTTTCACATTCTGCTGGAACTTGTATGACATATTCCTTACAGAGGCTGATCACCATCCTCCCCACTCAAGGATATGTTACTGCAAAGTTCTCTTTTCTTAAAAATAATGTTAGGCCAAATAATACCTATTATCCCTGACTGTTTTTCATGTTTTGTTTTGCGTTTCTTGGAAACCAAGTTTATGGGACTATGTAGTATCTATACTATCTCTCATAAGTACCTGTTAAATTTTCAGTTTTGCCAATGGAAAGGACATCCCTTGTTGTATGCTCTAATTGAGAATGATTGCTTTGTTTTGGTCATTTTTTGGGACAGTGACTCTTGGGCTTGGTAGATATTTTGGGTTCCTCGCTACCTTTAATTGGAATCTGTTTACTCTGTATTATTTGTGGCTGCAATGGTGCTGTGAGTTTTTCTAGGCAGTTCTTCCTTTACATTTTCACTCTCAAATGTGTTGACAATAAGCAATTTACTTCTTGTATGCCAAAGAGAGAGAGAGAGAGAGAAAGGGAGGGGAAAGTTGGCCTCTTTTTCTCAAATATTAAGTATATTTTTGGTCTCTACTGAATTGGTTTTGCCTGGTTAGATTGCTCTGCACCCTGGTTTGTTTCGAGCACTGGATCACATTCCCTAAGACCCCTTATAGCACCCTGTTTATGTAATATACCACAAAAGAAAGCTTTATATTTTTTCATAATTTCTTAGGATTCTGGATAGTACAATTTGCATCTTTGGAATGGTTGTTTTTCATTCATCTAACATATTAAAGTCAAATCTTTATTTTTTAACATTAGTAATTTCTTCATGCCATACCATGGCATATTTGAAATACTTACTAACTATATCTGTCATTTATTTTCATACTGTAGGAATGCTATTAAATTTAAATTGATTGGTAGCTTTTGATGTCTGGGAAATTTTTTTTAATTCTCCAAATTATTAGAAGTGCATTGAAAGTTTGCCTTTTGCAAGGTGTACATTGTTTTTAGTGTCAAGGAATGTGACACTTTTGATTATAATTAATATCTTGTTACTTGCTCACTCAGATTATAAGATAGAGCTTAAATTATTAACAATTTAAGTGAAAATTTTGATGGTGAGCCTATAAGAGAGATGACAATTTGAAGCATTAAAAATTAGGTTATGGAGGACTTTTTTCCTTCACCTACTTTTTTAAATCATCCTCTGTTTAGTTAACATCCCTTGTTATGTGCTATGCATTAAATACAAATTTCTGATATTGGCTTGTTCCCACCATTCCCTGTCTGAACTTAGATCCACTACACCTAAACTAGCAACGTTCATGGAAATTGTCTCTTCCGACATGGACCAGAACAGGCAAGTGTGTGTGTGCAGAAAGCCAACAAAATTTCTTGAATTTCAATTTTAAAAAACTACAAATTGGGGAGGCGAGAAGTTTGCCATTGTTTTCTCCCTCCTTGAGGGCTGATTTTTGTCACCTGCAAGTAAGTGCTTCGTTGGTTATTCATTAGGTAATATTTTGTTCAATAGACTAGTGAAGCTGTTAATTATGTGTTAGTCTTTCATTTCACTCTCTCTCTCTCTCTTTTTAATCAGCATTACCATTTGGAATATTTGCTTCTTTCTTGTAACATCTTATTGTAATTATGGGGCTTGGTTTTTAATTGCTGAGACCAGTTGTGTTTATGGGTTCATAGTTGTAAATTAAAATTAGTCTTTTTCTCTATGTCTCAAGTACTTCTATCTCTGAGAGTTGATACCTTTCTATTAAATCATTGTAAATATCCAAAGGGGTGATTTGAGTGAATAAAGTTGAAGAAAGGAAAAGAATTTCCAAGGTAAGGGAGAACTTTGGCATCCCTTTAGCTGATATTTGGAAAAGCTTTGATTTTTTCCTTCATTGTCTATCACTAAATATTTAGAATCTTCACAAAGCTTTAAATTAAATTCATTGCCTCTGTGTCTATTCTGAGATTATCTTAGAATTTTTTTAAAGTTAAGGGCAAATTATATGAAACTTATTTAGTTTAGTGTTTGCTTTTACTGATATATTTATTTTTCATAGTTTTTTGTGTGTAATGGTTTTTATAAAAATGAGTATTAAATCATAGAATTTTTTAAAAGATGTGTGTCAAAAATATCAGATTTGATCAAGAAGATAATTAAAAGCATTAAAATGATTATTTGAAACATGTTACTTTATCTATCAGTAATAGTAAAATAAGTTGATATGGTATCATTTTCTAAATGCAGAATTATGACTGATTGTGGACTATATTCATACGAGAGGGGCTAAAAAATTCATTTTAATTAAGGAAACGATCCAGTTAGGAACTCACTTGTTTTTATCCCTTTCTCTGAGTTCTTTGCTTGTAAGTTATTTCTTTATTTGATAATAAATCAACTGAAGTATATGATATTTATCTATATTTTTCATTACAGTCTGACTGAGAATTGGATTTTCATATAATTATTTAATTGGCTTATTTTTATCTCTTCCTGGAAAAACTCATATTTGATATGTTGCATGATCTTTTTTTCAAGTGAATCATTTTAAAATGCTTGGTTGGATATGATAACAAACAGGATGGAGTTCAAGACCTTCAGCTGTTATGACAACTTTGTGCCGTGCAATAACTGTGGTAGCCCGGAGCACACTCCGACGCATTACGCTCTACATCACCTGGAGAGGCTTCTCCAAGGGATTTCATCAAGGATCAGGTCTGCCCCAGAGTCAGAGCTGCTCGAACCATTAGGAGAGACGTCAGCTGTAGAGGGTGACTCAGAGGAGAGGCAAGAGGCAGGAGTTGTTCACAGGCATGAGGTTGGATGCATTCCTTCTGATCATTTAAAACTTTGTCAGATGCAAAATATAATTTTAGCTATCATCCTTTAAATGTGCTAGTCTAAATTGTTACATAACCAGTACAGTAGGCTCAGTTATGACCCCAAAATTTTCTCCCCTTTGAAACTAGGAGGACGGGAGTTTCGGCCTACCTAGAAGGAAGGGAGCTGGTCATTTGACCACCTTCTTTTAAAATTCGTAATTAAATACTTTTATGCTGCTCAAAGACCTGAATTTTGCATAACTTCTAAACTTGACCATTTTGCAAGTGCTGATAAGATTTTTTACCTTGTAATTTTTTTAAATGTTAATCAATTAAACAAAATTTTGACTGATGTCCTAAATCTGCAGAATTTCATATTCTAGAATATTCTATCTATTCATACTGGACCAATGAAACTCATATTTTCGGAATAAGTGGAAGAAGGTCCGAATTGTTGATAAAAGTCAGTCGCGTTATTCCAAGATTCTTATGCCATCTGACGGAAACCATATAAAACCACTCGTTCGTGCGTCGGAAAAAACCTCAATCAAATACGATGGTGGAAAAATTTTTCGATTTTCGTTGTGAAAATGTACAAAATGGGGTTTTCTTCAATGCCAAATCGTTCTGTAACATGTAAAATTTCATAAAACAATGTTTATCAGGGTTGCCAACATATTAGTTTTATCATTATAAAATGTTCTTCCAATTTTTTTCTCAGGTAAACCTCAAACTGATATTTCAAGTCTACATTCAATCACCTTTCTTGAACAATTAGTATTAATTTCAAGGGTACTTACTTTATAAATCAGGGCTACCAATCGTACGAACGGATCTCTAAACAGAGAGTTACGCGTTCGCAGTATAAATAACTAAAGAGTTATTTTGAGCACAGATTTGTTTCATGTGATTTGTTGAAACTCTTTGGGATCCCGAATAAGTTTATAAACTATAAAGAAGCAGGGTGGCCAACATCTTCGGCTGTAAAGTGAAGGCAGCGATCAGATCATCATGGAAATCCTAGTAATTAATCATGCATTTATCGAGAATGGTCTTTTCTGACTCATATCTTATTCTGTGCTTATCCTCTCTGGTGCTAGTTTTATTACGTTGATATTTATTTTAGACTTACCTTAATACTTACATCATTCTTCAAATGTTATTTCCTTCAAAAAACACTAAAAATGAAACACAACACACTTGTACTAATTCCACAATTTTTAATATAGCTGTTTACCGGTTTCGGTGACACAGCACCATCCTCAGAACGAGAAGTTAAATTAAAGAGCAAGAATATATATACAGAACCAAAAGAAGGGGAGGGTTAAGAGGAGGGTTAAAAGAATACAAGGTTGCATCAAGAGGGGGAGGGCAAATGGGGGAAAAGAGTCTTGAGGAGTGGGGACTGGCTGTTAGAAAACAAAAACTCGTTAGCTAAAGGAATGGAGTAAAATTGGTGAAGGCGTATGTAAAACTCTTCTAACCGGTCTAATTTGGTACCTTTACGTCCATGGTTTAAAATACGGGGGGTGAAGTCGGAAAAATGATCGTTGTTAATCAGATGATCGGCGAAATGTGATGAATTAGAAAGATTATTAAAAGATCTTTTGTGCTCATCCACCCTTATTCTAACATTGCGGGCCGTACGACCAACGTAAACAGTGTCACAATTGTTGCAGGCAAGTCTATATATTCCTGATCTGGTCTGGGGATCAAAACGGTCTTTGGTGTTGCAAAGTAATGACCCGAGGTTCTGACCGGTATAAAAAGCAGGACGTTTCGTGTCTGTGGCAATAGTATAGTAGGTTCTGACCGGTATAAAAAGCAGGACGTTTCGTGTCTGTGGCAATAGTACTATTGCCACAGACACGAAACGTACCAAATTAGACCGTTTAGAAGAGTTTTACATACGCCTTCACCAATTTTACTCCATTCCTTTAGCTAACGAGTTTTTGTTTTCTAATAGCCAGTCCCCACTCCTCAAGACTCTTTTCCCCCATTTGCCCTCCCCCTCTTGATGCAACCTTGTATTCTTTTACCCCTCCTCTTAACCCTCCCCTTCTTTTGGTTCTGTATATATATTCTTGCTCTTTAATTTAACTTCTCGTTCTGAGGATGGTGCTGTGTCACCGAAACCGGTAAACAGCTATATTAAAAATTGTGGAATTAGTACAAGTGTGTTGTGTTTCATTTTTAGTGTTTTTTGAAAAATGAAGTTCCACCATGTATCACTAGAATTGATTTCTTTAGTTATTTCCTTCTATCATTCGGTAGATTAGAATAAATCCAAGTCATTATAAAAACACATCTTCACAATGTAAGGTTTGAAATCATAATAAATCTTTGCTATAATATATGTTTTTACATAATAATATTTATTCCTTATTAAGTAATGGCGTAACATTTTTAAGATAAATGAAAAAAGAAAATATCACTCTATGTATCCAAGAGTACATAATTTTTTACTGCAGATTATACACATTGCAACTTTCACAGAGCATATTCCACTGTATGTTTTTTTACATTTTAGGCACAAATTACTGGATTTGTTATAACATCCAGGTGAGATCTGACACTTTCTTCTTTTTTGAGGTATTATTGACGCACTTGCTTCCCCTGATAAAATTCCTGACATTGTAAAGGAACATGAGGCTGATGGATCTATCTCTAATTAGGTTCCAATCATTTCTAATACAAGTCTTTGAATATACTCCTACTGGCTGAGTTTACGCCCAGCGGTTTCTTTTAATAGAACCCAGCTATTTATTGAGGCCAGGTCCAATATGTTAAAAAATACATGCACTGGCCATCTCCTTGTAGTTAAATGGGTTGAATATTTCCGGCACATGATATCCATTATATCTACTCTTACTTTGTTGTAGTTGTAAAACAAAACTGTATCCGGTTTCTTTTTTGCTGAGTCAGAAATCATCACGTCCTGATGCATTGTACTGAATAAAAGCACATTTTTTTTGCTTGGTAACTTGTCAAGCAATGGCCAAGTCTATTTTTATAAACTCTAGTTGAGAATATTTCATCACTGTGATGAACCGAAGGAGGTTAATCTCTTCTATTTTTCCTTATCGTTCCAACCAATGAGATTTTGTTTTTATTTTTGTTTTTCAGCGAGGCTGATTGAAGAGAAGTAAATCTTGCATGTTCTGTTGATACCGTAGTTTTTGAACGGCTCTGCCAACCATAGCACAACATATTCCCCAAGAGACTGCCTTGATCCCCTAGCATCATCTTTTCCACAATAAGGAAATGCAGTTAGGCAATATTTAGACTTCACGCCTGCTAATACCCAGTACTTGATCCCAGACTTATCTGGCTTATTCGGCATGTATTAAATGAATGGGCATCGCTACAGCTATGGGCTTAGTTAGACTTATTGTTAGAAATCGGCTATAACGAGTATCGCGTTATAATGAGTACTTTTCCGATTTTCTCAGCTCTCGTTATAACGGACATCTACTGTATTTTTGTTAACATATTGTTTTCAATTACACCATTTCATAATGATGTTATATACAACATGATTACTATATTTCTTCAAAGTTTTAATCTTTAAATATTCCCAATTTTGATACCTTGTTTAGGAATAAATATTATGAATGTATTACTTTTATCTCTGTAAGGGATCTTAGGGTACGAACATATATGCATGGTAATACCTATGACACCTCAGACACATCTTGAACATTGTAAATTAGTAAACAATTTAACAAAAACCTTTTATTTCTCAAAAACACCCATAGACATTTTAGTTGCTATAAACAAATTTTAGTTGCTGCAGATGCTTAAAAAAAATTGGAAGAACATTTTCATGACTTTCCAATTTAATTTTTCTAAATATAAGCGAGTATAATAACTTTATCTTAAAAAATTATTATTTCAAGTTTATAAAATCAGTTTTAAAATAATTTTATGTTACATTATTAGTTTTAATAATAACTTATCATTATTATCGTACTGATATATTTCTATTATTTTCATTCTACAAATAACAAAACATATTTACGCCGTACCTTTTCAGTCAGGTGTGAGATACTCAAGATTTTTTGCTACTTCAATACTTGTATTTCAACACCACAAAGACCCTAATAAGAAAGTCATTGACTTACTTAATTAGGTCACTCATTTTCGCCGACGGTGATATATGCAAAGTTGTAAATAATTATGCTTTATAATTGCAACATTTACATGTGTATGATTTACTTAATATATAAGTTATTAATTCTGTAATTCATTTTATAAATACTAATCAGGATAAAATTTTAACCTAAGAATATTAGCAGAGTTCTGAAAAATTACATATTCTATTCCGGCAGCAGTCTTTCAGCGGTACTTTTTCCATGCAGCACTTTGTCCGTGGCACTTTTTCGGCGGAACTTTTTCCCTTGGAACTTTTACCATCAATGACATCGATCAGACCTCTCGAAGTTTTTCCATTAGAGTTAAATGACACGAAAGATAATTTTTAAATAATTCTCCGAAATTGTGGTAAAAATATTCACCGCCTGCCAGACACACAAGAGGTCTCACATCAATCTACCTATGATACATATAGATAATCTCATGTCATCAAAAACTATCTAACATGTAGCTCAATGTATGTAATTAAAAATATTCATCCCCTACCAAATACCGTAGAGGTGTCACCGTTAGTCTACCTATGATTAATATCAATTTTCCCTTACCATCTCAAACTATGTAACATGTAGCTTAGTGCATGTTAGGTAAAAATACTCTCCCCATTCCATAGACCCTAGAGGTATCATCGTCAATCTACCTATGATTCATATCAATTTTCCCTTGCAATCTAAAACTATGGTACATGTAGCTTAGTGCATGTAATTAAAAATACTCACCCCCAACCAAACACCCTAGAGGATCGACCCTTTTGTGTGGCGACCTATTTTCGATCTTTTTCCACGGTGACCTTTTTGCTGTCCACCATTTTGTATGACGACCTATTTGATGTCGACCATTTTGTATGGCGACCATTTTGTATGGCGACCATTTTGTATGGCGACCATTTTGTATGGCGACCATTTTGTATGACGACCATTTTGTATGACGACCTTTTTGCTGTCGACCATTTTCTATGGTGACCTATTTGTTGTCGACCATTTTGTATGGCGACCTATTTGTTGTCGACCATTTTGTATGGCGACCTATTTGCTGTCAACCATTTTGTATGGCGACCTATTTGCTGTCAACCTTTTGGCACGGTGACCATTTTGTATGGCGACCATTTTGTATGGCGACCATTTTGTATGGCGACCATTTTGTATGACGACCTTTTTGCTGTCGACCATTTTCTATGGTGACCTATTTGTTGTCGACCATTTTCTATGGTGACCTATTTGTTGTCGACCATTTTGTATGGTGACCTATTTGCTATCGACCATTTTGTATGGCAACCTATTTGCTGTCAACCTTTTGGCACGGTGACCATTTTGTATGGTGACCTATTTGTTGTTGACCATTTTGCACAGCGACCTTTTGTCGTTGACCTAATTGCTGTTGACCTTTAGACATGATACTGTGTGTTATATATTGATAAATACGGTTTAATTTGAACTTCTTAAAGGGCTCCACTGGATTAGTCTCAGGAGGAGTTAGCAGAATTCTAGGCAAAGTTTTATGTACAAGTTAAATCTTCTAAACATTTTTTTAATGATTCATTTAAATTTTAGGAATAAAAAACTTCCACGAGAATGTGTTTTGAGCTACAAGTTTCAACTATTTGTGCTTTTTTTTCTTTATTTTCTCAGAAGTTTATGATGCAAATGAGACAAATTTCATTGCTTTTATATAAACATATTTATTTGCCATAAAAATATTTTTTTTTCACAAAAATTTTAAAAAATTAATTCAAAATGGCCGCCGGAAGTCCCCTATGTTTTCAATGTAGCGTTCGGCGGTGGACATTGTCCAGGTTAAACGATAAGTCTGAAATAAAAAAAGCAAATTGGTTATTCATTACGATTAAAATTATGAGTCTTAGACGATCGTAGATTTATAAAATCGATTTTATTTACGAAATGAAGGCGAGTTGAATTATTAAGTGAAAAAAACGGCAAAAAATTTTATAGTTGCGGCGCTATTTTTAAAGAATGAAGGTTGTTTTTAAAAATGTAAGATCGTCAACGACCTTTAATTAC
Source organism: Sympetrum striolatum (assembly GCA_947579665.1). Taxonomy (NCBI): domain Eukaryota; kingdom Metazoa; phylum Arthropoda; class Insecta; order Odonata; family Libellulidae; genus Sympetrum; species Sympetrum striolatum. The sequence continues at coordinate 9,505,171 of OX388350.1, forward strand.
TGTTCTACGTAATTAGTGCAAATTTAAAGAAAATCCATCCATCCGTTTTCAAGATACGATGTCCACCGGTAAAAAAAACAGTGTTTCGAGAAAAACGCGTTCAAAGTTTCAAGTATGATTCAACTATTGATAAGAAAACAAATTTTAACCTTACCTCTAGTCATCAATTCCAGCACCATATAGAGTACCCTCAGAAGTACTTGCAGCTTCAAGAGAAGAGGTCCTTCTTTCTCTGCGAGCGATTCTTCCTTCGCGCGTCGCCTCCTGAGCCCGGATTTCAGCCAAGTCTACGCGCGCTCTGTCTTGCTCCTCACAGAATGCGGCGCAGTTTCTTCCAACATCAATATTTAACGCATGCATAATTGGCAAATAAGTTTTTGCTCCTTCATTAAAAGTGCATGCAGCAATATTTGCAGCAATTTTCACAATTGTTGCTCCACTGTACTGGACCTTTGGAGCTACCCGCCAGATGATATTGTTTAAACTTTCATTAGAATTTTGGGTGAATCCACCAACACATCTTCGTAGCAAATTCTCCTCCGATAATATTTTGTAAATAGGACGTATTGCATCCAAGACGTCTTTATGTAGGGGCGCCTTATGGTTGTAACTCGGCAGAGTCCCCGCAGCCTTGGCAGCCTCGTGGCAGCGTGGTGCTCGCTGCCACGAGCACCACGATTCCAAACCCTGAGGGCACTTGTCATGGTTAGGTGCTTCATCTTTGGAAGACCTATGATAGAAAGTGGCCCATATTGCGTTCTTCATGTTCTCCACGGAGTCACTATTCCTTCTTATAGCAAGGCCATAGTAAGTGGTTAGCTCGTCGATTAGTTTCCCGGTAAGTTTGCCTCTCCCGCCGAGGCCCTTGTTCATCTTTTTACATTCGCGGAGCCTTGTTCCCATACGTTTCTGAACGTGGCCAATGCATTCTTTTTTATTAATCCTTACAGAAGGACCATATGGTGAAGCATCCACTACTCCCTTGTATGTTTTGGAATCCCCATCGCCTATATAATTTAAATATCTCACCCCATAACTTGCCTCAGAGCGTTCAAAAATTTCCCGAATAGCGTCCACTTCCATTTTTCCTGCAGACCCTTCGTGATTTGCAGAGCAGCTCTCTTTGTGTGAATCAAACCACTCGGAATATTCTTCGGTATCATTTTTATCCTTCCATGATTCACATGCCTTGCAATAGCTGCACTTTACCAAAATATCTAATACTTTGCCACTATAGTGGCCAATGATGGTCGACACTCCCTGCAAGGAATTGAAACCCCGTTTTCTCCATGTGCCGTCTCCCGAAACCGTGAGTCCTCTTGTTGGTTCCTCTAAATCTTCCCAAGAGTTTGCGTCCATCGTTTTTCTTTCCTCTTCTTGCACACTTCGGGAACATACAATTTTGCGAACCGCATCCGAAGCACTTGCCATGCTATTCACAATAAGATCATAGGAGGTCTGGAAAATCGGCCGATGCAAATCCATAATTCCGCAAAATCTTGTAGCTCCAACTAATCCGATCCCCAAAAGTCGCATAGCAAAAATAAATCTTCTATTTATTTCGTAAGTGCTCCCTACGTACGGGCAAGATGTGATGTAGACAGGTGGGCATGAATTACAGCTCATGATTATTTTGAAGCCTAAACCTCGTTCACTTGCTCGACTGAATGTAACGTCATTCCCACACTGTTTACAACTTACAGAGGCACTTATAGTTGAAAATACAGTAAAGAAGTTGAGAAGCACATACCCGATAGAGTCACTTATCGGAATATCTTGATCCTTCGAAGCTTCTAATTTCCTAGCGGAGGCACTCCTCTTCACTTCTTCTTTCTTCTCGCCTTCGAACGGATTCAATGGTCGTCTCCTTTTCTTCGATCTATCTCGTCGAACCGAAGCAGATTCTCTGACATCTCGAGAGATTTTCCCCTTCGATGCCATAGCCACTTACGTATGCTTTAAAATACTCGAAGAGATAAGAAAACCAAGGAAAAACACAAAACTCCGCAAACACGTCCACTCGCAAGCTCAAACACAGTGAGAATGATTTCAACAGTTATAAGCTGAAAGTAAAACAGAAAAGTGACACATCTGGCCTTTCTTAGAACCAAAGACAATAAAGATGGAAGGGAAAGCGAAAATTCTAAAGACCCTTACGGTACTTCAGCCCTTGGTGCAGCTGAAAGCCGGAGGGACGGACGGAAAATGCGCGGGCTTCCTATGGTCAAAATTCTATAACTTCGTACGTTTTACAGATATTGATATGCGATTTTCAGGATACATTCTTAAAACTAGTACTATTAAGAATATGCAATAAAAAAAAATTGCATAAAAATAAAATTTCTAGGTGGATGTAGCCCCTTAAGTAAGGGACGGGCCCTTCCCACAAAGTTGAGCTTCGACATAATAGATTTATGTTATTAAAAACATTTAATGGTTTCACTCCTTTATTTTATACATTTCTGATGAATTAATTTTACTGAACAATTTTAAATAATCTAGATCATCTGTAAATATCATATGGAAATTTTGCAATTTTGTATTGATAATAAATGAATTGGTATAGATCAAAGATAGAATGTTATATGAAAATTAAAATAATTAACTATATATTTTGGCTCATTTGCTCCTTGGTAGAATTGCAAAAAGCTAAGGTGTAATTAAAAATTTTAACTTCAAATCTTGTACACATTTAAATATAAATTAAAATTTAATTGGATGAAAAGTATTTCATTTTCACCTTTCGTTTATTTTACCTGAGTAATGACATTTTTATCTTGTTTATAAAGTCATTTTAAAAACATTAGAAGCCATGATAATTACTATGAATCCATTTTTCGAATGTTGATGCTTATGAATGGGCACTTTTAAAAGAAACCATTTTATGATATCAGTAACATCCATTTAAAGATTACTCCTATAAGAAGATAATGAGAAAATTATGGTTTTAATTGTAATGGATGAAATGCAATGAAGCTGATGCATGTTAACAAACTGAAATAATGAAACAAAGTGGTAGATGCATAAATTAATTACAAACAGACACAGGAAAACTATGAGCCTGTACTGAAACTAACTGCACTTAGCTTATTGCCTAAATTCAGATTGTTTATCTAGAAAATTATGCAATGGAAAATTAATTTAACTGTAAAGAAAACACAAGCAGAATGTTATACATTATAGTTTCAATCGATTTCATTAGTAAGGCTGGGAATCAGTAGTATTATTAAAAGTCTTTTAACAGCTTAGATCATTTCGTACATTGGCTCCCACTGGGAATCGAACCCATGACCACTTTCACCTAAGGAAAACAAGGTGTCCTCGTGACTATCCGGGAGCCCGGCTGAGAATCAAACTGCATATATTGCGTAAGGTAGAAGAAGTGCAGGCTTATAAGATACCCAATTTTAAGAACTTTCAATACACTCATGCTGGAAAGATAGTGGATCTTTTAAATTAGGAATTGCAACGAGAAAAATGTTTCTTATGTGAATCTCTGATGACAGGCAAGCGACACTGGAGTGATGAGACAAAGGAGAGTTCGTGCACGGGATCGAGTGAGGGCTGAAGATGAGGAGGAGAGCCCTTTGACGATTGAGAATGGTGCAGCGAGTGATGAGGTGGTGGAAAGTGGTAGATTGTGGTGGAGGGAGAACATAAACCTTGACAAAGCAGAACTCACTCTTGTGGGGTTCTCGAAGGGATGTGTCGTTCTCAATCAGTTTATATATGAATTCCATTACCTCAAGACTCTGACTCCAGATGACAACACAATGATGCGATTGGTCACAAGAATCCGAGATATGTTTTGGTTGGATGGAGGTCATGCCGGTGGAAAAAATACATGGATCACATCTCGCAGCCTCTTGGAGACTTTGACTAGGCTAGGTAAGTAAGTGATGCAACCAAGTAAACTACTTATCCAAATTGTGAAATCTTAAGTTACCTGTCTGCTTGCTTAGCAGAGTTTATCTTATCCGAGAATATTTCCATTTTCGTTTAACTATCATGGTTGGGTTTGATCATTGATAATGCTTTTGCAGATTTTTTATGTAATAATAAAACTTATCTGATGCTAGCAAATTTTTAATTGAGAACTATGTGAATAGTATTTTCTGAAAAGTGATTAATTTTTATTTATTTAATTTTATCCAGCTTTAAACTCTCTCACAATTCAAGTTCCTCTCTCTCAATTATTCTCGCTATTTTATATTACAGATTTGTTAAAGTCTTCTATTTCACAGTCATTTTATGCCCTCAACTACTCTACTCTCATATCTTAGGTATTGGTATTCATATCCATGTAACACCGTATCAAGTTCAAGATGAGCGAAGACCATGGATACGTAAGGAGGAGAAAACCTTTGGGGAATTACTAAGACGACTAGGAGCTCCGGTTTCTCGTACTCTTCATTTTGAAAGCCAGCCTCCCACTCTGTACACCCATTTTGATGTACTTGCAGTATTCAGACCTCCACAATCTCGAATGCAATAAGGTGTGAATGACCATTAATCTTTATTTGTGCTAATTGTGTAGTTCTCTGGCAATCAATGTTGTCAGTAGTGCACATAAACCTCCACAGTTGTTAAACTCATTTTCAAAGCTGTATGAGCCTTCTATCCCTCCCTTAGTGTTTGCCTTTTCAAATCATTGTGATTTTCTTGTTTATGAATATTTTATCTCTCATATCTCTGCAATTTCTTGGATAAACACAAGTCAAAATATGACATCAATCAGTAAATCTTTCAAATACTTTGTCTTTATGTATAAAAGCTCAACTTTGTAATGACTTTGCTGATCACTTGCAAATTTTCTTATTGTTCTTATTTGGTTGCTTCTGCTAGATGAGTAATCCTTCATGACGAGAAATACATAGAATTATTTATGTGATGCTACTTAGGTTGCTTTTCCAAGCTGCCACTTCAACGAAGGACTATGTCTGTCGAAAGCATAAAAATCATGTCTTTGTTATGATAGACATTTTCTCATTTTTGTGGAAAAAATTGATAAAATCATTGAGACTTATGGTGGACATCTATTGTAATTTACAATGCAACTGTTTGCTTATCTTTTGATACTGTGTGACCCTGATCCTTGGGAATTGATCACAAAAATTTAATTTTTTAAACATCATTCTGTATTTCAAGATTATTTGTTAAATGTTAAATCCAATGTGGCATAATTTCATGGCTTTTTATCAATTGAATGAAATTTGGTAGAATGTCAAACATCATGTAATATACTATACTAAGACATACACATACTTTCCACAGGTCATTTATTTGGAACTACCGTGGCCTAGGCATTGGGTCACTCCATCATCAAATAGAGAAACTTCAAGTTAACGACTTATGTACTAAGTGAAGGAGGGGAAAAGAAAGAAAAGGTTACAAAGTAAATGGAGACAATGCACATTCATGCTGGGTTGAAGAAGAGACAGTTTAAAATGCTGCCATACATTCAGTATTTTATTCAACTTGTTGATTTTAATATTGAGTCAAGGGACAGAAAAATACAATTCAAAGTAGAAAATAAAGCACCGTACATCCTAGTATGAGGCATTATGGCCCATAAGATTATGGAAAATTTTCTATCACTCCGACCAATCTAAATATGGTCATAATCACGAACAGGTGAAGCAATTGTCTAAGGCACAAATGGAGCATAAAAATACTCATTGTTTCAAAATGAGTTGTTTTCTTGTGAAAAATGTTTTGAATTTAAATAAGGATGTGCTTAGGTTACCTCTTACTATCTCATAAGTTTTCAGCCAAATTCTAGTGAAAATAAATCTGTACTAAAGTATAAGGCACCTTTTGATGTCTTACCTCAGGTAGAAAATGGCTTTGCTTGACCCTCTTCACATTCGATTCTATAAATACCTGGTCTCTATTTTTATTTCTACAAGATGTGATACGCACCATAGAACGTTCCTAAACAACATTCCTTGCAGATCTCACTTTACTGAGCATTTGTTAGACCCTCATTCTCCTTTCCTAAAGTACATTCTTGAAAATGCTGGAAAATTACAGCTATTCTGCCATTCTCTTGTCTATGTATACAGTTGTTCTAAAAATTCTATTTTGGTAATCTGCCTTTTCCCTTCTTGAGCCAAAATCAGTCCTTCAACTTACTTTGTTACCTTTTGTTTCCCTTCCTTTGTTTAGTACATAAGCTGTTAATTTTAAGTTCCTGATGATCCAACATCAAAACCAAGGTTTTTTTTAAATAAATAAGCTGTGTCCATATGTGTACATATATCTTAAGCCCCTGGATAGCCTAGTTGGTGGTGTGTTAGCCCTTGGTGAAAGGGGTCCTGGGTTTGATTCCTGGTGGGGGCCATTTTTACCCAGCATTGTGAGAAAATTTGGAAGCTATCTAATAGGTAGCTTCCAATTTTCAACCTCTAGAAGGTCCAAAAATGGTTGAGTTGAAGAGCACATTTCACCCATGTTGAATGGTGCCTGGCTAGGCCATACTCATCTAGACGATGCTGCTGCATCTCTCTTAGTTAATTTATTGTGAGGTATTTCTTATATTCAGCTATTTTTGACAACATCTCTGTATCCCTACGACATTTAATAATTCTCTTATGATATAAGAAACATTAATTAGGCATTTGCTTTGTTTATACCATAAATGTGGTGATGTATTATAACATTACCTGCAACAGGCATGGAATCTGCTAAGAATTTCATGTAGTTGCCGCTTTTGGCTCAGTTACAGAATATATGAGTGGCTGATTAGTTTAAACTACTTTCAACATATTCACAATAGCTCTACAATAAAAATATCATATATTAGAAAACGAATGTGTTACATTATGAAATTCAAGATATGTGTTTACTTACTGAAATGATTTAAGGTAAATTTTAATAAGGAAAAGTGAAAATGGATTGAAATGGTTCATCAATGGATACGTAGATTTTGGTGGCCTATGATGTTGTTTATCTGTGATCAAATTTTGGTGAGATTCAAGGCTATCCAGGGAAATGATTAGATAAAACTAGATTCTGCATAATTATCTTTTTCAACATTTATAAGCCAAGAAACTTGGATAAGGCTTCACATGTTTCTAATTTGTTGAAAAGCCATGTATAAAACTCAAACAGAAAGCATATTTCTAAGAAAACATATTGGAGATTCTAAACGTAATTTAATCATGGAGTTTACAGTTGGCCAGCTTTCTGGTTGTGCTAGAAATTAATTTAAATCTCAAATTTACTGATCTAACTGAAATCTTTTTTATCATTAAAGGATGATATTAGGATGAAAATTTTAAGTGGAACGTTTCTGAACATTTCTTATTACATCCTAAACAAAAGATCTAGTATTTTATTATCATTTATTTGCTGATATTTGAGTGTAAGATAGTACCAAAGGTGAATGGAGAATTTTATTGGAAATTGCTAATTTGGATGGTGTGCATTATAAATAAATTTTTACCATAGCAAAAAATTGAGCATTGTGAGTGGTCACTACTTACCGTATTTACTTGAAAATAACGGACACCCTTTTGAGTCCTTTTCCTATTACAAACATTTGGGCTAATATTAGAATTGAAGGCACCCTAGACTCGGGCACAATTCTCATAGTGTATGACTGGCCTCTGCTCAACATTCAACTACTGCCCTTTCTATATTTAATGCCAATGCAGCTCACACTGTTGGACAATAGTTTTTAGTTATAAGTGAAGCAAATGGTGTGATCGCATTTTTAAAGTGCTCATTAGATTTGTGGGAAAGTGATTTTATATTTCCACCGCTCAAATTTTGGGGTGCTTTTTACATTTGATGGTGAATTATTTTCAAATAAATACAGTATATAGGTCATAGAATTATGTTAAAGAAGTTTTTCTAATGGGTATTCATCAAAGAAAGAACTAAAATAATAAAACAAATTCCTGGGAAAATGAGTCCAGGCTCTGGACTTTGGTTAACAGCTATTCCAATCTTATTTGTTCCAGTAATTTGTCATCAAATATAGATCAATATTAAGCAGGCAATTTTATCGTAATTTCCAAATATTTACTCACACACACACATACATTTCTATTATATATAGACCTTTCTCCGGATATACCTATATATCTATTATAGCTTCTCTGGATTCATTCATATATATATAATACAAGTAAAATGTTGCTTGCATTCTGCAAGCATGTTGATAACACCAATTTCATATCGGCATCATATTGGGATGGTCCTCAAAAGAAAAAAAAAGGATTGAAAATAATCTTAATATTTGCTGTAATTTAATTGCCTGGCATCGGATCCAGGTCTTCCTGGTAATGCTTACTATGCAACATAATAGAAGATCACCATATATAACTATGTGTGAAAATTTAAGCAGAAATATTGGCTGCAACTGCTTCAAACGACGTCCTACTTTTCCCTTATATTCTTTATGAGAGAAATTGTAATGTGCTCTGGCATGAAACCCAGGAACAGCATTGTCGTATCTAATTTTTTTTCTTAAACCGAGTCTTAATATACTTCTTCTATCTAAGCAAGAACTTCCTATCATTTTGATAAGTGCATAAAAAAAAATAATGAAAACCTACCTAAATGTATTTTAAAGGGCATATATTTGCATCGTCCTAGCATCGAACCCAGGATATTTACCATGAAAATCATTTTTTTTTTTCAATAGATCATGACCATATATATAGGATCCCTGAGTTTTGATTCTCTACCTATTCAGGAAGTGTTTTTTTTTTTATCCCAAAAATCAAAGCAATGCATTTAAATGGAAAAAATCGCGACTTTGGGGCCTTCTGGAATCGAACCCATGACCTTGAGGTTCAGGATCGCAATTTTTCTGGGGGTTACACGTTATGGCCAATACGTCATAAAAATTTCAGGTTAATGACGCTTGTGGTTTGGCCTGTGAATCAGTAAACTATTAATTAGTCACCAAAGGCTGCTTGGCAGGGGGCAACTTTACGCTATGAAAGCTAGGTATAAGCCTATTAACTATTGAACGTGTATTCTTAAATATTTTCAACTTTAAAAAATATATCTTGAATAAGTATCATGTATATATTATTAAATATATATATATAAATATATATTACAAAGCATGAAATAAACCTTAAGCATTGAAGAGACAAATTATCTATCTATCTTATATATATATATGAATGAATCTGGAGAAGCATCTATATATAATAGGTAGGTATATACATAGGATACAAATTCACGGCCTAAACCACAAGCGTGATTGAGTTGAAATTTTTACGGAAGTTCCACCAAGTAACATTCGAATTGATTTCTTTAATTTTCACGGTGTATTGGCCCTAACGTTACAACCTTCAGAAAAAATGCAATTTTGATCCTTAGTGTCATGGGTTCGATTCCAGAGGGCCCCTAAGTCCTGACTTTTCTCATTTAAAAGCATTGCTTTGATTTTCGGGAATTTTTAAAAAACACTACCTGGATAGGTAGAGAATCAAAACTCAAGGAGCCTATATATACGGTCATGATCTATTGAAAAAATAAATGACCTTCACGGAAAAAATCCTGGGTTCGATGGTAGGAGGATGCAAAAATTTGCCATTTAAAATACATGGGGGAAGTTTTTCTTTTTTTTTATGCCCTTATCGAAATGATAGGAAGTTCTAGCTCTGCTAGAAGATGTATATTAAGAATGTGTTTAAGAAAAAAAATCATATAAGACCATGCTGTTGCTAGGTTTGATGCCAGAGCACCTTACAATATCTCACATAAGGAATATATGTGAAAAGTAGGATGTCGTTTGAGGCAGTTGCAGCATATATTTCTGCTTGAATTTTCACGCATAGTTAGAGACAGTGATCGTCTATTGCGTTACATAGAATGTGTTACCAGAAAGACCCAAGTTCGACGCCCGGTGGTAAATATATCTCCTATATAGAACACTGGGAAAGTTTTTCATTATATTTTTTCATTCACTTATTGAAATGATAGGAAGTTCTGGCTTTGCATTAATATGTATATTAAGACTCCATTTAAGAAAAGAATTAGATAAAACCATACTGTTCCAGGGTTCGATGCCATACTACATTAAAATTTCTCACACAAGGAATATAAGGGAAAAGTAGAACGTCATTTTAGGCAGATACAGCAGATATTTCTGCTTAAGTTTTTACACATAGTAAGACAAAGTGAACTGCTATTGTGCTGCATAGTAAGCATAACCAGGAAGACCCGGGTTTGATGCCAGACAGATAAAATGGAGCAAATTTTAAGAATATTTTTTTTCCATTTTTTTGAGGACCCTCTCGATATGATGCTGACTTAAAATTAGGGTTATCGATATGCTAGTCATATAGATAGATAGGATACTAATTCTAAGGCTTAACTAGAAGCATCATTGATTTGAAAATTTTATGACATTTTGGCCATTACATTGAACCGCCAGATAAATGAGATTTTGAACCTTAGTATCATGGGTTTAATTCTAGAGGGCCCCTAAGTCCTGATTTTCCCATTTAATTGCATTGTTTTGATTTTTGGATATTTAAAAAAATACTTTCCGTATAGTGGAGAATTGAAACTCAGGGAGCATATAGATATGGTCATGATCTAGCGAAAACATTAATCACTTTTACAGAAAATAGCCTGGCTTTGATGATGTTGCTAGGATGATGCAAAAATCTGCCCTTTAAAATGCATTGAGGTAGTTTTTCATTAGTTTTTTTTTGATGCACTTATCTAAATGATAGGAAGTTCTCGCTTTGGTAGAAGATCTATATTAAGACTTGGTTTTAGAAAAAAATTAGGATTTCACTGTTATATTCCTGGGTTCGATGCCAGACCACATTAAAATTTCATTCATCAGGAATATATGTGAAAAGTAGGACATCATTTGAGGCAGTTGCAGCAAATATTTCTACTTGAATTTTCACATGTATTAAGAGATGGTGATCTTCTATTGTGCAGCATAGTAAGTATCACCAGCAAGAACCGGGTTCGATGCTGGACGGATAATACTCAGCGAATTTTAAGAATATTTTCAATACTTTTTCTACTTTTGAGGACACTCTCGATATGATGTCAACTTGAAATTAGTGTTATTAACATGCCAGCCGAATGCAAGCAACATTTTACTCTAAATAGATGTTTCTCTGGATTCATTCATATAAATAGATCAATAAGATACTAATTCACAGGCTAAACTACTAGCGTCATTGACTTGAAATTTTTACGATGTATTGGCCTTAACATGTTACCACCAGAAAAATTGTGATTTTGAACCTCAAGGTCATGGGTTCGATTCCAGAGGGCCCCAAAGTCCGATTTTTCCCCTTTTAAAGCCTCGTATTAATTTTCAGGAATTTTCAAAAAAATACTTCCTGGATCGGTAGAGAATCAAAACTGAAGGAGCATATATAGATGGTCATGATGTATTCGAAAACATAAATGAGTTTCAACGGGAAATATGCTGGGTTTGATGCTTGGATCTGCCCTTTATAATACGTTGAGGTAACTTTTCATTATTTTTTTTATGCTTTTATCGAAATGATAGGAAAGTCTCACTTTATTAAAAGATTTATATTGAGAATTGGTTGAAGAAAAATATTCAGATTCTGCCATACTGTTCCTGGGTTTGATGCCAGAGCACATTTCAATTTTTCTCATAAAGAATATAAGTGAAAAGTAATACGTAGTATCAGGCAGTTGCAGCCAATATTTCTGATTGAATTTTCGCACATAGTTAAAGATGGTGATCTTCTGTTGCGTTGCATAGGAAGTTTCACCAGAAAGACCCGGGTTCGATGCCGGACGGTAAATATATCTGCCATATAAAACACATAGGGGTAGTTTTTCATTAATTTTTTTGTTGCTCTTATTGAAATGATAGGAAGTTCCTGCTCTGCTAGAAGACATATATTAAGACTCCGTGTAAGAAAAAAATTTGATAAGACCATGCTTTTCCTGGGTTCGATCCCAGAGCACATTATAATATCTTACATAAGGAATATATGTAAAAAGTTGGACGTCCTTTGAGGCAGTTGCAACCAATATTACTGCTTGAACTCTCACACATAGTTAGAGATGGTAATCCTCTGTTGTGCTGCATAGTAAGTATAACCAGGAAGATCAGGGTTTGATGCCGGACGAATAAACTGCAGCGAAGTTTAAGAATATTTACAACCCTCTTATTTTCTTTTGGGGACCCTCTCGATTTGATGCAGACTTGAAATTAGTGTTATCGATATGCTTGCAGTATGCTTGCAACATTTTACTTGTATAGATATATGAATGAATCCATGAAGCGTCTATATGTAATAGATACTGTTTTAAGTAATAGATTTGTAAGTTATTGATAAATATGTAGTTAAAAATATTTGATATTCCCACCTTATAATTCAAATGGTAGAGCTGACGAGTGTCAAACCCAGAACCTTTTTGTAAGATGTGAATATATATAACCACCTGGTAGGGATAAAAGTTATTTAATCAAAATTTTGAAATTAATATCATACCAGGAAGGTCCTAAAATACCATTCCAATATCCCCATTTGAAATGTATGGAGGAATGGCACTCTGACATCAAGCCAATGATTATCAGGATTACAGTAACTGCGTCTATGAAATGTATTTCTGTCCTTTGCTCAAATGCTGGGTTTTACATTTCCTCGTTATTGGTAAGAGATTTAAAAAAGAGACTTAAAAATTTCTGCTATGTATTTCAAATGGGTTAGTTTTTCACCCACCTGGCATCGAACTCACACAAATTTGGCGGCTTTTTTATGATTATTAATATTGGTTGATTGATTATTAATCTTCTGAGACCTCCATGATTTTGAAGTCTCTATCTACCAGGAAGAGGCAAAATAATTTTTGAAAATCCCAACCTTGTAAACATATGGAAAAATCAGGATTTTGTCATGAGAATGTTGGCACTTCTCTTATTATTTCTTGCACTAGGCAATAATGACAGTTACTTTCTGGACGACCCTCATAATTCAAATTCCGTGCTGATAAAATAATATTGTGTGCTGGTTCCGATACGTAGATGACATTTTATGTTTGGAGTAGACTCTCCTCCTTCATATCCTCCATTTTAACATTTCCCATGAAACTGAAACCAATGACTCTTTGAATTCCCTTGCCTAAAAAATCAAATAATTGAATTTAGTATCTAAAGGAAACCTACGTATACTAACAGTACCATCCCTTTTACCTCGAATCACTGTTATTCACAGAAATTGTCTTCCACAGATTGTTCAATATTCCTTTATTCCCTCAAAACTTTCTCCATGAACTCAATATTATAAAGTAAATTGCTGTTGCAAGGTTGTATTTTGTAGCAACTTGCAAATCTATCCAAAACATTAAACCTCATGCCCATTTTCATTAATAAAAATAACTTAAAGAAATGACTATGTTTTCAAAAAGATTAAATTGAACCTATTAATAGATCAGATGCTTATTAACTAAAATTTGACAAATCAATTTACAACTTACCCCCTCCCCTTACTTTACAACTGTATATATCTGGGGGATTTTGAATTACTGTTCCACCTGGCAGCCAAAACCAGTAGTCATATTAAAGAAAATGTTGTGGAAAATTGTACATTATTTTATAATACTTTAACCTTCAATCCAACTTTGGTTTACACTAAGTAATATTTTAATTAACCGAAAAGAAGGGTCATTTCACTTGAGAACAAAGAATATATTTGTAAACCAGTCCAGCAAATTTAGTTAATCAAGTTTTACATAGAATTGGAAGCAGGTATAGCCTATTCAATGAGGTGAAAGAAAGAAAGTGGAAATACGTGGAACATGTGCTGAGGGGATCCATCAGGGGAGAGTGACAGCGCTGGAAGGATGGACAGTAAGGAAGAGACCAAGGATGGAATGGTTGGACAATTTAAAGAACTGGATGGATATTAACAAATATGAGGAATTGAAAAGGAAAGTAAGTAGAAGAGAAGAGTGGAGATCCGCTAACCTCCTGATAGGAGAAGCTACCAATTGATTGATTAGAATGTGAATATTAAATGATTGAAAATATTAGGAAGGATTATAAAATATTTTTAGTGAAATTTATATAGTCTACATGATGTAAGATTATTACATAAATTGAGTATTTTTGTTTTAAATCAGCTATTCAATAGTAAAAACAGTTTAAAGATAATATAATGAGCAAAAGTAAAATCTAAGGTACTATGTGATATAATAAAGGTACAATGTATTTACATTTGTACATAAGTGTTATAATTTGAATTTATATTGAAATAAATAGCCATTGAATGAGTTCATTTTCTAAAGGGTTCTGATATATATGAGAAAAAATTTCTATTGCTTTGAACTATCATATTTTATTCAGTGGTTAATGAAAAATAAATTGGTACATTCAAGCAATTTTGGATCATATTTTGACAGAAGAAGGGCATATATTTAATTCAGGATCAAAGAAAAATTTTTATGGAGAATGTAATTAGATTTCAATGGATAACTGAGTAAGAATAACATAAATTCTTTCTTCCAAAATAGTCTGAAGTGACTTCTTTTTCAGACCAATACTACAATTATGCAGGTCCTGGACTACTAATATTAAACAGAATATTTTGTGATTTTTAATTAAGTCGTATGCTATTAAGTAGCAATTACTTATCATCTGATCAAAATGTATTTATTTATTTTGCCATTTTACCATTCACAACTCAAAGACTAGGTATATCATATGAGTGAGCACAGCCATGAGTATAACTTGAAAAAATTCACAAAAAGAATTAACATTACAAAAACACATTCACTTTCTTCAGACTTGCCATTATGAATTATCAAGAATTAACTACAGAGACCAGCTGAAAAATTCATTTTTATCAACAGCGGAGCATTCAAATAAAGTATTCAATAAACTGCAAGAGTATCAATCTTTGCAACAAGTGGTGATAATAAACATCTCAATTATGAACAGGAATCAACACATGGTGATAGGAAGATACCCAGTTTCTTCTGTCTATTCACTAAAAACAGATAATGGAGGAAAAAGAAATAAAACGTAAGTATAGAATCGAAGCATACTTGTTAATCTAAAATTAAAAATATTACTCATAAAAAGAGATTAAGTTTTTGCAAATTAATACACAAACTAAAAACAGCCTTAAGTAGAAAAACTGTATTAAAGTAAATATGGACATTAGAAATGTAGAGAATTTGAAGGTAATTGAATTTCCAAGAAAATTGAAAATGACTTAGAAAGCCATGAATTAGTAAAGAAAATGAAAGGGATTCTGATCCAAGCCTTTGGAAATTACCATTGAATAATGCTTGATGAGAAGTGTTGAGCCATTCGTCCGAGCCATCACAACAATCGCAAATTCCATCATTCACTCGCCCTGATGGCACGGATACTGAAAGTAAATAATGGCAAAGAAAGGATGACATGAATATTGTAATAGAAGAGAGCATAAGAGAAAATTTTAATTTCTTATTAATTTTCTATTTCAAAAAATGATATTGCACTAAAAAAGAGGTAAGGGTTTATTGAAAGTTACGAGTTGAAAATAATTTATAAATACCTTCATTTCGAGTGCGGCAGTGAAATATTCCATTGTAGCATGCGGAGGTTCCCGGTTCATCACTACCATCTAATGGACAATCGCAATAATCATCGTTAATCCGGTCAATGGATATTTCTTTTCTTGAAGTAAAGCAAACAAAATTTCCCCTGCTGTTGGGACTGTATAGGTCTCTATGACTCATTTTTATACCACGCACTTCTCCATTGAAAATCCACGAATGTTTTAGTTTAGCCCCATATGAAAGAGGGTTTGTTGAGCTCTTTTGACGATGCAGAACCAGACTTTCTACAGTGCTATCTTTTATGTTGTGTAGATGGCTATTTGCGTAGAACTCAATCTGGTACACAGAGAGAAACTGATGTATCACGTAAATCACTCCTATGAATGCTGCACTAAAAAAAGTAATGGTAAGTTTTTTTCTTTGAAAAGTTTTCCAGGAAATGGAGTTCACCATTATATAATTTGAATCTTATCATTTAAGGACACAAACGCTTTACGAAATATCATAACATATTTATGAAGACAACTTATTCGTTAAACTTGTAGAGATTTTTGATTGTAGAATTCTACGATGAAGCCGCCGGTTCTGCAATGATAGCTGTTCACTGTTGTTATTTATCTTGCGAAGGAGATACATTAAATGACCTTGACAACATCTTAATATTCTTCTGTAAAGATTAAACGTTCATCAAGACTGAAAGCGTACCAAATGTATACCAAATACAGTTAGGTATCATCGTATAGCACATACAATAGAGACTCAATCGCTCTGTGGTGCCGCCGCAGTAATCCATATTGAATCTCGTAAAATCTCGTGTTTTTCGTTGTGAATTGAGGTATTTCGTATTATTACAGCATTTTGTTTAGGTTCCCAGTTTGAGGTAGTTCGAGGGCGGTAGAATAGTCAGACCATCCGCCCTCGTTAATGTGAGTTAGTTTGGTGAAGCTGAAGCAGTGAAATAGTGGCGATTGGTCTGAAATTCATGATCAACATTTCTGAAGGCGTCTGAAGCTGCAAACACTGCTGAATGTTTGGAAGTGAACCCGTAAAGTCATCTTAAATTTTCACCATCTCGTAAGAGTGAGTGTTCTTACATTTATTTTAAGTATTATGCTTTTAATTAGGCTTATTGCTTCATTCTAACCTTAGGTATCCATCAATATCGCAGTGTATTTCTTGATTACTACATCTATCATATTTTAGGATTAATATTTTCCTGTCATTCGATGCCATTCCAAAAGTTGGTTTGTGATTCAAATATTTTTGCCTTAATTTGAACGATACCGTATTTTCCATATTTTATAAAATTGAAGTTTAACTGAACACTATCTTTGAATATTCAGATTTTTCATTTGCTTTAGTTTCAACGAACCCATTTCTTCATTTTAATATCGCTAGATCTATGGTTATTTCTGATAAAAATCATTTGTTCCCGGGGGATCGGAGGTTTTCAACATAAAAATAGTAATTGAGCAGACATAGCGTTGTAATTATCGTATAGAGATATTGTATACAGAAAATAGTAATAGGTGAGCTCAATTAACTAATAACTCACAGCCAATATGAATTACATTAGTTGCTATATCCTTCTGTTTGGACTGTTTGTTTTCATCGATTTTTTTATTGCTGGCGTTCGTTGCTGGATTTCTTTACGTATTTTTATTAAAAATATAACATATATGTTGGTTCCCTGAACTCTTTACATTGCACTCATTAGTTTAAGTTTCCAGAGATTGTGATCCTTTACCTAACACATGTAATATCTGGAGTTGTTTATCCTTTCAGAACTCTTTAAGCTTTAAATTAAGAGGAATGTTGTCTAAACATAAATTTTACTAACGCTAGGTGGATCATTTTAATGATGTTTAGTGTCAGGTGAAAAACTGATTTCCGTTTCTGAATATCGTTGAGTACTTTCCAAGTCGAATAATTTGTATTTTTGAGGTCTGGATTGTTATTATTTATAGTTATGAACTTAGGAACATATATATAGAATGCACATTATTGACAACTAAAGCCCTATAACGACAATTGATTTGAAGTGTATTTCATTTCTGGTAAATTTCTAGTTTATCTCCAGTAATAAGGGAGATATAGAATTTCTCCCTGACTGTGTGAAACTAGAAATTTACCTCATTTCTCATGTAAAATCATTAGATGGTTGTTACTGTAATTTCGAATGCTTCTGAGGAAATAAAAGTACGGTATCAATTTCATAAGATGTCTCGTTTATATCTTTTAAGAGAACCCTATTATTACTCGATCCATATTCTGACTGTAAAACAGCGTCTAAAGTTCTTTGAATTGTGCTGTGTTTTTGTATTTCTCTTACTTGCCTGGAATATTCCTTATTGAGAAAATATAACATATATTAGATCACTAGGCTGTTCAATTCATGTTTCATTGAAATTTTAATGCCATGACTAAGTATACGTTTTTGTTAATGGCCTAAAGATCATTATGTTACAAAAGTTACATACTCATTGTATATAACATAATAATATTATCGCCATACCTGTCTACTTGAAGAAGGGGATTTCTTCCGTCCTTGGGCGAATGCCGGACAGATTTGTTACATTATTTAATACAGATTGTATAATTATTTGACTACACCTCCCTCGATTGTTGCACCTGTTACACTGACCAAATTTCAACGATTTACGAATTAAGAAAACATTCATAAATCGTTGTACATTATATCGTAGAACAGGCAAAATGTCATGTAAACATTTGTAAGAGTTCCAAACTTATTTCGACGATTATGCAACAGAATATTTTTTATTTCAAATTTCTTATATTGTTGACAAATAATCCCGTTACAGAGTGAAATTTTATTCATTCAGATTTTAAGAACGATTTTTTTACCTTGACGAAATCAATCTTTGCCTTCGGAAAACCACTCTTGACAAAATAGTACGGTTTTATTTCAATTTACTGTTAGATGCAAAATGTACCCCTATCCTAAAATTATTCTCGTACCAATTCTCAATTTTGAAAACTTTTATTTATTATCTCGTTGTAAACACTGTTATTGAGATAGTTTTTCTATGCATCATAGGATTTATGTGAAAGGAATTATTTTGCAGACTCAAGAGAATCCTTTGATATCTGCCTTCGACAAACCTTTATCTTTCATGGTTAGCGCTGCACATCTTTTCACAGCTACATATTTCTTGGTTGGAATTTGTACCCAGCAAGATCACGAAAAATATATAGTATTTGTGAATAGAAGATTTATCTCGAATATAGAGAAGCGTTCTTTTTTGGCAATTCATTGCCTTAATATTCCATCCGTAGAACGCAATCCAATCAGTTTTGTAACATTTGTTACTTTTTGTTGCTTAAAGAATGTTAATTTAAGAATTTCTTGAAACAGCGTTGTATAAAATTGGTGTACATAAATTGTTCTTAAAATACAGTTTGAAGGAAAAAAATCATTACATTTATAAACATATTTTTGTTGTAAATACTCACTATTACTATTTATATCACATTACACCACCAATAAATAAAATAAAGTCATTAACGGAAAACGTACTGCACCGAATAGATCTACGATTAAACCATAATTAAATAAACCGACACCGATGTTGCCTACGGATGCTTTCTTGGTGATCTCTCAATACTCAGCAAGATATTTCACTCTTTCGAAACATTTCCGATGTCTTATGGTATGTTTATCTATAATGTGATCGAAATATTTACTCGGAGGGACTTTGATCATAGCTATTTTTAAACGAGGAAACGTAAACATTTGTTTTAATAATTTCCTCAGAGGTACTCAACGTTTCAGTTATTAGGTTTCATTAACAAAGTCAATATTTTATGGTAAATCGCGAATTCCAGAAATTTGAAGATCAGAAGCTTCTATGGTATCTTCTGAGAACGTACTTTCTCTGAACTTATTTATCCTTAGTATAAATCTTCTATCTTCGAAAGATTCTCGCGCCCTGAATAATTTTAGTAACGCTCACTGCTTTATCGTAGCAATTCTTTAAAACGCGTATCGCCTTTAGTTGTACCTTTTCTAATTCCCGAATATGCCACTCTTCGGGTCCCATATGCACGCTCAAGGTTAGGACTAACTAACAGGATATCAAGATCGCTCGCCACCTTTTTCTTCGCTCCTACCGAAAATGAAAGCTATCTTCATAGTTATCATAGTGTAACTATACTTAGTTACTCTTTGATAGTATTCAAAAACATGGGTATGAAATTAATGTGGTGGATGTATGTTTAACTTTCAAGAACAGTTGATTATCGGCAATAAACATAATTTTTTAAAAATTATAAGCTTTAGGTAATTAGAAATCAAATGAGAGGTTGATATTCTCAAAATGTCTCTTCAAAGATCTATGTAACATTATTGCATTGGATTCTCAATCTATAAGTAATTACATCTTTTATTGATAATACGCATGCAGCTTAAAATCAACATCAACCATTTATGTGTACTATACTCTTGTAACAGTATTTACCAAATTACATATATTGTTTGATTTCGTGGACGAAAGGTGATGAATCGAATACAAGGTGAAGACAGTTCAACACTAGACATACCCTTCTATAAACAATTGATACAATTTTCAGCAGAAAATACAGTAGTAATGAAGGAGTCACTACCTAAAAGCAGGAAACTCCTGTTTCCTGTGCTATTGCGTTAGTCCGAAAACAAATATACTTTGAAGGGAAGGAGGAGAGAGGATGTACCAGCTAATAAAAAAGTAAAAAATAAAAAACCGCCGCCGGCTTACGAAGGGTGTTTTATATAGTTTGTCCGTTAAAATAAAAAACACTAATATTCAATTTTTTTCCTAACTTATGCTCTTTTTAGCTAAATGTACAGTCCCTTACAAAAAAAGTTACCTGTTACAGGGGCAACTCGTCCAACAGACACCACGTTTCGGGCGAGCGAGCCTCCAGAAAAGAGAGAGAGAATATAACGATGGAGGACATAGTATGCTATGCAGACCCACGTTGAGCGTTTGGAAGGATTTGTTATTGTTATTAAGATCACTTACTTAAATCGACTTTGAGTGGCGTTAGCATAGAAGAGTAATATTATACCAAAACGGAGGTCGGAATGCATTATTTTGATGGTTTAAAAGTGGTTTCTTTGATATATTATTATAGATTTTATCCCTCTAATATTGAAATTGTGGACAGATTCTAAGCGCCAAATTCAGAAAAGAGATATTCCGCAGTTTGTGTTCGCAAGACAAGATTGGGATCTCCGTATTGTTCAAGATGAGCTTTGCATTAATATCTCCAATAATTCGGTTTAATAACTTGGAATACCCGATGACAATTGCTTGGAATTTTAATGGATTTATCTTCCAAACATTGTCGTTGCTACATTTGTGTATTTGTTGGAAGCCATGGTTCACGTACTGAGCACATTCAAGTAAGCAGGCAACTGTAGAATCGAGCAGAGATGGGTAGAGTACCGAAGAAAAGTAACTGGGCTCAGTTACAGTTACTTTTTAAAATTTGTAATTAGTTACAAGTAAAAGTTACAATTTTAAAAAGTAACTAGTTACAGTTACAAGTATAGTTACAGTTACTTTTTGTAAAACCTGAAAACCGCCAATGAGATTTACGCAGGAGGATCTATTGATGAGTTTCCTTAAAATACAAATTCAACGCGAAGCATTTAATAATGACAAAAAATTGCATTTTACCTATTATTTCCTGAGGCAGTAGTACAGTTACAGTGGATAACCCAATGAAGACTAAGGAAATAATTGTCCGCATTTTTCACAGAAGTTACCTTACGATTGTAGTTTTAACCATAGTTAGAATACAAATCGATAATTTTTTGGGATGTACTATATTTGGATTAACTTAGCCTTTTAAGATTAATTACGATTAACCTGTCTAATACAGACATTTAAGATTGTGACCAAAATTAGACTAAATGCTCAAATGTTGCAAACATACAAAATAAAGTAGCCTCTAACCCATAAATCAATAATACGCTCCTTCAAATTTTATTAACTCTGGCGAAGACACCATGCAACCAGGAGAAAACCCGAAAAAAATAAGACAAAGGGGTACCAAAAAAGTAAATAACCATCCAAAGATGACATGTTTGCATACTATGATTGAAGTCGCATGATGGACACCAGAAATTTAGTACTAAGTTTTCATGGGGTGATTACTTTAGGAAATATGGAGAAATAATAATACAACATTAAGTAACTAACATTTTAAACGAAACAGAATCAGGTTTCACTTTGTGGCATTCATAAATACAAAACGGCTTCATGATAAAATTCTTTTACTACACCACAAATATAGTTATAAACACGACCAGGTTTCGTAGCCAAGCTACATCTTCAGGTCAAAGGTGTAGTAAAAGAATTTTATCATGAAGCCGTTTTGTAACTAACATTTTCTTTGGTTTTTCATTTTATTTTTTCATTTATTTTACAAAATAATTGCATTTCAAATGCCTCATCTCCTAAATTAGCCCTCCTTGGTGCAAGAACCTCCTTGCTAATGGAAAACAAACGTTCAACATGGGCACTGGATGGTATCCCACAATTGAGTTTTACGAACATATCTTTCATTATTGGATATGACAATAATATTGACAGACCAGTTTCCACATTCCCAAAATAAGCCTCGACCTCATCGAAAGCTGGGGCAGGTTACGCAAAGTTTGCATCTTACCGCCATATTCTCAGTGCCCGAGCCTTCAGTTAAATAAAAATATGGCTCTAAATACCCGAAAGTAAACTTTTTCTCGGATTCAGCCATTTCAGGTTACCGATGGACAATGATTCAGTTGTATTTTGTGAGATGGAAGGATCAACGCGAGTATCGAAATCTGGACGCACCGATCAGCACCGGACAAAGCTCCTCGTCGAGGTGAACGAAATCGTCGAAGTGGTCGAAATCGTCTAAATGTGCTAGGATCTCGAGGATTTTGAGATCCTCATTAGATTTTCCGGTGTAAACAGCATAGTCTACAGCGCTCACTATCGTAATTTGGCATAGTTATGCGCGTAGAAATACGTATTTACACCAGTTCACACAACGTTTTTGGTAGTCGTAGTGGGAAAGTAATGATTACTTTCAGAAAGCAATGAGTAGATTACAAGTAATTGTTACATTTTTTTTAAATGTAACGATTACAAGTAACAAATACCTGAAATGTAATCGTTACCGGTAACTGAGTTACTTTTACTCAGTTTCTCCCCATCTCTGGAATCAAGATATATCTGCTGGTCATCAGCGTATAAATGATGCTAACAGTATTTAATATAATTTAATTATTAATATGTATCCGCATCAACAGAATCGAAAGCTTTACTAAGGTCCAGTAAGCTCAAGGATGGTTAATTACTATTATCCAGCGATTTACTAATGTCATCAGTAATTTTAACTAAAGCTGTGGCAGTGCAATGCGACTTCCGGAAACCTGATTGTGAGCACTCCAGAATCGAATATTGATGTGCATATTCAGTTATTTGATGATGCGCGAGTTTTTCGAGGGCTTTTATTGAAACCGGGCGGAAACTGATGGGTCGAAAATCATCAGAATTCTATGTAAGAGTTTTTCAAATTTGATTTCACTAGCCCGTTTCCATGGCGTTGGAAATTTTCCTTAAAAAATAAGATTTGCCGGTTCTTTAATAAAGTAAGCCACTGTGTTTTTTTTAAATGGAGTAATACAAAGCTTGAAAAATAGATTTATAATATCGTTATTTTTACTCCATGATTTTGCTTGTATGATTTCAGTATCCGCTTTATAATTAAGATTATCATGAAATATGGAAGATCTGCTTTTCCTGCAAATTCAAATTTGGCCTTGTAGATAACGCAAACAGGGAATGCTTCACAACTTCTCGAAGAATTGGCAATGTAAATAACGGAATAAGTAAAGAACAAAAGATCGTCGAATAAGAAATTGCGGAAAATACGATACGAAGGTTTGCCATTTAATAAGCGCATCCTTGTATCAGAAACGAGCCTTTCGACCCACTTCACATACGACGGTTTCGTCTGTACGGGAAACCGCTGCATGGTTTTAAACCGTGTCTCGTGGGTAGTAAACCACTGAAGTAAATGGAACCTTACACACCAGCTGCAAAGAAATTATACCGGGCGGTCGCAGTGTTACAGCCGTCCGGCTAGTTACACATTAACCGGTTTCGCTCGTCCGGTCGGTCATAAAATGGTCGTAAAACCGGGGTAGGGATACTTTCACACACAAGAACCGGGCTAGCCATAAACTGGTCCGGTTGCTTCTCCGGCGTTGGTGAAAAATCAATTCTCTTTGGAATTTTCGGTTCAAATAACTTTCATTTTAAAAATTACTTTCTAAATTACTTTCTTCTACATTCGCTGTGTGAATTTCGGCACTTCCATACTTTAAAGCAATAGAAGAGGAGAGGGTAATGGCAAGGGACCACGTTGAAAAAGGACGTAGGAGATAAAGATTGAGGATTATAAAAAAATTATTCCTTTATTACCTTCTATTTCGGGAACGGAAGCATTGCTTTTCCTACTGGCGGCGACTTTGATATTCGTCGCAGAAGCAAATTCCTTTGCGAACCCTCGCTGCAGGCCCACTCTATGGTGCTCAAGGAAGACCCCCTCCGGAGACTTCTACCCTTTCTCTATACATCCGAGCGTTGGACTGGCGGAGAGTTCATGGACCTTGTCATTGTTATCTTTTCTGAAATTTCCTATTGGCATATCCATACCCTACGGAGAGAGGGCGTTCGAAATATGACCATGAGGATTTTCTTTGCGATAATTTAGTTCTACGGCTACCGTCTCGATCTCTGCTCATTTCCGTGGTGTTACAATATGGATCGCAAGCAATTAGCAGCGTTGTATTTGTTTAATCGTCGTAGACGCAGTCAAATACGGAGAAATCGGCGGTACTGGATCCATCCTATAGTTTTAAGAAGGGATGAAGTAGGCGCGCAACTTTTTGAGGAACTGAGATCAGACAGGACCAAATATTTTACCCCTCTGCAATTCCTTTTATCTTTAGAACTCTCCAAGAGTCCTCCTATTTGTTGATGGTGAATAGAAACAGGCTTTGATATTTTCGGGAAGGGCATTCCACAACCGGTATGAGATCTTCCCAAGGAATGGTATTCTTCTCCATGAAATCTTGGGATTTCCCAAGGGTGCAAGTCCCGGAGAGATTTTTGCTCCTGTCCGTTTTTTTTCACTTTCTTCTTAAGGATATATTCTACCAAATTTCATACACATTATCAGATGTGATTTCCTCTATCCGAGAGTAAATTCGTTTTCTTCACTCACACACATTTGATTGGACATTGTTGGATCTTTTTTAAGAATGTTATTGTTATCAATAAAATCACTGCACTTGTCCACATATTGTTGTTTATCACATATCACTACACTCTGTTCCTTATCTGCCCTAGTTAATACCAAATTATTTTTGGATATTAAATTCTTAACATATTGCTGAATATAATTTAATTCTTAAAATATTGCTTCATATGATAAAACGATATATCAGTGAGTGATTGGTGCATTGCCGGTAGTTAAAAAATATGTAATTGGAAGTATGCTTAAATAAGAATTTGTCAAAGTTGAGGCGTATAATGAAACCCTCCCTCCCCACCAACAACATCTTATAAACATTTATATCGCAACAATGCTTTTACCCGGCAGCGGCCGCATGTCAAAAAATCTGATGTGGCCAGCACATGACTTTCTCCTTATATATATATAAGATGTTAATATTTATCTACGACAGTATTTTCGAACTCTATATTCAATTTAAAGTTGGAAGATAAGTGATTAATTTATATCGTATTATCTTTTTCGTCGCAAAAATTATAGATAATGTTTTTCGGGACATGTTCGATGAAAAACGATGAAATGGTCTTTCGCCCCAGCACCCAGAGCGCCCACAATGTACATAATCAGCAACTTCCGGTTTATCAGTATTTCACAAATAACTCCTACACAATCAGGGATAAAAAAATATGTTTCATACAAAAGTTATAGTAAATTACATTTTCTAAAACGTTTATATATAATAGTTTATACCTAAATATCATATTTATGGAGATATTTTGAAAACCGGAAATGAGCTTTGATGAATGAAGCTCGACTTCCGTTAACCGATTGACTCCAAAAACTAATCAAGTCTGACAGCACACACCACAGTGCTATATATGAAGTTTGGTATTGATACGATCAATATTTTTTACGTTACAGCGCCCACTATCACACACACACATACACACAGACATCATTCCGAAAATGGTCAAAACGTGTTCTAGGGATACCAAAACATGTATTTCCGTTGAAATCTCGGAGTCCATTTTTTCATGAAAACAATACTTTCTCTATACTACGTATATGGAGAAAGTAAAAAAGAATGAACCTTACTTCTCGGTGAATGATAAGTGATGTATGTTTACATTCAACAGTTACCAATGAAAAATAATTGATGCTAATGGTTTTAAAAGGTCAAAAGAAGCAGGAAAGCAAAGGGATGGTGGAAGGCACCCGGCAAAAACCGTTCAATGTGAAAGCGCTCATTTGACCGACGTGCATTACTGCCCACACTCGGTCGTAAATGGTCGTTAACCCTTTCGCGACGGCGGGCTTAGCGAAAAGTCTCTACCGTCTGCCGGTGGTCTCTCGGAGAAATTCTTTCCTCATATACGGAGACATATTTGAGAGTTGCTGCCCTCAGGTACAAAATTTGACCTTTTTTGAGTTCTCAGCCCCGGGATTTCTTACCCTATCGTCATAAACCCCGTGGGGGGCTAACATGCGGTGGGTTAATCCAGCAGCGACCGGGACGGAGGAATTGTCAGAAACTTAATGTTTATGCACTCGTTTTGGCAAATGATTATTTGTTGTCGTTTTTGTCAATCTAACATTGAAGATGAAAGCAATGTCTTGCGCTAAAGATGTACAACTTTTAAACAAAGTTCTAGTGTTAATATTTACGTATTTACTCTACTTCCAAAGGTTTGCATGTAATAAAATTTCCAAGTAAAAATAGTTGAAGGACCCAAAGATACCAAGTAAAAGAGAACTAGGAAAGAGATAAAAAATATTAAATAATTATATATAATAAATAGATAAAGATAAAATTGGTAGTTACCATGAAATAAGATATCAGTTATTATTGATGCTAGAATTTCACTTAAAAACTCCAAACGCTCAGCAAAAGACAGTTCAAATCTGATATTATACTTTTTTAAAAAATCAACAAATATTTATTTAGTAAAACCACTGGAAAAATAATTATATGACCACGAACCCCTTGTCATAATGAGAGTGCTAATACGTCTAAGGCTAGGAACACATTCACCAGTTTCCCCCGGCCGGCAAACCATAGCCGGTTTTTAAGCTGGGTCACAAGGGTAGTAAGCAGTAGAAGTAAATGGAGCCTTTCACAGTAGCCGAGAATAGATTATAGACCTCGGGGTCGCCGGATAAAAGCCTCTTTTGGTCTCTTTATGAAGGATGTTTAAAAGGGTATAACTTACGTTAAATACCATTGACTGATTTATTTTGTACGAATTTATATTAATATAATATTACATTATATTATCGAATAAACGCCACAAAAGCATTGTCTGTGTCTAGGGTCAGCTCTGATGCCAATAAAATGTCATAATGAATTTATGAACTGTTTATCACCATTTTGCGGTCCATGAGAGTGATCTAATCACTACATGTCTTATATTTGGCTAGAATAATATTCCTGTGCAAATCTGGCACACCCTGGAAAAATGAAAATGCTATCCTGGAAAACTCGGAGAATGTTTTAATCGCTGGATAGCGAACACCCTGATTAAATGTATCAATGTACACCTTGGATGTAACTTGCATGCTAAACATCCCCGGTTACTGTGGAAGCTCAATTCTCAACACATTCGTCATGATCGATTCTTGTGGATGCTCGCTCTATTTGTTCTTCCAAACAAGTGCGACTCTTTATAGCTGAATATTCGGCAGATCGCAATTTCAAATTGTCTCGGTGGAACTTGCCGCTGCGGAAGTTAAGATAGATACAAGTTTCATTAGCTCTAATAAATTAGTTTCCTCCCTTCTCTTCTTGTGTCAGATATTTTGTCCATCTTCCGAGCCCATCGACGCGAGCACACGGTGCCATCAAAATGTTCATGCTCGTTCAAGCTGTAAGAGGAAAGTAAACCAATTCAGATATTCTTCTGCCATCGTTCGCTTTTTTGATTACCATGCTCTCTAATTCAGGATTCGATGCTCGCTCTGAATTTTTAATTTGTTAGTTAAAATCTTAAAATCACTGCTAATTCAGAGATGTTTCGTAGGAGAAATTATAACATCCACTTCCGGTCGATATTAGCTCGGATTCGCATCTACCAACCACCTGTTGTCGGGTTTCAATGCTCCGAACGGATTCAGTGATTCTCTCTGTTGTACTTCTAAATCATTTTAACACCTCTAGAATTTGTTGGCTCATTCGGTGTCCTCAAAACGAGAAAACTTTATCACACAAATCATGGTTCAGTGCGTATCTAGGTCACCCCTACCTCCCCTCTGCCTCAAGTGCAGCGGCTTTTTCAAGATATTTTGACGGAATTAATTATGTAGTTGGCGAAAATATTTTTAATATTAGAATTGCATGAACATTAGAAATAGTGTAGTAATAGGAATACCTTTTGAAATGTAGATGTGATAAAAATGGCGGAAAAAAGTACGCTCAAAAGATACTCGTAAACATACCTCACTGGTTGACATGATTTTAGCCGTGCTCAACTTTTAACAATGATTCAGCCCGAAGGCCGGTTGGTGCCTCTGACATAAGCTACTAAGAGCAGAGAGGAATTGAGGTTCACTAGACAGGATGAGGAATGAGGTAGTTTGCCATTTCTTTCATCACTGAGGCGGAACATGTCCACGCAAGTCAAGTGCAATAAGAAACACTTTTTTGTCCATGAGGAGAGAACTTGGTCTGTGTAATTGTTCACTCATACCTCAGTAGCTTTCATTTCATCTCAACCGAGATCAAGACTGTTACAAAAATAAATGAAAGATACATTTATCTCAATCCTGTACATAAATTCCATTCCACAGATTATGATAGCTGGAACATTGTAGCTATAAAAATTATTTTACTATCTAAATTTATAACATTCTAATTCTAGTCGGACGCAGCTGATTTTTCATTTAAAAAATTATTTCAGATCCCTCGTTTTCCTTATCTCAGTTCATTTCTTCTTAACGTTTTAAGATATAAAAAATTCACGTCACGAATGCAGGGGTAGTTCAAGGAGAATCTATCACATAGAGACGTTTCTCCGGATATACTTAAACATATACGAGTAAAATGTAGCATGCATACTGCAAGCAGATCGACAACACTAATTTCATATCGGCATTATTACGGGACGGTCCTCAAAAGAAAAAAAAAAGGATTGAAAATATTCTTAAAATTCGCTGAAATTTGGCATTGAACCCGGGTCTTCCTGGTGAACCTACTATCCAGCACAACAGAAGATCACCATCTATAACTATGTGTGAAAATTCAAGCAGAAATATTGGCTGCAACTGCCTCAAACGACGTCCTTCTTTTCAAATATATTCGTTATGAGAGTTAATGAGCTCTGGCATCAAACCCAGGAACAGCATGGTCTTATCTAATTTCTTTTCATAAACCAAGTCTTAATATACATGTTCTAGCCAAGCACGAACTTCGTATCATTTCCATAAAAGCATAAAAAAATAATGAAAAACTACTCCCATCTATTTTAAAGGGCAGATATTTGCATCGTCCTAGCATCGAACCCTGGATATTTTTCGTAAAAATCATTTATATTTTTGATAGATCATGACCATATGTATAGGCTCTTAGAGTTTTGATTCTCTACCTATACGGGAAGTATTTAAAAAAAAATCGGAAAATCAAAGCAATGCATTTACATGGAAAAAATCGGGACTTTGGGGCCCTCTGGAATCAAACCCATGACACTGAGGACCAGAATCGCAATTTTTCTGGTGGTTACACATTATGGCCAATACACCGTGAAAATTAAAGAAATCAATTCGAATGTTACTTGGTGGAACTTCCGTAAAAATTTCAAGCCAATGACGCTAGTGGTTTAGGCTGTGAATTTGTATCCTATGTATATATATATTTATAAGAGTAAAATGTAGCTTGCATACTGTAAGCAGATCGACTACACTAATTTCATATCGGCATCATATCGGGACGGTCCTTAAAAAAAAAGGATTAAAAATTTTCATAAAATTTGCATTTGCATTTGGTGAACTTACTATGCAGCACAATAGAAGATCACCATCTCCAACTATGTGCGAAAATTCAAGAAAAAATATTGGCTACAACTGCCTCAAAAGACGTTCTACTTTTCACGTATGTAAATGGCTCTCTGGATTCGAACCAAGGACGATCATTGAAATCTAATCCATGTTTTTGAAACTTATGTATTATTTCTATCTATGTACCGAATTTCAAGTTTTAATATTAAAGGGAAGAGGTTCAAAATAATTCTTAAAATCGGATCAGTTACTGATTGTAGAGACGCCTGGTGTCGAACCCAGGACACATTGGTAGCTGTGAATGCAAAGTTTGATTTGTACTTTTACTCTTTGGTAACTCATTTTACGGAGGATTAAATTTTCAAGTTTGGGTGATTGTGATGGGAGAGGTTTCTCGTAAATTTTGTCACGATCACTATTAGAATTCCATAGATTCCTCCAGTAGAATTGCTTGCTTTACAACGAGTGTTGTTCGTAGCAATTCTCTCAACACTTGACCGTCAGCATTTTTTTATGAGTATTCTTAAGATTGTAGGCAATTTTTACTCCATTTAACATTACATCTATCAATAGGGAATTTGCATAAATTTTGTATCAAGTGTGATGGTAGTGTAACTGATAGGAAATTTTCCCACGAATTCAAATATATAAGTTAAAAGTACCTGTGACAATCACAAATGTTATTATTTGCTCTCCAATAAGTTGATAAAAGTCACGTGATCTGAAACGCATCCTCATTGGTTTGACGTCACCGCACGGCATAGCTACCCCGTTGATGCTGTTGAACACGTTTCTTTTGGAGGAGAACAAAACAAATAATTTTTTTTTGAGGTTTGTTGAAGTTTTTTATCGGAAATATGACTGAAGAGGGATTCAATAAAGCTTAATCCGATAATTTGCCATTGGTGGACTCCCTTGTGGTGGCTGAGTACTTAAAAAATAGCAGTTTTTTCGTCGCTGCCGAGATTCGTGGAGTAAATACAGACAGCTTAATAAATACCAATATGTAGGGGCTATTATTATTAAAATATATAATTAGTATTTATTAAAGGTACATTCACCTTACGATAGATGTATTGATTGAATAAGTTATTACTGATTTCCATAATTTTCACGTACTGCAAACATTGATTTCGTTCTCCCATCGGGATTAGCCAGACTAATCGTTAAAACATTTAAATAGAACTGAAAAACCTTTGAAGTATTACGCATGTATTCAAAACTGTATTTGCTTCAAGTTTTTACGCTAATAAGCAGAATCATAATCCCTATAATGTTAATGCGTAGATAGTTTACTCTTTCCAAAATCTCCCTAAGAATGACATACTCATTTTTCTTTCTCGTAAACCAAATCATAAAATTTGAAAACGCATTTCAGCATCTGTTTTTACACTTAAACCTATGCAACAGTTGTGTGGGACCACTAAATCATCAGAATGGGAGATTTCCTTTTTTTGGCTGTTTTATAGAGGAACCATAACAATGTGAAATTGTTTTCTGAAATCTATTTCGATGGTTTTTGAAACGTGGAAATTTTCTCAAAAAGTCAAATGATAAAAGAATTACATTCCGTGTGCTAAATATAATATAAGATTAGCTAAAGCTAGTAAAAATTCGTTTTCTCTGGTAAACTTGGCAGGTAACTATATACACTCACATCACCTAAGCCTGTACGTACAATCGACACTTGACTCATACAAGTAAATTTAAGTGTACCTACGCTTACCTACATTAAAATGATCCTAACAGCAATACGCGGTGGACATTTTACTTAAAGAGTTAACCTCCCTTCTGCAGGCCTTAATCCATTTCTTTCTCTTCTTTACATCTTAGGGAACGTAAATAAAAATATTTTCTGGCGTAGAAATAGAGGTGCTCGTGCAACAGGGCGCAATGCAGGACTTACACATTTTAGGGACGCTTTTCCTGTTACGATTCATACTACGTAAATAAAAAATCGAGTGAAATAAGTTAACTGTATCAAACAAATGAGATAAATACAACAACTTACGCCAAATATTTGGTAAAGAACAACCACCTCCACCGGCAAAAGCTGAACGACGCACAGTGGGCTAGAATTGAAAAAACTTGGACAAGGGGCGAAAAATGTTTTTTTTTTGAGTGCGGATATTAAAACTTAGCATAGTTATTGAAAAATAATTGAATTTTATGCTCCTGCTCGTCGTTTGTTTAATTTTCAGGCGTCAAAAACATACAGGGCGTCAAACTTGAGAAATTTTCACAAAAACGGGAAGTTTCGGATTTTTCAGAAAAACTTTCAAGTTTGAACATCCCATTCTTCCGCTGAGCTTTCTTTTGCTGCCTCAATGAATCAGAGGAGCGAAGGAGATCAAGCAGCCTCCAAACTGATCAAAGAACTGATCAACGAAATAACAATAATGACCCCAACAAGAGCTAGGCGAGTACTTGCAAAATGAAAAGAAAGAGAGCGTTCAAACTGAGCTTACAGAGGACGAGGCTCTATCACTGATAATAAACACGAAATTATTGAGAAGTCAGTACAAAATAATCCGCATGACGGCTGAGAAAAAGGGACGTAAGTTTTATCCTAGTTATGAAAGAATACGAAGGGCTAAGTGTGCTGCATATCTAGAAGCGATTACCCTTTCGGAAGAGACTTGCGAAGTGAATTTGCAAAATTTGTGAAATTTCCCCTGTGTTCCAAAATGTCTTAATTCCACATTTATTATCTAAAGTATTATCAAATAAGTATTAAATATGATTTGCCAAAATGTAACATAAAAAAAGCCAAATTTTCGACTCAACATAACCAAAAAGACACCTAAACTGGATTTGGGGATTCTGCGCTGCCCAGCCGGACTGCGCAGCGCTTACGAAAAATCCACCGCAATCACAGGGTAGCAGGTGAAATGAAATAGTTTTTCCAGATTCCATATTTAGAAGCCTTGTAGATTGACGTGGAATAAGAGACTTGATAGTCCATTGCTGTTTACCAAGTTGATTTCCTTACTTTATCTCGAAATTTGTCCGAAAAAGGTGTCCGCCATTTTGTTGCTTTTAATGAGCAAAGAATCATCTTATAGCATGAAACGTTCAACAAATTGAAAGACAAAGAATTATGTTAGATTACTGTATTCTTGTTTTTTTCCAACAGTTTCTCTCAAAAGCAATTATATATCAACGAACTTGAACGTTTTTCCGAAAAATCCGAAACTTCCCGTTTTTGTGAAAATTTCTCAAGTTTGACGCCTGAAAATTAAAAAAAACGACGAGCAGGAGCATAAAATTCAATCATTTTGCAATAACTATGTTAAGTTTCAATATACGCACTCAAAAAACCCATTTTTCGCCCTTAGTCCAGGATTTTTCGATTCTAGCCCATGCGACGTCTGCAGCGATACCGTGCCGTGACGTCACGCGCCGAAATCCTGGTGACGTAGTGTTTTCAAGCAGACGAAAATGTAGTATTTTTAAAGAGTAATATCTTTATAAAACGTTATTGTACATCAGTAAAATTTTCGCCGAGTACATTTTAGATGATAAACTTCTCATTTAAAGTGTTAAAAAAATTATGCAAATTCCCCATTGAAACGGTCAATCTTTGGTCTTAATGGAACGATACTTCAGCATATATTTTTAGAAGGGTACACGAAGAGCTGTATGTAACTATTTTAAGTGATATAAATTATATCCCCATATCAGTATTCTACATTTCCCGAACATAAACTTCAATTGAAATACGTTAATCCCCTCCGAGTTTAAAAATGTTTAATCAACAAGTGATAATATTTCAATCAAAAGAGAGCAAAAAAAACAAAAGTCAAGGAAAGATCTTTTGTAAAGAGAACAAAATATCGATTTTTCCAGGTTACCCTCCAAATTCCCTGAGTATTCCAGAAGAACAAAATTCACTGAGTTTTCCGGGTAGTCGATGTGGCCTTGTTGAAGAACTTCTCCGCGGAATTAGAATTAGTATAACCAGACAAGACAAATATGAGGCAATTCATAACTCGGGCGGAGAAACAAGCTTTGACTTTAGGATAAGAAAATATATGATTTAATTTTTTTTTTTAAATTTTCGTTGGTGTTACATCTCTCATCCGCCAAGTTAATTAGACACGTAATACGCCCAAAATACGAAAGAAATCTTTATCAGGACAAAAAACTTTCAAAGATGAAAAAGTACACGAAGAAATATCACGTAAAGTCGCCGAACTCTGACTGAAGAATGGCAGTCGTAATCTCAAAGAGTGGCGGCGTCAGTGGCTCCGTGTGAACACGCCCATTGAAATCTGTCCATACTAGTGCGAAGCGCCACTTTTCTACGTCGAAACCTGAGGCGATGGGAACCACCGTAACCGTCTGCAGCGCTGTTAAAACGGTGGCTGTGGCGCCATGTGAACACCTCCATTCAATCCTATTGAATGGAGGTAACGGTTTGCTTAGTTTAAATAATTTTATTCAGTCTTTCACCTAATTCAATGCTTTTATTTCATCTTGGAAAAAACAGTATCCATTAGTAATTTGGCTATACGTCATCTACATGCACGATCCAAAATGTTATTAAATTCATGGGAAAACTTTAGGAAAATAATAATATTTCTAATCTAACCTTACTTTCGTAAATGATTTTGACGAAAAATTTTAAATGATAAAGATGGTTGCGCGTGCAAAAGAAAATAATCTTTTAATCTTTGTGTACGTAAGAACCCCGGAACCAAGCGGCTTTTCGGTTATGGCAAGTGGTGCATTCATCATGACATTGCTTCCTAATGTATTGTTTTCGCGTATAGTTCCCGGAAAAAATGAATTCTTGAAACAAATCGTTTTATGAAAAAATAAACTTTATTTCCCTGATCTTCCTCGCAGTATCAGAACAGCCTACGTAACAGGGAGGTCGCATTATTGTGTCAGTTAGGTACATGTACTGAGAACGTACTTTCTCGGAATTTATTTAGTAACTTTTCCTTTGTGTAAATCTACTAAAGATTCCCGCGTCCTGAATTACTTGAGTAACATACACTGCTTTATCATAGCAGTTATTTACTAAGAGTATCTCCTTCCGTTGCACATTTTAAATCGTAACGACAAACAAAATGATCACTTCGACTGAAATAAAATACGAAAAAAATCATGGATGCACGGTTGTCACGAAGCTGTCGTCACAGAAATAAAACTTTGAAGGTTTCACAAAATTTTATTTCGTTCAAATTTCCCATCAACGGCAATCATCTTCCTCTTGGCTATCTCCTGCGTCTACGTGTATATATTTCCTCCTGATTAATAAGATAATATTAGTGCTTCTCTAATACACTCTTATTAGTATCCACAGATAAATTACTTATTTAATTGCAAGATACTTTTGGACTTGTTGCTCTGTACTTCCCTCATTGATTACTTACGCGTATCGCAGAAAAAATAAATTCTTGAAGTTACGTGTTCTAGCATTAATTATGCCAATGTTAATTAGGCAGATACTTACTACCTATTGATTCAAATGCGCGATAATATTTATCACACTTTAAGA
The DNA here is from genome assembly GCA_947579665.1 of Sympetrum striolatum. Lineage (NCBI taxonomy): Eukaryota > Metazoa > Arthropoda > Insecta > Odonata > Libellulidae > Sympetrum > Sympetrum striolatum. The sequence continues at coordinate 9,540,485 of OX388350.1, forward strand.
GCCTGAACTCTATTTTAAGAGAACTAACACGGACAGTATGTTGCATAAGAGTCCGGTCGGTTTGTTTGACTTCGACATGGCGCTACTGACATGTCTGCCAGTTTCGAGTGATTGTATTTACTGGAGAAATCTTCTGAAATTGGATGAGAACAGTATAAAACCTTTGCTCCTCCAAAGGAAACTTGAAATGCTGCTCCGAATCAGCTGATTCCATGGCGATTTTGTGTCGGCATGTAAAGTAATTGATATTCATCTCAATTACGAAGGATTGAACGAAAAATGCGACGATGGAGTAGATGTAGATCGGATGAATTAATGGTAATGGAGTACCATATATTCCTCATTTTACGTCTTACACGCAATTTATCTTTTGAGAGTTTATCGTTGCTGTATAAAAATAAAATAATTAAGTTTTATTCACGATATCATCTCGAAATAAACAAAAAAAATGTCAACATTTACCTCAATTTCATTCGCGGCAAGTCTTTCGTCACCTGAGAAATAAAAATGTTTTAGGCGACACATAAATTGAACTGCACGACAATTGTTTTCTGAAGTTATGTTCCACTTAATATGTTTATCTAAATTGATTTTATTTTTATCTAAGTTCTGGTTTCTTTAAAATAGGGAAACGTTGGGCAGAACAGAGTAGTGAGGCAGAACGGGGTACCTGATTTTTCTCAACGAAACGACTAATAACACATATAGTGTAGTGTGACAGCAATTTCCGTCATTCCGTGTTCCTTTGTGTTTCAAAACAATACGTCAAATTTTAAGTGATCGTTTATGTAAATTTTGGGCATCTATTCTTGATATATGCAATTAGTAATTCATTGGAAAACTTAAAAACTGCTTAAATAATTTTTGTTAAATAAATCATAATATAAAATTCTGTTTGATTTAAATGTTTATTAGGCTATGTCGCGATAGGATTGGTCAGCCTAAATGATGAGGTTGTGGGCAGAACGGGATTCTACCGGGGTAACCCAGAAGTAACTATACCTGCATCTTCTAGTGACACTGACGATGACGACGACAGCCTTTACTGTCATGACAGCGGAGGTCGATGTGCTCGGATAGATAAGGAAGTCGATGAGGCCATCTAGATATGTGTATTGAGTGAATGACTTGTTTATTCCATGCTGTATCTTTCATTTTTTATGGGTTTTCAAGTTAATTTTTTAAGTCTGTAATATTTTTCATCTTTGTAACATAGTACTCCATTTTGCTCCTGGGATAAGGCAAAAGAAAAACCCACACCAACCATTCACACCCAAACCAACCACCCACACTCACCATCCGCACCAACCACCCACGCCAACCACCCACGCCAACCATCCACACCCACCACCCACACTCACCATCCGCACCAACCACCCACGCCCACCACCCACGCCAACCATCCACACCCACCACCCACACTCACCATCCGCACCAACCACCCACGCCCACCACCCACGCCAACCATCCACACCCACCACCCACACTCACCATCCGCACCAACCACCCACACCCACCACCCACGCCAACCATCCACACCCACCACCCACACTCACCATCCGCACCAACCACCCACACCCACCACCCACGCCAACCATCCACACCCACCACCCACACTCACCATCCGCACCAACCACCCACGCCCACCACCCACGCCAACCATCCACACCCACCACCCACACTCACCATCCGCACCAACCACCCACACCCACCACCCACGCCAACCATCCACACCCACCACCCACACTCACCATCCGCACCAACCACCCACACCCACCACCCACGCCAACCATCCACACCCACCACCCACACTCACCATCCGCACCAACCACCCACACCCACCACCCACGCCAACCATCCACACCCACCACCCACACTCACCATCCGCACCAACCACCCACACCCACCACCCACGCCAACCATCCACACCCACCACCCACACTCACCATCCGCACCAACCACCCACACCCACCACCCACGCCAACCATCCACACCCACCACCCACACTCACCATCCGCACCAACCACCCACGCCCACCACCCACGCCAACCATCCACACCCACCACCCACACTCACCATCCGCACCAACCACCCACACCCACCACCCACGCCAACCATCCACACCCACCACCCACACTCACCATCCGCACCAACCACCCACGCCCACCACCCACGCCAACCATCCACACCCACCACCCACACTCACCATCCGCACCAACCACCCACACCCACCACCCACGCCAACCATCCACACCCACCACCCACGCCAACCATCCACACCAACCATCCACACCCACGCCAACCACCCACACCAACCATCCACACCAAAACCAACCACCCACACCCACCACAAACACCCACCGCCCACACCAACCACCCACACCCACCAACCACGTTTTTCACAGTTAAAAGGAAATATTTTGCACTAAGTGACACTCGGGTAAATTACTTTCTAAAAGTAAGAGCTGCTGTCGCATGAGTCCACCTACACTCACCTCAGGTGTAATGGAATGAAGTAGCACTATCCAGTTATTAACAAACCTCGGTCAATGCACAACACTTTCCCTTCTGAGACGATCTCGAATAGGGCAGGGTGAACCGAAGCCATAAGATATATAAGGACAACTTGCTGTCTATTGATTCTCATTGGAGAAGACATAACTATTTACATGAATAGTATGGTTTTTATAAAGGATAATTAATAAATAATATTCTGGCGACACAGTAATGAAGAAATCAACATTGAAAAATTACGTTATCAATGTCGTTGTGGAAATCCCTATTGTGACTCTTTATTGAGTTGTAAAATATTTTAGCTGAAGGCATCTGCGGAATTTAGATTGAAACCATGCGATCAAATGGAAATCTTTTTTGAATTTCCTTGAAGATAAGAAATCTGAATTTTGTGGTCGTGTTATTTACTCATACATTATGAGAGCGGAAACAGAAAAACTGGCGATTTAATTCAATTTAACACAGTCGTACAACATTGCCTCGGGTTGAGATATAAAGTTTAACAACTTGTCTTTTATCTCTATAAAATCAAGTTTTACGATAATCAGCAAAGATTCTGCGACCCAACAATATATTTGATAAAATAGATAATCAGTTGGGGCCCTAAATTGTTAATTGATAATGTTATTCCTTAAGGGAAAGCTGTTGAAGGAGTTAAAAATGGAACCCTCTCCCCACTTACTCTACCCACTTTCTCTATTTGATTTATAAAAGGCGTTGAGAAATACACTCAGATTCGTAGACTTGCATAGAGCTAGTTTTTTTTACAAATATCAGTGATTCTGATTGTGTACACTAATTACTATTTGTTTTTATCCTTTCTTTGAGTTTTGCATAGTTGTAAATGTTTCTATTTTGCTTTATGGGCTCTCGTATATGGGCAGCTCGTGTTGCTTCCGGCTTGGGTGAAAGCGGTCCCGGGTTCGATTTCCGGTGTGAGCCCTCGTGCGAAATGACCTAAGCATTCGAAGCACTTTATACTACTACTTTGCTTTAGGTGTGCTTTTATTTTCTGTATTATTTTGCATTTAGTTAAATTTGGTACACTTACACTGTGTACTCTACGAATTGAAAGATGCACATTTGTATTAATATTTTTTGATCTTTCTCATATTTAATTATAATTATGTTTACAAAGGTTGTTTCCTAGGGATAGCCTTATCACATCCACATTTCTTCCTACTTTTTTCACGCTATGACTTTAACATTGAAAACTGTTGGTAATATGGGCTATTTGATAAAAAAGATTTATAGCCTCGCTCAATTAAAGACGTTTATTATGATAATGGTATTATTCATTCATCGTACTACCATATGGTGTAACTCATCTCACTTGGTTCAAAGTTTGTTTTATGGCTGACTGGGTTGCCTATCCACGATTATACGAAAAATTTATCATTAAGTTATTGAATACAATGATCTTTTGTTTGCCTATTTTACTGAAGGATTAGGGGCAATGAAGATAGGGCTTTTACGATATAACATTTTGTCGGAAGGATGGCTATAAACAAATGAGTTTAAACACAACAAGAATTATTGCAAGACCGCTGATAGAAACCTTGCAATTACTTCGGCGTCACATTTGATAAAAAGTGTGGGGAGAAATGAAATTTAACTTAGCGAAGCATGCAGAAGGTTACTTTACGAGATGAGGTAATCTGATGTTGAGAGCATCTCCATAAATATCATACAGGTATTGAGAATTAGACAAAATACAGTCTAAAGTAACCAATAGATAGTCAATGTAAAAAATTAGAAGTGGAGACAAAAGAATGTATTTTTTAACCGCGGTTCACTTAGGAATGTGGAATCGGATTTTGGAGACAGTTTTGCGAAAGGTCTCCCTAAACTTATTTATATTCTGCGCTGAAAATAATGTATTTCTGAGCTCTTTGCTAATAAAAAAGAAAAATAAGCTATTCTTAGTCAATGTCGGGATGCTAGATAAAAAGTTTAAAATGGCCGTAACACCTTTTCTATTGAAATATCAATGTTATCGTATGGAATCTTATTTTTTTTAAACTTTCATTTATTCAATCAAAATTCTCGCTATTTCGAATCGAAAACTTAATTCCATAATTAAATTAAGACTCTTCGTTCAATTTTTCTTTTTTGGTTTTTGTATCGATTTCACAGGACCTGTCTTTGTAATTTAATTTTGAAGAAAGAGCCCTCTACTGATAAAATGAACTTGACGTGCTTTTTATATGAGAACGATTTGATACGTCAGGGATTGAACCAGGGACGATTAGGTATATAAGAAGATTATTATAGAAGACAATTTAACTATTTTAAAAGTTGGAGCACCGTGCAATTTGTGGTTCTCGAGTCATCTTTAGCATTCACACTGTGTATGCTAAAGTATTTTTGTTAAAATAATGTTGTTAAAGAGTTGTTGCTGCTGTGTATGCTAAAGTATTTTTCGTGAGGTGAAGTGCAACCGGTTGATAACAGCGGCAATGCAATGGGCAAAGCGAAAATTTTAAATGACTGTTTTCCTATTTATTTGTAACAGTAGAACCAGCAATTGATCGGTCTGAGACAATGTCGAAAATCAGAGAAGACGGAATAAAGCGATATACAAACGATATTAAAGTTCATGAGGGTATTCTGGGTATTCAAGGGACAAAATAGCTCCTTTTCTGAAATTATTATTTGTGAAGTGCGAAGGTAAGGTGCTGAAAGATTGGAAAATAGCAAATGCCACACCAATATTTTAAACTGGCTTAAAGGAAGAGCCAGCGGATTATTGACATACCTCTTTAACATCACCGAATTATGGAGTATTTGATAGCTCTTTTATGTCTTCCAAGCATAAAGCATAGGCTCCCAGAGTGACCCATAAAATAAAAAATAAAGGTCCTAGATTTTTTTAAATTTTTGAGTGTGTTTTAGGGTTTTTAGAAGCAGAAGATCCTATTTCAAAAGATTATCAAATAGATACCAGGTATTGCTTTTTAACAGAAAACAATCGGTATTAGGCAGACCCCTACGGACCCCGTCCACGGAAAAAAAATGTTTGTTAACCTATGGTCTAAAGTCTGGGAATCATCGCATAGGATTTAAAGAAACTGTTCGATTCACTCGTCTTCACTTTTACTACTCTTTCGTCTTCTCCTTTGTCGAACCCCTCGTCAAAGGAACATTTATTCTCATGGAAGCAAAGTAAAATCGCTTTTCTAAATATTTCTAATTGCTTTGTTTTACATATTGTTACGATCAATTTCAGTTTCTCCTTTTTAGTATTTTCACTTTTGATTAACATTCAAACAAAAATATCCTAAAATTACTCGAAAATTTATGTTTGTTTAAAATATTTTCATTGATAGTTGGAATTAAAAAAATCGGCCCCATCAGACGATCGACAGTTTAATTTTGCTCGTTTTTTATATTATTTTTACAGCGATTGGTTTGCTGAATTGGTTCGCTGGTTCTTCTCCTCAGCCAGACTTTCACTCGTTTAACATTCTCTATCCTGAATTCCACCCTTGCTTTCTCACCATTCAAAGGGACATTAATCGGCCCATGCTAAGTAAAACTCCTTTTCTAAGGATTTTCAATCAAGTATTTCGTTTTATTATTTATATTGTTGTAATGAATTTGATATTTTTACTTTTTCGATGTAAATTGGTGTATGCGAAGTATAGAATAAATTAATTAGAATAGGGTAGACGAGCAGTTCTCGTCGAGACGATGCGAAAGTTACCTCACATACGTGTGGTTCAAAAGCATTGTTCTCGCGAAATCACAGCGAAAGGCTTCGTAAATAATGAAATTGTTACTCAGATGCCTCAAGATGGGAATCTTGGGAAGATTGTATAAAGGACTCAATTTACTTAATAAATGTCATAAAGTTAATTCTCGGAAAATGTGTCCTCCCTGTTACGGATTTTTGGGGTCTCGTTAATTCGTTCGCATGCGTAACTAAACGATTGAATACGTACATGTTTTAATTTCGTATGTAAACCGATTCGTTTTCGGTCATCCTTTCGCCATAAATGCCACGCAGCTCTCTCCTTCGTCAGTCGGGCCGCAGCCTTCGTTCCGTGCGATCGTTCGCCTTTGGATGTGTACCTGAAGATCCCTCTGGAGTTATTTTCGCCGATGATCCGTTATATCTCGGACCAATTCTCGCATCATTCATTAACGTTGGATCGTCCAAGGAAAGTTAGTTTCAAAGTTCTTCTCGCCACTGACGAATGGGGATTCAGTAGCGTTCGTCTCTCAGAGGTATTTAGTTTACTTTCTAATCTGTGTTGTAATTCGTTCCAGTTTTTATAGTCGGTGTGGTGACACAAAACTTCGTTTGTAATTCGAGGGTACCACTCTTGGCATGATTGACTATTTTTGCTACGCCCAAAGACGTAGGAGTTTATATATCGTAGGCTATTGTCGCCGAAAAATTTGACCTCGGAATAGCGAATCTATTGAATGAGACTCATAATTTGTGCGAAGGAAATGAAGCCAGTGGGTTAATACTTGGGTAACTCTAAATATAGGTCATCTATAATATATAGAATCCATATTATGAACTGAAAATGACCTTAAAAATAGATTCTTTAAAAATTTCCTCAAATTTAAGATGAAGCGAATGTTTCTCCAGCCTCGATATTTACCTCTCGTTCACACGCTCATTAACTAAAATTACGTTTGTTCCCTGCTTGTGCTTTCTCAAGATTTGATTATTTCTTTGTTTCTCTCCTCCTCCGTGCTTTTGTCTCGCCGTTTAATTGCTCTTGTACTGTTGGGAGATCTTTTTTAACGTTTGACTGATTTCGTCAGCAACTGAGGCGGCGGAATTTGGATGAAGGGGAGAGAAGCTCATAATATTCACTCATCGTTTGAATTCCATTCTCTATAGACAGTCTTTTCTGAAATCGTGGTACGTTTCAGATATCTTTTCGTTTCAGTTGAGAGTCACCACAGCTTGAAAAAGTGGCTCTCAGGAGGACTTTAAGGAGAGGACAGCTGTGAGCTGTTGTGTGCTAGGGAAAGTGGACGACTTTTGCGGAAAAGAAAGTTGTGCGCCACGTGCAGTGAAAGACACGGATATCCTACTTTTGTATTTCCTGTGCGACTCTTTGGAAACCCAGATTCGTTGTAGAGAAGTCGGTGTTTTTGCGGCACTTGATGCGTAGCCGAAAAACGAAAGTGATGGAGACATGCGTTTCTAAGGAAATCGTAACTCCTGCAAAACATGGTTTGGGGAAATCAGGAATTACTTCAGGCACGACTACAAAATGTAAAGAAAACTTGACGATATCGGCGCTAGGTTTCGATCCCAGATTTTCCCATAGAATTCTATACTCCCATGAGCCGCAATACTATTATATAATTAACAAGTGTACTTCTCCGTCAAGCATAAGAGTCTTAATTTCACTTATAAAGAAATATCCGTCATTCATTTACGGCTATATTCGAACAACGATGCAAACAAACTCTTCGTCAACAGCCAACCTCGATTCTCTGCTAGATGAGTGTCATTGGTAAAAATAAGAAATGAGCCCACGCATGTATTTGCGCGCATGCAACATTTAATGCTTGACAAAACTCACACTAATGTGATTATTTTTACTTTAAGAAACGTATCTTTGTGCCATAAATATTTCAGTTATATTTAATTTCCTGGTATGGCCATCTCAGATTATGTTGTATCTTATTGTATTCATTATATTTTATATTGTTTAATTAAATGTGTGGAATACATTATTAGTTACCACATGATCTCTGCCAGAAGCAGAGGTGCCCCTTTATTCTCAACGGGAAAAGTTATATCGATAACTAACAGTTTTTAACTGCTTTGCTCGTAAAACATTCTTCATAAGTGTAGGTAAATAGTAAATACCAGGCCATAATACTTTCTAAACCAATAAATCAAAATTACAAGTACGTTTACAAAGCAAATCCAACTCAATATTCAATCTCATATCTTTTGCTTTAAACATTTCTCAATTAAGACGATATAAAAATACATTCTAAATTCACGTCTGGATAACCAGCATAACGTTTAAAGAGACATTTTCAGCAAAGCACATTGGATAATGAAATGAAGATTGAACATTAATAACAGAAATAAATTTTTTATCACTCTAATATCCACTAATGAATATTTTTCGCGGAATAAGTAAGTGTATTTTATGGGAACCAATTTCCGTTTCCGGGAGTCATAGTATGTAGGGATTCAACGCTGTTTTGGGGCCGTAATCAAATTTCTTAACGCAATTTGGGGGTAGGGGGGAGGGTCCGGCAGTTACGGTTCGTGGGGGGAAGGGGCTCAAGGTTTGCGTTACTCCACAGTTACCGAACTGCAAAAAATAGCAAAATTTCTGCATGTTTAAATTTTGAATTTCAAACTCGCGCGCTATTCACCGGGCAAAGTTGGCAGCTCTGTTCTCTGTGAGTGAGGCTCTAGGGCCATATTTTGTAAGATAATGAATAAAAACAGGAAAATTACAGTGTTTTTATTCATTATCTTAAATGGCTTTTCACAAAGTAACGCCTGAAAATCTTGATTTCATATTCTGTAACTCATTTCCCGTCGGTACGGTAGCATCTCCGTCGGTTGGGATCGCAAACTGACTCCGCGAGCTCTCGATGCTATTCTCTAAGCTCTTGCGTCGGTACGACGGCTAGCCATCGTCGGTAGCATCCGGAGAATTCTACCGATAATGAAAAGGAGTCGGTAGCGATAGGGGTCCGTCGGTTAGCAGACGAACTGTGGCAAGTGTGTGCATATTTAACAATATCATCAAGGCAAATGCGTTAATTGAATGCCCGTAATTAGCAGAATGTAAAATAAAGCCGCAATAAGACATGCGATCGCATAAAATGAATGCGATTCTCGCTTTTAGATGCAAAATGATGTATGCCATAGCACATACGGCTGCTGTACTACGTTTCTTGGAGCGTGCATCTGTCCAAGGACGTGGAATAAAATAAACGTTTTAATCTTTTAATAATAAATGCAAATAACCATCAGTTATTCATTAGGTCAAGTGTTGGGGAACGCTTGACATCCGTTACATATTTTACTGTTTCCCAGTGCGAGACTCGACTATGGAAAAATAATGACTCCGCTTGAAGAAAACTATTAATAAAAGAGAAATAGGTTAAACCTAGCCATAGTAATTCATGCGATCGAATTTTCTAATTTTTAAACGTATAATGATTAACTTTTAACTGACGTGGATGGTATAATTTTTGTTCATTTAAAACACAATTTTACCATTAGATTCCATTAAAATCATATATTTCAGCATTATATGAAAGGCGAATACAATTGAATAATATTTTTGGAGTGAAGTTAATCCAGGCGAAACTAATTACAAGTATTAATTACGTATAAGGAAGTGCTACTGTCGGAAGTTGCTGTACTTTGGTTCACAAGGAGACGAGAGGATTTTGCTTTTATAGCAAATATAAAAAAATAAAAGATACCTATCCGTTTATACGAATCGAGGTCTTACTAGCTGACCAATAGTAAACTGATTTGAAGGCAGCAACAGTTCCAACAATAACTTAATGAATCACCTAAGGAATTCGTGGAAATCTAATCTCCAAGAAATCAGTCAGTGAGTGTATCGAAGGTACTATGTACCTACTAATTTTCAACTACTTTCACTGATACTAAGTTCTGGAAATCACGCACCGACTTCCAGTTAATAAAATTACGAAATTTAGGGATTCACTGTAGGGCTAATAGTATATTAGATATCGATATTTTATTACCATAAGTATCCTTGTGCTCGAATTTGGGCACTGGAAAATCTTCTGCTAGCAATTTATGTTAATTTCAAACATCAACCATTTAAGACCATACAAACTAACAAATGCAATTATAAATATCTTCCCTGTAAGATTTCTTTCAAATCTTTAGTAAGAAGTCAACAAAGGACAACAACAAATCCTAGTTACCTAAAATTTCATACATATCATCAATATTTACATCTGCTTTTACACGCCTTGTTTCATTCTTCATTTGTCTACTCGTTTGCCCTCTCATTGGTTGAGATGAAGCACGTGACCGTCACTTTTGGAAATGCTCAGATGTTTCCCCTTAAAGTGGGTAGGGGCAGTCGGTTTGATTGTTTTCTGCCCGACGATGCTACAGAATAGGATTTAGAGGCCGAGTCGGTGAGATATCACGGTTTCCTTTCCAGTCGGTTGGATTTGAAATCGAACCAACTGCTTCCAAACCGACAAGTTACAGAATATGGCCCCTGATCCGAGTGAGCGTCGAACGGAAGTAGTCCGAGTGCGGCTGCACGGGCATTCCCCTGTCTGTGTTTTGTGCTAATCATCAACAGGTCATTGCATCGAATCTAGGTGAAATATATGAAAGGCCTTTAAAATTGAAATTGTTTATTAAAAAGTGAATTATTATTGAGAACTAAAATCTTTCTTTCCTGAATATCAGCCGAAAACTTAACACAAAGCACTCGTTACATAAAAGAGTGGAAGGAGAGGGGTTCGGCCGGGCGTTATGGTCCTGCTACATGGGGGTGGGGGTCGAAATATGGAGGATTTTGCTTTACGTAATTCGTGTACGACCCCTTACCGCGTATCTCTATACCTTATGTGTCTGAAGGGGGAACAAACAGATGGACACGTCGGAAATTATATATGATATTGAAACACAGTAAAAATAGAACTATCTCGTCGATAGTGTTCAACATATTTGATATCAATTAAATAATTTTCCTCTATTTCAGCAATTTACTGGACTCCCTTAACCATAATTCTATATGAGCCTAAATTTTCAATGCATTTCTATGGGAAATCACATACACTCGGACTCAAAAATCGACTTATGTATACATATTTATAGTAATATATGCATTTAGAAAATATAAATATTTTTATATACCAAAATGTGTGTATAAAACATTCATCTAAACAAAGAAACATTCATTTTAGCAAATATCTGTTAAATAAAACATTCTTAACACCACTATATTTTTTTAAAAACAAAATACCATATAAACATACGAAACGTTATATACAATAATTTATTGAAAAAACACAATGAAACCTCGTATATTTCGGAATTATAATAATAATAATTATTATTAATAAATTTTTATTCCACCCTTTTTTTACAATAATAAATCATACAAATACAATGTTTTGGTCTAATAGAGACCAAAAGAGGACCAAAAAAGGGGGGAATACCCCAGAGGAAAAGTACCTGTGTTGGGGTTACCACAAATTAAATTTGCATGCGGCCAAACAAAAAATAATTACAAAGAAATTTACAATTTTCAAAGAAACCATAAAAGGAAAAAAATAAGAAAGAATGTATTTACAAAATATTTTTTAATTTTTCAATTTAAAAAGAGCCATTTCCTTAAATTTCTTAAAAATACGAAAACCGAAATTGAATTAACAAAATGACATGGGAGGAGAGAAAATAGGTTAGATACAAATAAGTATGTTTAAAGAATTCATAATTAGGTCTAAGTTATAATATAGACGTACCAGTTCGTAAATTTTTCTGTAAATATTTGTACTTAATTTTTCTCCTCCCCTATTATAAAACATTTTTAATACCTAATATACAAATAAATGTCTTAAGGGAAAAATGCCTAAGATTATAATAAAGGAAACGAGTTTTCTGTATTATTTTTTGAAGAATGACTCACATACACTTTTTCTGGACAATTTGGAGTGGCTTTAGATTAGAAACATAAGCACCTCCCCAACAAATTAGGCCATAATGAAGCTTAGAGTTAACAGGAGAACAATACACATAACGTAGCACAGGTACAGGACACAGATATCTCAGAAAGTAAAGTTTCCTTAAAGTAAGTTATTTCCCCTTTCAATTTGTTTATGTGTAACTTCCAATTAATATTATTATCAATCACAAGCCCTAAATATTTAATACTTTCCACTCTTTCAATTTTTATACCCGAAAATCAAAGCAATGCTTTTAAATGGGAAAATCGGGACTTTGGGGCCCTCTGGAATCGAACCTATGACACTAAGGTTCAAAAACTTATTTTTTCTGGGGTTTAACACGTTGTGGCCAATACGTCCTAAAAATTTCAAATCAATGACGTTTTGGTTTAGCCTGTGAATTAGTATCCTATCTGGGTATCTATCTACATATAGGAATGCATCCGGAGAAGCATCTATACATAATAGATAGGTATGATGTATATTAAGTATCGGTTTAAGAAAAAAAAGTAATTACATCTCCCATACAAAACTCATTGGGGCATTTTTTCATTATTTTTTTCTTGCACTTCTGGAAATGATACGAAGCTCTAGCTTAGCTGCAAGATGTATATGAAGACTCGGTTTAAGAAAAAAAATTAGATAACACCATAATGTTCCTCGGTTCGATGCCAGAGCACCTTAAAATTTCTCACATAAGGAATATAAGGGAAAAGTAGGACGTCGTTTGAGGCAGTTACAGCCAATATTTCTACTTGAGTTACTAGTCGAAGTTACTTGAGTCTGCTGTCGAAAACAATTTTTTTGTACCTTGGATCAAAAAACTAGCTTTCAATGATTAAGCACATCATAGTAAATCTGAATTCGAAGAAAATAGACAAAAACTTCTCGATAAATTGTTTAATAATCAAGTTTCCCAGTTACAATAAGTGGTTAATATAATCAACTAATGTACCAAAATTTTGAGCATTCAAAAGCCATGTACACTTTATATTTGCTGCTGACTTGATACTAGAATCGGTGTAAATATAAGGATACGTATCGATACGTTTTTCATAAAGTATAAGAAAAGGGAGAGCAGGAGAAGTGTGCTGTGGGTGGGCAGGGGTGAGAAAAAGTCGGTGCCAGAGATGGTGTAGTGAGTGAGGATTGGGACATGAGGAGTGGGAGAATTTCTCGCACCATTTTCACGCCTTGCCAGGGTATGTGCGATTTGGCGCCATTCTGGCGATTTTTCGTCAACCTTTTGGCGACCAAAATTACGAGCCTGGCGACGTTTTGGTGATTTTTTATATTTTTGCTGCAATACTGGCGATTTTCTGTACAAGAAACATTTTTTAGAAGTTTTTTCCGACCACATACGTCTGTCAATTCTTATATTTTTCCTATGCGCCAAACCGGTCAAACACCGTGTTTCTACCCAAGGAGAAACGGACAAGGGGAAATGTCCACCAAGGCCGGGAATCGAACCCGGGATCTTCCTCTTGCCGGGAGAATGCTTTAACCAGCTAAGCTACCGAGGCAGAACAATTTAACATGCCGTTTGGGGGACTTTGTAGGCAAAGGGCGGTGCAATGGTGCAATGTGCAATGGTTGCCTCAATGAGGCCTTTGCAATGGACGCTAGCCGGACGAAACCATACCACCCTTTGGCTACAAAGTCCCCCAAACGGCATGTTAAATTGTTCTGCCTCGGTAGCTTAGCTGGTTAAAGCATTCTCCCGGCAAGAGGAAGATCCCGGGTTCGATTCCCGGCCTTGGTGGACATTTCCCCTTGTCCGTTTCTCCTTGGGTTATTCCTGGGTGCACATTAGGGTGGTCCTTATTTTCGAAAGTTTGAAATTCTTTCCGGACTCCCCCTAAAAGTGTTCCATTTGGTTAGAAAATAAATCGTGTAAAATATTATTTAAATCGGATAACGGAAAGACGTGCCGCATGGCACTTTTTCCAACATTTTTGGCCTATTTTCAATCATCACAGGAGATAACGGAGTCTTCCCATATTTCAACTGTTTTGATGTTTTTATCAATGCATCGTTAGACATTAACTGTGATTTTCGTCAAATATTAATTAGATCTGCGCATTAGTTTTCGAGATATAGCCCAAACAGTGAGCGCGCGCCGTACAAGTGGCGCCGTGCACTAGACGCCTCCGCTCGAATCCGAGAATCTTGCCGCCTTGTATTCAATCTAGTTTTTATAGCTCTAATCAATTTTTAGCATAGTTTTTCAGCATAGCGTAGGTTAAAGACCTAATTATGCTTTATACACTTAAAAATTTGAAGTTAACTATAAATAAAAGGATGAAAATTATTTTATTCCGGTATAGATATTGAAAGCTAGTTTTTGGTCTTCTTAGGTTTTGTATATGAATTCTCCACTCCTGATAAAGTGACTCTAGCTTCTCAATACTTCGTAGAAGTTTTCTTGTAGGTATTCGCGCTTTTTCCCAGAAAAATCCCACTTCCTTTTTACTGCTAAATTGGCACTTGTAAGTAAATCTAAGTTTACTCTGCGTATATTATAAAAAAGCACTTTAACACTTGACCATTCGATGGCAACTTAGAGCCAACAATTTGATTCGTGTAGTATCCAATCGGGTAAATTCGGTCAGTAGTTCTGGTTTCCATTTCGGTAATCACTTCTGTGCTTCTGTACTTACACCGAAATGCAGTATTTTAAGCAGCTCGCTCAGTGAAATCACAGCACAATCTGGTTCGCCGGTGGAGTCTGAGAAGCAAGGGTTTAGGTAATTTCAGGCAGCACTCTTTTGTATTTTTCTGTTACACATAATGTATCAGAATTGATGTGCAAAGTAGAATTCTAGGTTTCTCTTTTACAATCACAGATGAATCAATCAATCAATCAATATCGGAATCTACAATGAAGAGCTGATAAATCTTTCAGAGAGGAATACCCCTGGTAATATGCCATTCCAGTAGCCAAAATAGATCATACAAGCTTATACTGTCGAAAAGTAAATCTGTAATCAACAAAGTTTCACTATACTGACTGCTTTGTTATTTCCTTGTAACAGTTAAGATGAAAATCCAGGCGATATTGATGATCGCTTAGCATACATGTTATACGAAAAACAGGGCATTGGGAGTTCCCATGGTTCACAAGCATTTGTTCGAAACTTGGTAGATTTATCTTATGATTTACTGGATGAACTTAGAGTATTATTCCCTAAAACAACATAAAGTATTAATTTTTTATCTAGTAGTGTAAAAAAAGACATAATTAACGGAAGCAAAAGTCATAGACTCGAGCAGAGGCGTCTAGGGAAAGGCACAACTTTTCTTCTTTTTATGGATAGGTAACTTCAAAATTTTAAAAAATAACACATGATTAGGTCTTTAACCTACGCTATGCTGAAAAACTATGCTAAAAATTGATTAGAGCTATAAAAACTAGATTGAATACAAGGCGGCAAGATTCTCGGATTCGAGCGGAGGCGCCTAGTGCACGGCGCCACTTGTACGGCGCGCGCTCTCTGTTTGGGCTAAATCTCGAAAACTACTGCGCAGATCTAACTAATATTTTACGAAAATCGCAGTTAATGTCTAACGATGGATTGATAAAAAAATCAAAACAGTTGAAATATGGGAAGACTCCGTTATCTCTGTGATGATTGAAAATAGGCCAAAAATGTTGAAAATTATAAACTTTAAGTGCGATGCGGCACGTCTTTCCGTTATTCGATTTAAATAATATTTTACACGATTTATTTTCTAACTAAATGGAACAACTTTAGGGGGCGTCCCGAAAGAATTTCTCAAAAACTTTTTTCCCATATAAATAAGGACCACCCTAGTGCACATATTGTGCAATTTTCACCCATCCGCTTCCTTACCATGTTTCTATTTGAATATTCCCTCTAAAAAGCGAAATTTCACACGATTAGCTGTTGGCGCCAATATGGCGATAACTTGAGTTGTAGGTGGCGATTTCCAGCGTGTCGACTGGCGAATATCTATATTTTAATACTGGCAACCCTGCGCCCTGTCATAGCTGCTACGAAAATTTATGTTCCGTGTATTGTATGTATCGTCAAGTTTTGTACCTCATCGAGTTTATAAATATAACAATTTTGTTCACATTCTCGTGACAGTTATCATGGATAAGAGTAATTGGTGAGGTAGTTTGTTTTTTGGTATTTTTTGCACATTTGTCAAGAAAATCTTGACAATTTTTGTGATGAAGTTCAGTGTTGGGATTTCTAGTATTCTTCAATGTACAATTTAGGTTAGGTACGAGGAAATACGGATTGTTTTTTGTGTAGCAGTAGATTAGTATTGCGGAATAATTTATTTTATGACGATTTGTTTTAAGTTGTGTTTATTTTATAAGGGAAAAAGTGCAAATAATTTTGTGCCATGATTTTCTGGTTAAAAGTATTTTGTTCGAATACAGATAGCCATGATATTTATTTTGCCTTGTTTTTGTAATTTATGAGCGTAGATAGAAATGATTGGGGAATGATTTTCGTTTATCCTTTGTCTGGGATACATGTTTACATAATGCGCATACTTTTTTATTATATATTTATATGACTTTCGAGTAAACTTTAATGACATAGTGCTTTATAATTATTCGCACTTAGGTTGAAAAATAGTGCGGGGGGACATCAAGTGGGACTGTTCCAAAACAAAGAGCCGAGCTTGATGATAAAAATAAGATTTAGATTGACGAAATTCAATGCTGTTTCCTCGTATGATAAGATTTGAACGAGGGAAAAATACGAAAAATAAAAGTGACATCGATATTTCCGAGAGATAAATTTAATGGTTACATAGCTCAATGTTAGAGCACTCGCCCGGAAAGTGAGAGGTCCTGGGTTTCGCCCCCAGTGGAATCAGGATTTTTTCTCGGAAATATCGATTAATTTTTAGTTGGAAGGCACAAATGGTTCAAATTGATTCATCCTATGACACAGTTTATCGATAATTAAACAAGATTTTTTTACAAATGAAATGTTTCCGAATTACAGAAGTATTAGCAGTTTAATATGGCTGATCGAAAAGAAGATCGACATAAGTTTCAGCGTAACCATCCATCTGGAGCAAAAAAAGAAAAGAAGCTTCCGAGAAGGAAAAACGCCATGAGCAATTGCTGTCGAAAATTCCAAAAATAAGCAATTATTTTTCTGTCCATGGCAGTGACGCTCGAACTCGAACTTCTCAAAAAGAAGATTTAGTTTCAGTATCAGACAACAGTGAAAGTCCTTCACTAGTGGCTATTCCCATAGAATCCAAAAAACGCGATAATCCTGCCACAATTAACAGTGAGTCTGTATCAGACAACTTATTGTTGGATTCTGATACAGTCATAGAGTCACAAAAAAACTCAAAGGTAAAATGTCAATGTCAAATGAACAAAATACTATTTGTTTACATTTTGTAATCCCTTCTGTAAGTTTCTGAAAAGTGTCATAAAAGTTATCATATATTTGAAAGTATACTGTATAAAGAATACTATATAATAGACAATAAAAAAGTATACTTTATGACAAATTATAAGATTTTGAATCCTTTATAAGGTAACCCTGAAAGTTTTATTTACCTTTGTAAGACCCTCCGTACAGAATCTTTTGCAGAACTCATAAAAATCTTTCTAATCTTGAAAATTTCTGAGAAGAATTCTAAAAGGAGCGCATTGAAAAAGGGCGAAAATTGGTAGAGATACCTAATGAAAAATTTAAGGTCCGATAAGTTTCATTCGGATATCATATAAATTTACAAAAATGTTGTCAGTTTTCTCTAAAACCTACATGTCTTTTAAGAATTCTATGAGTTTATGTACGAAATTTATAAGTTTTGAGGTTATTTGTGACATCAAAAAGTATTTGATTGTACCGGCATTTGATACTTATTTCCAATGACAGGGTAGTACTTCAACAACATTAACTGACTCCGAGGTAACACTAGAAAATCAGAACTACCTGAATGATGTTGGTCTTTGGAAAGAATCGTTTACTGGCGATGAGATAGAATATTGGATCAAGATAGGATCAACAGACTTACAACTTTGCGACGAAACACTTTTTTCTAAATCTTCGAATCAAAACTCAAGGAGCCTATATATATGGTCATGATGTATCGAAAACATAAATGACTTTTACGGAAAATATCCTGGGTTCGCTGCTAGCTCGATGCAAAAATCAGCCATTTAAAATGCATTGAAGTAGTTTTTCATTATTTTTTTTCATGCACTTATCGAAATGACAAATAGAGGAGGTTTTGGGAAGGGTTAAGGGCAATAAGAACCTCGTTGTAATGGGAGACTGGAACGCGGTAGTCGGGCAAGGCAAAGAAGGGGAAGAGGTGGGTGAATTCGGTTTAGGGAAAAGGAACGTCAGAGGACAGAAACTGATCGACTTTTGCAAAAGAAATAATCTCTGCATCTCAAACACACTCTTTCAGCACCACAACAGACGAAGGTACACATGGAAAAAGCCCGGGGATACAGATAGGTACCAAATTGATTACATTTTGGTAAGAAAGAGGTTTAGAAATAGTGTTAAAAACTCGCGAAGTTTTCCTGGTGCTGATGTCGACTCGGATCATAACCTGGTCATGATGAAAACCGAGCTTAAGTATAAAGAGATCATTTGACCAAAACGTACACCCAAATGGAATTTAGAAGCTCTAAGGGGTGGGAAGTCTAAAGAATTTCAAGAAGCAGTCAGCAAGGCTCTTGATAGTAAGGGGAGGGAACTAACCACTAACGAAGATTGGTTTTAAAATAGTTTAAAAAGTGTGTCAAGGATAATACTTTAAAAGCTGTTGGGAGGGTTAAACAAACCATAATTAGAAAACCATGGGTAACTGTAGAAATGTTAAATAAAATGGAGGAAAAAAGGAAATGGAAAAGAGTCAACACTGACCATGGGCGCAGAATGTACGGAGCACTAAACAACGAACTAAGAAGGGAATCTAATAACGCTAGGGAACAGTGGTGGAAGGGGCAGTGTAATTAAATAGAAAAGCTGGTGGAAAGCGGGAGGGCCGACCTAATGTATAGTAAAGTAAAGCAACTGACGGGGAATAGAATTAGTAATAGAATGGTGACGGTTAAAGACAGTAAGGGAAGTCTATTAAGGGATCCAGTCACCATAAGGGAACGATGGAAGGAATACGTTGAGGAATTGTATGGGAAAAACATGAAACCCACTAGCATAGAAATAGACACTGAGGAAGAAGTTGGAGAAGACGATCTTGGACCTGGGTTACTCGATCGTGAAATAGAACAGGCATTGCGGGATATGAAAGGGAATAAAGCAACGGGGGTTGACGAGATCCCAGTGGAGTTCATTAAGAACCTGGGGGATAAGGCCAAGAAATGTTTCTATGATTACATTAGGAAAATTTATGATGAAGGGCAATGGCCAGAGGATTTTACCAAAACTATCTTGATTCCTTTACAGAAAAAGAACAAGGCTACAGAATGTCGGGATTATCATACAATTAGCCTAATCTCTCACGCGGCAGAAGTACTTCTGAGGGTTTTGAATAGACGGGTCGAGGGAAAAATTAAAGGGCTAATCGGAGAAGACCAGTTTGGTTTTCAGAGAGGCAAAAGAACGAGGGATGCAGTTGGGGTGATGAGATTACTTGCGGAACGAAGCCTGGAATTTAAGAGGGACTTATGTGTATGTTTTGTAGATTTTGAAAAGGCTTTTGATAGAGTCCAGTGGCCAAAACTGATGGGGATATTAAAGAAATGTGGGTTAGACTGGAAAGATAGACGTTTAATTCAAAATTTGTATCTGAATCAAACAGCCTGCGTAAGGATAGCTGATGGGGAATCGGATTGGGCTGAATTGGGTAGGGGGGTAAGACAAGGGTGTCCTATGTCACCAACGCTTTTTAATATATATGCAGAGGAAATGGTGCAAGAAGCCTGGGAAGAAATAGACAAGGGAGTAAAGGTTGGTGGGAAAGTAGTGAAGTTGGTAAGGTATGCTGACGATAAAGCTATTGTCTGAGATTCCGTAAAGGGTTTGCAAACTTTAGTAAATGCTCTTAACGATAAAGCAAGGGAGTTTGGTATGAAAATTAATGTAAGTAAAACTAAAGTTTTGAGGTTCACTAAAGGAAAGAAAGCTAAGTTAACCATTAGGGTGGATGGGGAAAAACTACAGCAGGTAGATAAATTTTCTTATTTGGGAAGTACTCTCTCTTGGGACGGAAGATGTAAAGATGAGGTTCGTAAAAGAATAGCCTTAGCGAAGGAAGCCTTTATGAAGCGAAGGGAATTAATGACCAAAGGTCTTGATAAAGGAATCGGGAAAAGATTGGTGAAATCCCTGGTCTGGAGTGTGTTGCTCTATATGGGTGCGAAATATAGACTTTGAGAAAGGAAGAAATTAAGCGTTTGGAGGCCTTCGAGATGTGGGTGTGGCGTAGAATGGAAAAAGTTAGTTGGGTTGATAGGAAAATAAACACGGAGGTGTTAGAGATGGTTGGGGAGGAGAGGGCTTTAATTGACGTGATTAAGCATCGCCAGAAGAAATGGGTGGGCCAAATATTGAGGGGATTGGTAAAGGTTGTAATGGAGGGTAGGATTCAGGGGAAAAGGCAGAGGGGAAGACAGAAGATGTTGGATGAAATTAGGGGTGGGGTTAAATATAAGGATATGAAGGAGATGGCTATTAATAGGGATTTTTGATTGTGCCGAACCTACCGAAAGGTAGAACACTTATGATGATATCGAAATGATAGCTAGCTCCTGCTTATATGGAAGATTTATATTAAGCATAGGTTTTTGAAAATAATGTAGATAAGACCATGCTGTTCCTGGGTTCGATGCCAGAGCACATTACTTTTTCTCACATAAGGAATATATGTGAATAGTAGGACGTCGTTTGAGGCAGTTGCAGCAAATACTTCTGTTTGAATTTTTGCACATAGTTATAGATGGTGATCTTCTGTTGTGCTGCATAGTAAGTTCACCAGGAAGACCGGGGTTCGATGCCAGACGATTAAATTGCAGCGAATTTTCAGAATATGTTTAATCCTTTTTTTATCTTTTGAGGACCGCCCCGATATGTTGCCGATATTAAATTAGTGTTGTCGATCTGCTTGCAGTATGCAAGCTACATTTTACTCGTATATATATATATATCCATGAATGAATTCGGAGAAGCATCTATATATAATAGATATTGAAAGCTCTAGAAAGCATGATTTAGTCACGCTATGCGCTGGCACTAAATTCCTTCTGAGGAGTTAAAAGAGTACAGTGTTACTGCCATGATTATGAAAAATACAACAAAAAAAACATACAAAAATATGAAACAAAAGTATGCAAAAACAAGCCATGTATGCAAGTTTTGCTAATTCCGATATCCTTTTTTCATAGATGGAAGAAGCGACTGTATACTGGCATCAAGTTCTCAAAAGAGTGATCTCGGCTATAAAAATCTTGGCTGAGCGTGGATTGGCTTTCCGAGGTTGCGATGAAAACATCAACTCACCTAATAATGGAAATTATCTCGGAATACTTGAATTGATTTCTGAATATGATCCGTTCCTTGACGAGCATCTGAAGAAACACGGCAGTAAGGGTACTGGAAATATTAGTTATCTGTCTTCTACGATTTGTAAGGAAATCATTGAAATTATGGCCAAAGAAGAGTTAAAAGAAATTTTCATTCGCATGCAAAAAACGAAGTATTATTCAGTGTCAATCGACTCTACTCCCGATGAAGGTCATACAGATCAGTTGACAGTAGTTGTTAGATACTTGGAAGGAATTCGTCCTGTTGAACGCTTTTTGACTCAGATACCTAATTGTGGACTTACTGCGGTAAGAAGATAGCAGCAGCGCTTGTGAAGTTTTTAGAAGACTTGGGGATAGACATTGCAAACTGCCGAAATCAATCTTATGATAATGCCCCCAATATGTCTGGAAAATATCAAGGTATCCAAGCTCGAATACTAGAACTGAATCCTTACGCTATTTTTTACCATGCTGTGCACATTCTTTGAATTTGGTTGGAAAAACGGCTGTTAGTGCATGTGCCCTGCTGCTGCCGATTTTTTTGGGTTCGTGGAGCAGCTTTTCGTTTTTTTCACTTCATCCACTGCTCGATTCCAAAAGCTGAATGAGAAATTAGCAACTTCGAAAACGACCGATAAGGTTTACAGCTTGAAGGGCTTGAGCAAACCTTGCAGGTCGTGCAATTATGAAGCAGTCAAAGCACTTTATTATGGTTATCATCCAGTTCAAGAAGCTTTGACTGAAATCAGCATTGACGAAGAGCAAAAAGACACTGTCAAAAGTGAAGCTCTCGGACTTCTTCGATACATGGGCCATCTCGAAACTGCAATTTACACATGTATCTGGCACGATATCCTTGAAAGATTCGATGCTACAAGCAAATATTTGCAAAGTCCTACGGTCGTACTCAGCAGTGCTGTAAAATCGCTGAAGTCTTTGAAATCTTTCGTTGAATCAAAAAAAAATTCTTTTGAAGTCTACGAGAATGAAGGGAAAAAATTGTCAAAAAATGAGCAAAATCATACAAATTCAAGAATCAAGGAACCGTATGTTCGACTGCAGCCACTTGACTATGGAAAAACACTTCCTGTGCAGCTGTCACCAAGAGATAAATTTCGCTAAGCCTTTCTCACAGTTGTAGGTTCCACACTTACGTCACTGTCACAACGCATCGCAGCATATGAAGTCGTTTGTGAAAGATTTGTTTCTTTTGAGTAAGCTTCCGATAATAACACCTGAAGAGTTGGATGCAGCAGCGAAAAATCTCATCGAACTCTATTCAAAGGATTTAGAATCAACTCTATCTCTCGAATTGCTTCAACTTGCCATGTTGTCAGAGTTGTACAAACAGCTTGAAGAAGAATCAATTGAGACATTTCTCTACTGCATAATCATAAAGAATGATTTACGCTCAACCTTTGTTAATGCGGAGATAGTACTTCGCATTCACTTGTCCATTATGGTGACAAATTGCAGTGGAAAAAGATCGTTTTCAAAAATGAAAATCATCAAAAACAGATCACGGACGAGCATAGGACAGGAACGTCTGACTAGTTTGATGATTCTGAGTATTAAAAGCGACATATTAAAAAGTTTATCTTTTGAAAATCTCATTGACGTATTCGCTAGGAAAAAATCGAGAAAAGTTCATGCGGGTTGAAAAGACGTTGAATTAAAAAAAAAAGTTTTACTTGAAAAACAGACCATTTTATGAAAACTGTTAAATAAACAAAATTAGAACATTGAAAATTCTTTTCATTCTTATAATTGATAACCTTTTTACAAACACACTTTCAGCTATTGTTTGAAATTTCATCCTCTATATTTCAATTGAAAAAAGGGCCACCACCATTCTCTGGGCCCGGGCCCCCAGAAACCTTAATCCGGCCCTGGGTAAGAGTTTAAAATAATTTTAAAAGTCGTAGCTTTCTCTTATTTTTGTTGACGCCTGGTGTCGAACCAAGGAACTATTGGCAGATGCGAATTGACAAAATAACTTGTTAGAAAACGGTCTAGATTAATGCAACGTTTGAAGTCCATATCATACCTGGCAGGTCCTGAAATAAGACTCCATTATTCCCATCTGAAATGCATTGGGTAATGTAAATTGCTTTCTGGGATCGAACCAAGGACGATCTAGGAAATCTAAAACATGTTTATGAAATGTATCTATGATCTCTATCTGTATGCCGAATTTCAAGTTTCTATATAATTGGGAAGAGGTTCATAATGATTCTTACAAATCGAATCAGTTACTGATTGTAGAGACGCGTGGTGTCGAACCCAGGGCATATTGGCAGCTAAGAATGTACAGTATGATTTGTTAGGACTTGTTCTTATTTAATGCAAAGTTTGAAGTCGATATCATGCCAGGAAGTAACTAAAATTTGTTTCCGTTATCTCCATAAGAAATGCATTGAGGAATGTAAATGGCCCTCTGGGATCGAACCAAGGACCATCAGCGAATCGCTAAAATTCGATAGTGAAACAATTTCACGATCTCTATCCACGTGCCGAGTTTCAAGTTTCCTCGTCCTTGGGAAGGGATCCAAAAAAATTATAAAAATCGCCACAATACATTTTAAAGGGAAGATATTTGCCCTGATCTAGCGTCGAACCAAGGATAATCGTCGAAGATGTCTTTTTGATTTTCGTTGGATATGCACGACTTCTAGCGATCCCTTGAATGTCAACTCTTGACTTTTCTGGGAAGTGCCTCAAAATAATTTTTGAAAATCCCCATTATGTATCTTTATGGGGGAAATCGAGACTTTGGGGCCCTCTGGAATCGAACCTATGATACTGAGGTTCAAAATCACAATTTTTCTGGCGGTTACACGTTATGGCCAATACGTCCTAAAAATTTCAAGTCAATGACGCAATTTATTTTAAATAGGGGCAATTTGCATCCACCTGGCGAAAACTAACGCGCATTTGGTGCCTGTTTCATAGATTCAAAAGTAAGATCGTGTATCTCGTGACCATTAAGATTTTGTATTCCCTATCTTACCGGGATGTAGCTTAAAATATTTTCGAAACAGAATCATTAATAATTTGAAATTCCCGCCATACGTTTTTAAATAGCAAAGGTGTCGAACCCAGAATCTTGTGGAGGATGTGAATATACATTTTGCCCTGGTAGGTATAAAAGTTATTTAATTCAAATTTCGAAATCGATATCTTACCGATAAGGTCCTAAAATAAGACTTTGTTATCCCCATATGAAATGCAGAGGGAAATATAAATAACTCTTTGGGATCGAACCAACGACGATCAGGGAAAAATTAAACAGCGTATATGAAATGTATTTATGATCTTTATTTACATGCCAATTTTCAGTTTCTATGTTATCGACAAAGGGTTTAAAAAATGGTTACAAATCGTAGCAATTTCAGAGACGCCTGGTGTCGAACCCAGGACCCATTGGCAAATGTGAATAGACATAATAACTTGCTAGAACCTGATCTTATTTACAGCAAAGTTTGAATTCCATATCATATCGGGAAGGTCCTAAAATAGAATTCCGTTTTGCCAATTAGAAATTCATTGAGGAATGTAAATAACCAGGATCGAACCAAGGACCATCAGCGGAACGTTCAAGAGCGTACATAAAATATATCCATGATCTCTTTCTACATGCCGAATTTCAAGTTTCCATCTTATCGGGAAAGGGTTTTAAAAAAATCTTAAATATCGCCACAATAAATTTTAAATAGGAGAATATTTGACCTGACCTAGTGTCGAACCATGGATAATCTTCGAAGATATATTTTTGATTTTCGTTGGACATGCAGGGCTTCTAATGATCCCTCGAATTCCAACTCTCTACTTTGCCGAGAAGTGCCTCAAAAAAGTTTTCGAAAATCCCCGCAATGCATCCTTATGGAAAAAATCGGTATTTCGAGGCCTTCTGGCATCGAACCCATGACACTGAGGTTCAAAGTGGCATCTATACTGATGATTACACGTTTGGGACAGTGCGTCGTAAAAATTTCAAGTCAGTGACAATCGCGGAACATGGTTAGAATCATTATCAGTATATAATGCAGTAGCATTTAAATCCAAGTGCCTGTATGATCTCCGCGAAGACACAAACTTGAATTTATCGAATCTTTCAACTCCTGATGCCGTAAGGAGGGAAACGGCTTTCGGAGCTCAAATTATTGTCAGTATATTGATATTTAATTCGTTGTAATACTATAATGCATATTTTTCAACATACAACCGGTAAATATTAGAAAAGACGACATTTTTGGGGTTTTCCGGATATCCTGGGAAATTCGTGGCTGATAGGCAAATACAATTTACCTATTTGAATTCGGAGTAAAAATTTGTATACTATTTTACTTCTTGTAACAGACAAAAAGTTTTATATTGTACGCCGGCGCAATAATAACGAATGCTCCCCTTCGTACAACAAAAATAGTTTTTCGGAGCCGTATCTGGTGAAGGACGAATTTGAAAGGCAGTTTCGTTTTTCTTTTTCGGAATTCTTTCGTAAGAAACCCCAGTAAGCAGAAGAAATGCTCGGATATTTAGGGAAGCATCGACCCAATTTCCGCCACTCGATCGCTTTTGTCTTTTAATCGAGAGGACAAAGTGTCAATCAACTCAATAAAAGGGGATTCTCTGGCGGTTTGCAAGATTCTAATGCTTAATCTAATTCTCAAATTTGTTTTTAATATCAGTTGTGACATCTCAGTGGCCAAAGCGTCTTCTACTCTATGTTCCGGTTATCAACTTATCCGTAAAATACGGATAAATTGAATACACGAGAGACAAAATATGGCTGCCGTTATACTTATGGAGCAGCAGCGGAAGAGTTGGAACGAAAATCCGTCTTTGATTAAGATTTGTATTCACAGAGACACCAAAAGTTACTAGGGTTTATTAAATTTCAGAAATGACTCCCTTCCGATAGTAAATTAGTAATTTTTGTAATTCGAACTCAAGGATGAAAAGTACAAGGCGATAAGATTCGTAAGAAAATACAACGATATAATAGTAAGCTTTACAAAATTGTTCTCGGACTAAGGTTGAGAAAGAAAAGAGAATGTTGATGCTTTTCCTTGCATCGGAGCGTTTATTCCATAAATAGAAAAATGCACGGTGCAGTAAATTGGAATGAAGACAAATGTTTGTATTTTGGATCTGTAGGACACAAATGCGAGAAAAAAGTATTTGCAACGAAAGGAAAGATAAAAGTAATGCTGAGAAAAGAATCAATAATCGCACTATGTTATCGATGTTTTAATTCGACGATTATCATTAAAGGTATAATTCTGTTCTATCTTACGGTGGATTTCCAAAGTAATATCAACTCTCGCTCATTCTATCGAACAGACAATCGCAAAAATGACAAATTAATTACCATTTGATAAAACCCAATTTAAGTATTCCTTCTTCACTTTAACCTGGTGTGCTTCTTACATCAAGTAAACAATACATAAAACGAAAATAAATTGAAAATAAAAACACGCGGTACAACGGAAAGCGGCTTCGAAAGGCAAAAGAAAGTGATCTCTCGCACGAACATCAGCCGAAATTTCATTTTGTCTCAAATGGTCGAAACAATCAAAAGTACGGGGGACTATTCATCAATCTATTCGATCTCCTTCTCGATTATATTTAATAATAATAATAAACTTTTTATTTGGCGAGGTTAGGCCCATTAGGGGCTCTCTTACACCTAACCATTAAGGATAAATAATGTTAAATACAAAGAAAAAGGTGGAAAAACAATACAAATAAATAAATATATGCATATATATAAAGAAAATAAAAAGTAGAGGTAAAAAAATAATAGAATTGGGGTGTTGGGAAAAACTCCTTGGCTGAAGGCTTTCGGAGAAAAACCCACTGTGCGGGAAAACGCTCACACAAGAAGGGGAGCGAAAAAAAACCGCGAAAACACAGATGGAAATAAATTCAAGCAGGTATATCACTATTTGCATGATTGCTGACCAATATTGTTGGGTAAATTTCTTGGTGGTTGACCACGGATGTCATTTACCTGAAAAGACAGAAGAAGAAGAGTAGACGGAAAATAAAGAGCTTTCAGAAATGCGATTTAAGTAATGGAGGCCTTAAAGATTGAGATTAATAAGCTACTATAATTTAATTAATAATCCACAATTAAATATTATATAATAGTTATACTGGTAAGAATAATTAAATTTATATTGATAGATAAAGCATGATTTACCTGCAGTACAAATATTAATAAATCTAAAAATAGTATTAATACTAAAAGAAAAGAAAAAAAAATAAAAAAATAAAAAAATAGTAATAATTATATTTCGATTCCCATTTAAAAATTTCGTCCGCCATGAGTAATTTCTCATTGAATTTTTCTCATCTTCAAAGAAAGTGGCGAAAAACTAAAAATGCAACTCTCAACCGAAATTATTTTTTTTTGATGAGAGCGATTGATTCATACTATGTATACGTGAAAATTCAAGCAGAAATATTGGCTGAAACTGCCTCAAACGATGTCCTACGTTTCACATATATTCCTTACGGGAGGAATTTTAATGAGCTCTGACATCGAACCGAGGAACAGTATGGTCTTATCTAATTTTTTCTTGAATCGAGTTATAAATACATCTTATAGCTAAACAAGAACTTCCCATCACTTCGATAAGTGCATAAAAAAATGAATTACTACCCCAATGTATTTTACCGCCCGGCATCAAACCCGGTACTTCCTGGTGATACTTACTATGCAGTACCTCATAAGATCACGATCTCTAAATATGTGTGATAACTCAAGCAGAAATATAGGCTGCAACTGACTGAGACGACGTCCTAATTTTCCCTTATATTCTTTATGTGAGAAATTTTAAAATGTGAATGTGAATAAATATTATAAATGCATTTCATAAATTTTTACGACGTATTGGCCATTACGTATAACGTGTAGGATTTTGAACCTCAGTGTCATGGGTTCGATTCCAGAGGGCCCCAAAGTCCCGATTTTTTTTCCATTTAAATGCATTGCTTTGATTTTCGGGAATTTTTCAAAACTACTTACCGGATAGGTAGAGAATCAAAATTCAAGGAGCCTATATATATATGGTCAGGATCTATCGAAAATAGTAAAGCAGTTTAAGGAAAATATCCTGGGATCGATGCTAGACGATGCGAATATCTGCCCTTTAAAATACATGGGAGTGGTTTTTCATTATTTTTTTTGATGCACTTATCGAAATGATAGGAAGTTCGTGCTTGGCTAGAAGATGTATGATAAGAATTGGTTATAGAAAAAAAAATCATAAGACCCTACTATTCCTGGGTTCGATCCCAGAGCACAATAACTTTTCTCTCATAAGGAATATAAGGGAAAAGTAAAACGTCATTTGAGGCAGTTGCATTGAATATTTCTGCTTGAATTTTCACATATAGATAGAGATAGTGATCTTCTATTGTGTTGCATAGGAAGTATCACCAGAAAGACCCGGGTTCGAAGCCAGGCGGTAAATGTATCCCTTATTTAAAATACATTGAGTAAGTTTTCAATATTTATTCTGATGTACTTATCGAAATAATAGGAAGTTCTTGCTTTGATAGAAGATGTATATTAAGACTCGGCTTAAGAAAAAAAATTAGATACGACAATTCTGTTCCTGGGTTCCTTGCCAGGTTCACATTAAAATTTCTCACATAAGGAATATAAGGGAAAAGTAGGACGTCGTTTGAGGCAGTTGCAGCCAATATTTCTGCTTGAATTTTCACACATAGTTAGAGATTGTGATCTTCCGTTATGCTGCCTAGTAAGATTACCAGGAAGACCCGGGTTCGATGCCAGACGATTAAATTGCAGCGAATTTTAAGAATACTTTCAATCCTTTTTTATTTTCTTTTGAGGACCGTCCCGATATGATGCCGACATGAAATTAGTGTTGTCGATCTGCTTGCAGTAGGCAAGCTACATTTTACTCGTAAGGAATATAAGGGAAAAGTAGGACTTCGTTTCAGCAGTTGCAGCCAATATTACCAAGTTTGTTTATCATTTCGATATTACTATTTAAACTCAGTATCAGAAAATTCAGCAGGTGATACTCTCGATCAGATATAAATATTGTTTCCTTAAATTTGATAATTTTCAGGTTCAGGATCAATCAAGTAATTTAAGGAACACATATTTTACAAAATTATGCTTCGATAAACACTGATAAAGTCGAAGAGTTTTGTTTAAAAAAAACGAACATTAATAAGGTTCTGTTAGAATTTTTGATTTTGAACGATGACAATAAGCGACTAATTAGACAACGCTAATGCGAAGAAACTTAAGATTAACATGTAGTTGAGAAATTGTGCAACCCACGCACATGATATACCCGCGATTCAACCGTGAATTCCTCATTTTAATAAATTGCCTACGCCTTTTAATGTAAGGCAGTTACAGATATGCGAATAACTGTATCGTATCTAAAATTTCGCGTTATATCTTTCAGAAATTCTTAAATTAGAAAAACTAAAGTAGGAAAATTAAATAGAAAAAGCACAAGATAAAGGCACGTCCTCCATTCCAAGGTTCCATCTTCTTAGTTTCCTATTTCAATTCAACAAACTGAATACAGAAATTAAGTTCATCGCGTGCAATACGTTCTTTATTACGATTAAATAACGCTACTTACATTTCTGCTACATCAAAATAGAAAAAGTGAAGACTTGAAATGTTGGCATTGCTGCATAGAAGTAATGCAATCTGTGGGTTAGTATCGTGTGTTGCTCCAAAGAGCCTCATGCCTATCAAGAAGAGATAATTGGAAGCTCAAATTGATTCCAACTGGAAGCAGATGCAGTAATTCGTTATTGTAGCGTATCGTTTGTGGGAAGAACGAGTTTTTAAAACCGCTTGAACTAATTTACGCTCGTTATCGGCCTGCTGAGGGGTTGCATGATCTTCCGCGAATTCCCTGATTTTATGAATCGCAATTGAGAAGCAAATTCTTCCCAAAAAATTACTTTAACTAGAATCAACTCGAGGAAAATATCATTTGCGCCCATTTCAAACGCATCCAATGTTAAGAGATGGTGAGGAGAACCTTCGCTTTCTTTCTGCATCTTAAGCGTCACACTTATTTAAAGTTTCGTTTCAACTATAAATAACACACTGTATCTTTATAAATTCCAAGTCAGAATTGTTTCTCAAAGGGTGATTTTTTTCCATCGAAGCTCATTCTGTAATATATTACCCGTCGCTCGAGGGGCTACGGGTAACGGCTACGGCTTTTATGTTCAGATTTTCTGTTTTTATTCTTTTTATAAATCCTCTTTTTAGCATATAGTACATGAGCTAGCAAACCTTGCGCCTATTTTGGCTGAACATTAATCCCTCTTTTATAAAAGAGCATTTGTTACCAATCGTGTAGCGATGGGAACACCCGTGGGAATCGCTCAGTGAACTCACTTCAGTGAAAAATTGAGCGATTTGATTGTGTTGAGAGGGTTGAATAATTGCAAGGGAACTATTAAAAACAAGATAGATATCGTAAAATAATCAAGATTGAATTATTCCCAACCATATATGTCTTATAGGCATTATAAATTACTTATATTGATCCCATTGTTATTGTAGATAACAGCAGGGCTTTTTTTCTGACGTAACGCGGTAGAACTACGTCCCGATACAATTTTCAGTTGACTTAAATTACCTCAAACTAATTTAGTCAGCAACATGAAATTTTAGCAGGTGCAGTCCTTGAATGTGTATTTATATAGTGCGATTTTGGTAACCCACCTGCGATATAAAATTTTTCTATTCACCGCAAGCATGTTATCATAGTAATGCTCACGGGCATTTAATTTTCGAATTCATCCATCACCTTTTTTCTAGAAATAAAACCCACAAGACAGTAAGGATTCATATTCGAGTTCAGTCCACTTAATAAGTTCCCTACCGCTTCGTACATTATGACCTACACTTGATTTTTCGTAGCACACCGTCGCGTCAGCCCGAGCACCAGTGGCATAGTTTAGTGAACTAGTGAATTGAGTGAGCGCCACCGAAAATTTTGCCCTTCTTCCCCCCCTCCGGTACCTTCTAGACCAGGCATGCACAAATACTGCCACCGTGGCTGTGGCGCCATGGAATGCCACTTGGCCTGTGGCAACCTACCTCCCCTACCACTACCTCAACCCCTGGGAGTTGATTCCCTCACTCGCTACCACGAAAACCTTCTCTTTCGCGCTAGACTAGGCATTTGCAGTCAGTCTTTTCTAGTCGAATAGCACCATGGCAAAAAGGGTTTCGGCCTCGGAAGGAGGTGGAAGGAACCCTTCCTGGGAGCTTTGTAAATATGGTCATACTACTCTTGTAAAAAGCATACGCATGAAAACAAATATGTATTAAGTCAATTTTTTAGTTGTCCGAGTTATTGCTTTCAATAATAATAGTAAAGCCGCATCTGACCGCGCTACGTTTGACCGTTTCTGTCTCCGAACCGTCCCCTGCTCCTACCGCTACCGCAACACCATCTTCCGCAGCCGCTCCGCGATTCAGATTCCCCCTCCACACTACCACACAACCGTGTTTGCCACGGCTATCAGAGCGGTGGCAGGCGACTGCCACCGTGGCATTTTCTTTGAACATGCATGCTGTAGATCCAAAACGTTTGAAGGCCTTCGAGATGTGGGTATGGCGTAGAATTGAAAAAGTTAGTATGGTTGATAAGAAAACAAACACGGAGGTGTTAGAAATGGATGGGGAGGAGAGGGCTTTAATTGACGTGATTAAGCATCGTCAGAAGAAATGGGTGGACCATATATTGAGGGGAGAAGGATTGGTGAAGACTGTAATTGAGGGGAGGATTAAGGGGAAAAGGTAAAGGGGAAGACAGAAGATGTTGTATGACATGAGAGGTGGTGTTGAGCACAGGGAAATGAAGGAGATGGCGCTTAAAAGGGATTTCTGATTATGAATGAACCTACCGAAAGGTAGAACACTCATGAATGAATGTGTGCAGGCTATTCAAAACTGCAAAATAACTAATGTGTTTATTTTCTAAGACATTTGCAGCTATGAGACAACCTCGGTCGCGAAATCATGACTTACATTTTGAAATTGAAAAATATCAATCGCTCAGTCAAGACTTTTAGGTGAACTTTCACTCAGCATGAAAATGTGCGACTTCGACCTTTATGTATTTCTATCCCATTGGAACAGATATTTCATAAATTAACTTGTTAAAGCATATTCGATCATTTGAAAATGGGAAAGGATTCAAGCGATATAATTTTCAAATATGTCAAATAAAAAACGGATTTCGTAACTCGTTGTTAACTTTGGCGTTGTATCTCTAATATGAATTTGCTAATGAATGATTTATATACTTCAGGGATAAGAATTTGCAAAGAAATCAAATTCAGTGCATTCTCAGAAACTTTCTCGTGGGAGGTTTCACTCAAGTATATACAACGAAAAATAGAAAGAGAACGTATCAATGGGAACATTTCGGATAAATCTTATCGCCTAAAATATTACTGTAGTCCTTATAAGAGCTAAGTGGATAAGCTTCTATGGAAATAAACAAATCAGTATCTCGGAAATGATTCTACACATTCTTCATTAATATAGTACTTTGTAACTTTAAAATTTTTAAGACCTAGTGACACAGTGTCTAATTTTAGTCGTTTTACATGGTTCCTAAAGCTTCAGTTAATAAAAGCTGGAGGACGAATGGCAGTTTACACTTCGCTTTTGTAAGTTCCTTTTTTAAGTTTAACACAAAAAATAACGCACAAATCATCGCAGCTCAATTTTAAATCTAAATTATCTGTAATAATCTCATTAAATTTAAACATAATAATATAATACATAATCTATAATTCTACGATTATATCCTGTTTTTTTCTATATTCATTAATTAAATTGTAGATAATTATCGTAAGTTACACAAAATGCGTACAAATATATAGCTGTTAAACTTGCTAAAGAAGATGAGTTGACTTAGATGGCATAAATGTAAAATATCAATGTAATCAGATTACACTCTTTTTTTATCAAGACCGGTCACTCCGATTGACGCAATGTTCACTCCTAAATGACGCAATTAACAGAGGAAAAATATATTCCGCCGACGTTTGCGAGAACACAGATTTACGGGGAGTAGACAAGTAATTCGTTCAATGTTTAATTATTTAATACATAAGTAGCTATAACATTTATTCTTACATTTCCATTTTTCGGTTTTGAATGAATATATTCAATCAGCAATCGCCGTTGAAGCTTATGGCTTAGTTTTTACATCTGTTTATAGATCTGCAAGTAATGAAGTAAAATCATTTTTCTCAATATTTTGAAAATTTTTATCTTTTGTCGCTTGAGTCGCTGTCTACAACAATCCTTGAAAAAATACTGAATAAATTGCAGGATCAGTTTAATTTTAATAAAATCTCATGTATAATATTGAGATATTTAACAAATGAAGTTGCTGCAATTAATTTAACGAAATATAAAATTGGGCCCCTGAGAGAATGTGCGTGTTATTTTAAGGCCGTGAAATTCAATAACGAAAGTATTTATAATATGTTTATTTAACAGTATACAAAATTAAAGTCTATGATATTTAATAGTTGATAATCAGATGAAAGAAAGAGATCAGTGTTTGTTAGGGAATCAAATAAAGGCAGCCGTTTTGGAGGA
This sequence comes from Sympetrum striolatum, assembly GCA_947579665.1. Classification (NCBI taxonomy): domain Eukaryota; kingdom Metazoa; phylum Arthropoda; class Insecta; order Odonata; family Libellulidae; genus Sympetrum; species Sympetrum striolatum. Next base: position 9,574,831 of record OX388350.1, read on the forward strand.
TTATTCGTGACATTATTGCAAATGTTCACGTAAATGAAAATCTTTCCATATTTTTCTATTCTAGCCCTTACATCAAATTCAAGTTTCATAAAAAGAATTCGATATTTTCCAATTCTGGTAGTTGAACCGGCAATCTGATGCTCTACTCTTTCGCTCAATTGTTAAATCGCTGAAGATCAGAGTGGTTTACGTACCTCATTTATATTTTTGTATAATTTTCGCGTCATTGCCTTATCAATGAGACGCGCGAGAGATAATTCCAACATTGCCGTTCAAACACATCTGTGTTCAGGTCTTGCATAAGAAGAGATTCGAGAGCGTATACTATCAAAAGAGAATATGGTATCGAAGTTCGTTGAGAAAAACTTAAACGCTATATTCTTTTAATCAAAATTTTTATTTTAAGAAAATATTTAAACTTTAAATAGCTCTAAACAGATTTCAATTTTAAATTCAAATTCAAAGGCATAAACCGGTACTTATAGTCAGTATACTCTCTCTACTACCCTATAGTAAACATACGATATCCCGAAGTAAAACATAAAAAGGTAATAGTTATATATCCTCGAGGATAAACAGAAGTGAATAATCGATGTACCTGGAGCTCGAATTCAGGTCTCCCACATTCCATAACCTCTTTTCCATCGTTGTTTTATGTCTGTAGTGACATCCCGAATATGAATAAGAATGAAGTCTTTTTAGGGATTATTTCCTTGTAAAATTTTGTTGATTCTCCTCGGAGATTGCGTTTATACTTTACTGGAATTGCAATTTCATTTACTTCGTCTAATACTTCTGATGGATGAACATTTCGAATTACTTCCGCCGGCGCCGGTAATAAAATATACTCTGCTGGGGCGTATTCCATCCACGGGATTCTGTCATAGCCATTATATATCGAAATTAGCCTCTCTACGATCTCCAAATCTGACATTACTCTTATTTCATCCCTAATCACGAAGCGGTTTTATAGTCGGAGTTTTAGGTTTCGTAAGAAAAAAAATAACTCTTTCTTTGTCTCTAGTTGGGTATCCCCTAAGCGTTCTACCAGTTAGTCTTTAAATTCTATTCGCTTTTCCTATTCCATCACGATTAATTCTTTGAACCATTAACTAATGCTAAATGTAGCTAATGTACTAGGTATTTATTGTGAGGTATGCAATGTAGGGGATATCCCGAAGTATACCACGAACGTTAACCCCACTGAGTGGAACTGGAACTGAGTGTCGTGGAACTCCTAGCAACTCATATCTTAACATTCTAATTAGACTCCTAATCTTTACACCAATATGCTATAATTTTCAAATTGTTTTGTAGAATAATACTATAGTTTTCTGACGACATATCTCTTTATGTATCTGAGGATATCATCGGCTAATAATTATCGTAAAAAGCATTGTTAGAGTAAAATTTAACATTTTACATAATCATAAATGTAGATAATAAATAAAATCGGCCGCATTCCTGCGTAATATCCGATTTGAAATCAGAAATTCCGAATCATGAACTTCATTTAACAAAAGAATCCAAAAGCCGTTTGTTTTTTTTATTCCGAATATATAATTAATCGTTCGAATTCACTTATATTTTGGTGAATTTTAGACAATTGAATCACTGAGCGACGGTTTTAGTAGTATCGCGTGTACATTTCCTTTGGATTTGCAATAATTTTATCGCTCACTGCTTATAGAAGAGTTACACATAAAGTTAGAATTTGGTTTGAATATTTTTTCTCCATTAGTTGCACCAGAGTTGCAACATCTCTATAAACAGTGAAATGAATCCGAGAAGTTGCAGCAAACGAAATTGCGTTTACCTTCCACGTAACAGCTAATTGGGATTTTTAATTTCAGAATATCAGGACTTGGATTGCCTGCGCTTTCGTCATTGGCGAAAGGAGTCCGGTGGGAGCCAATGCACGAGATGAAATAAGATGGTGAAGCACTTTTAGTAAAGTTTCGGAATATCTTCAGCAAGAAAGTGTCCCGGAGTCAAGCATCCCCGTCATCATGGGTGTTTTATCTTTCGGTAGGTTCATGCACGTTAATAATTCCTATTCAACGCTATCACTTCACGGTAGTTATGGCTATGACAGAATCCCTTTATGTTATGTCCAATGGAAAAGTTACCTTGAGTATTTCCACTACTTATGAATTCGTCTATTCCAATTTCTCGAGGAAAATTCCGTCCGAGTAATTTTCAAATTTTGTCTTGAGAAACAGATTGTGAAGGTAATTCCCACGATAGCGCCACGCCATAGCGACCCTCTTCAGATAGAAGTTCGAATTAGACATGATTTGGTCATGATTTTGGTCATTGGCGGTGTAGGGGGGAAATGAAGGCGGCGGCGTAACGGCGTGGACGCCGAGTGTTTAATCGGCGGCGTGGCGTGTAAAATTTAGTTCGTATACAGCAGGAAAAAGGTGAATAACTCGTATATCTCAGAGTATTAAATTATAATTTTATCTTAACCATGAAGACAATATAGGGCTATCTTGAATACTACGTCGTACAGAGTACAAAAATAAGTCCTTTTTTACTTTCTCCATATACGTAGTATAGAGAAAGTATTGTTTTCATGAAAAAATTCGACTTCGAGATTTCAACGGAAATACATGTTTTGGGGTCCCTAGAACACGTTTTGACCATTTTCGGAATGATGTCTGTGTGTATGTGTGTGTGTGTGTGTGTGTGTGTGTGTGTGTATGTGTGTGTGTGATAGTGGGCGTTCTAACGTGAAAATTATTAGTCGTATCAATACCAAACTTCATATATAGTACTGTGGTGTGTGCTGTCAGAGTTGATTAGTTTTGGGAGTAAATCGGTCAACCGGATGTCGAGCTTTATTCTTTAAAGTTCATTTCCGGTTTTCAAAATATCTCCATAAATATGATATGTACGTATATTTTATTACTTATAAAAGTTTTAGATAATGTAATTTACTATAACTTTTGTATTTAACATATTTTTGTATCACCGGTTGATTAGGAGTTATTCGTGAAATACCGATAAACCGGAAGAAGATGATTATGTACTTTGTGGGCGCTCTAACATGAAAACTATTTGTCGGATTAACACTAAATTTCATGTGTAGTACTTTAATTACAGTCGTTAGAGGTGATTAGTTTTTGGAGTAAATCGGTGTACCGGAAGTTGAGCTTCATTCTTCAAAGCTCATTTCCGGTTTTCAAAATATCTCCATAAATATGAGATTTAGGTATATACTATTATTTATTAATGTTTTAGAAAATTTAATTTACTATAACTTTTGTATGAAACATATTTTTGTATCACTGATTGTTAAGGAGTTATTCATGAAATACTGATAAACCGGAAGTTGCTGATTATGTACTTTGTGGGCGCTCTGGGCTCTATGGGCGAAAGGCCAATTTCATCGTTTTTCATCAATCATGTCCCGAAAAACATTATTCATAATGTTTGTGACGTAAAAGATAATAATATATAAATTAATCACTCATCTTCCAAGTTTAGATGGAATATAGAGTTCGAAATTACTGTCGTAGATAAATATTTACATCTTATATATGGAGAAAGTCATGTGCTGGCCACATCAGATTTTTTAAGCTTCACATGGTCATTCTTGAATTGGCCTTTTACCACCAAATTATTTACGCTGGTGTCAACGCATTAAAATTCTACAGAGGGTCAAAATTTGAAAAATTCACGATAAATGTCTGTTTTTGATTTTTGCAATATTCTTCAGCTTCAAGCCAATACTGAACCCAAATTAGCACAGCGCACAGATCACAATCAATGCAGTGTTATAAAATCGTTCTTTAATCTTTAAAATAGTTTATTTAAGTGATTACAGTTGAATATTTGAATTATTAATTAAACAGAATGATGAATCTTTGTTTTGCAGCCAATTTTCACGTAAAGAGAGAAAAATAGCAGTGATGTAGTACAATGAAACTTGTAACACTATATTCATAAAAGCTCTACGAAGAGTAATTGAAATAAAAACCTGCGACAATTTGCGTCGCCGATAAATAAACCAACTTTTCGTTGGCGATGCTGAGCCTTAAGCCGCGTTTACACCGGAGTTGACGACACGTGTTGACGACAGATGTCGACGACATTTCACAAAACAGCACTTATTTTGTCGTCAACAAATCGTGTTGACGACAGATTTTCCGTGTCTGCAAGCGAAATTTTGTTTTCCACCAAGGGTGGAAACCGAAACCCTTTTTGCCATGGTGCTATTCGACTAGAAAAGACTGAATGACTGCAAAGGCCTAGTCTGGTGCGAAAGAGAAGGTTTTCTCTCTCACTCCCGCTTAAGCGTCGCGTGGAACCAAGGCCGTGGTAGCCAGTGAGGGAATCAACTCGCAGGGGTTGGGGTAGTTGTAGGGGAGGTAGGTTGCCACAGGCCATGTCCCTTGGCATTCCGTGGCGCCACAGACACTGTGGCAGTGTTTGTGCTTACTTGCTCTATGATGACCTTATTTTCGAAAGGATCTACGGGCGAACATGTTTCTAAATGATTATGTTTCGGGTATTAATTGCTTAAACGAATAATTTTAGTAATTAAAAACAAATAGATGATAAGATGAATAAAAAGTTATCACACTTCATCCGTTATGCAAAAGTAAACTTTGTGGTAATGCATCACTTCAATCACATCTTTGGATATAGCTGCCATTAGTGAAATATTCAGTTCATGCAACATGTCTTTTAAGTTGTATTTCTTTCTCTTGTCCTCTCTTTGACCCTCAGTTGCATGGAAAAGGAGCTCAGTTAAGTCGCTGTCTGGGAATGTTATATGATTGAAGAATTCATTGAAGTATGACAATGCAAAGTTTCAAAGTCCGTATTAAAAAAATATTTTCATATTTTTGGCCAGATTTTTAGATTTTAGCTTGTTGTACGCCATAAAGGGGTTTATTTGGCAAATGAAAATTTTAAAATACCACGTTATTTTTCTTATTTTTACTAAAGCATGCTAATTTAAATTACGCCACAATTCTTAAGAACGTTTAAAGAGTGGTATCACAAAGTGGGTACATACAGCCAGCAGAATGTCGATCACTGGAAGAACTATTATTGCAAATTAGTTTTATCATTATGTTTGCGGCACGTTTTTCAAGTATGGAATCCAGCTAGAGACGTTCAGTCAAAATTTTCAGGATATAAAAAAATATATAAATGATAAACGGCAAGCCAAAAATGTTCGTTTAAAATGGAGGGGGGTCCAAGGTTGCCGAGAAAATGAAAAAATGCCTACCTTACAGAGGCTAGTTTATTCATGCCCTCTACTTACTACATTACATGTCAGTTCTTACAAAAAAATGATTGAAAATTAGAAGAATTTAACTTTAAGAATATATGTGGCCAAATTATTAAACTTTCCAAGATAGTAGTTTACATAAGCAAACTATTGGAAACTTATCATAAGTGTTATTTGGATTTCTAGTTTGGATATGTCCAATATCTATTAAAAAGTCATTTTTCTCTATGCTGAAGTTTTATATTGTTGTAGATATAAACTTCCCAAGTCTTTGAGAGTTCTTTCTTCCAACAGGTTACCAAGCATGAGAAGGGAAAAAATTGTTACGGTTATTTGGAAAGCGATATAAAACGTAATATCCACTCATCATTTCCCCCACATTGGCGAGCCCATGCTTATTTGAATATCTTTCCTTATTAGACTATATCATCAGCAGATTTTGGATTTTCATTAAAATTTCGCCTATCTAGAAAACACCATCAATGTATAAAAATAATGATATGAAGTATATATACACTTCATATCATTATTTTGAATAGAAAACAAACGGTTTATACCTAAGCGCTATGCCAGAATTTTGTTACAGGAATCTGAAGTTAATTAGATTATATATCTAAGATATTTTATCAACAAGAGAATGAATCTTTCAATTCAATAAATACCTTAACTCAAAAATAATGAAATTATTTACTAAATGAACGTTATTTACATATAAGCTAAGTATTCAATTGAATGCATCACATGCCAGAAATTAAAAATTCGGCTGCATTAAAAAATACAGTAGACTCTTGATTATAGTTGATATTATAATTGAATTTGCAGAATAATAGTTATATAACAAGACAAAAAAAAGAATACGTCAAATTACAATTACTAACATAGTAATAGTTAGGTGGTTTAATCAGCAGAGAGCTGAAGCAAACCCAGTCTTACGCACTGAGTGTTCAAATAAAACAAAAAATATTCCATGAATTGGAATTTTGAAAGGGCATTGAATGACCACGTGATTGACAGGAGAAGACATGCAATTTGTGAGATTCTATCACCAGTGAAAAAATTAGCTATATCGATAAGGAAGCTGAAGAATTTAAGTCATAGTTTTAACAGTTTATCAAATTTATTTCAAGTCATCAAGCACAGTATCAATAAATATGTGAGTCCCTTACGTGCACAGTACCTTTCAGCTGACTGATTTGCTTCCAAAATGTCATATTATTAATAATATCATCGAAAATTAATTTTACTGATATCTTGTATTGCTCCAATACTTGTACAAATTTCTACGGAAATTCGGTTATCGAAGAATTTTCATAAATATATATAAAACTAATAGGCAATCATAATATAAAGATCAGTACATTTTCTGTCATTCCGAGAAATGAAGAGCCTACTGTACAGACATTTAATCGTCCATTAATAATAAAGGAACCAGTACCTTTGCAATTGTCGCTATAATCTTGAGATTTGCCCTCCGATCACAACCCTAAAATATGTTAATCCTAATTCATGCATCTAATAATTGTCATTTCACAAATAAACCACATATCCATTATCTTACGTTTTTCCGATAGTGGCCTCGAGCTATTCGCAGACTGTGAAAAGAATTTTAGGATGTCCTTCTTTACCTTATGAAATCCAAACTAAACTCTCCTTCGAACTGTTCCCTCTGAATTTCTCAAAAGCACTTTTCACGAGCCTAGCTTTGCATTCACACCCTAGAAACAATCACATGCAGAAGATCTAACTGAGCGTTTTATCAATCTGTTTGTCTCTCAAACGTAATCTTAATCTCTGTTTTCAGGGTCTAAGTTTCGAATTACTTCTCGGATGTTCCCTTGTATTTTTGCGAGGAGTAAACAAATCAGCACTTAACGAATTTTTCTCTTGGGAATCTTTGCCTTCCCTTCCCTATACGGTAGGTAGGTCGTTTATCTTGGTTATTATATTGTTAGCTAGATTGACACTTGTATATTCCATTATTATTTTATCACTAATTGACAAAAAATATTTTGATAATGTTAAGGTTTTGATAAAGTATTCCTGAATACGAAAGAATAAATTGTGGTGGTTAGAGCTGCTATGTAAGCACTATTTGATCTGACATCTTGAGTAAGATTTAGCTATCGTGGACATACCCTCTACTAAGAAAACTCTTCAAACATGAATTAAATCATTTCTTATCTTAATTTAACTGAATAACATAGTGAAATTAATGGGACTGGGTTAAATATTGGATCTGCAGCTGGCTTTGTCGAGTGAATGAATTTTACTGAAGGTCCGAGAACCAAAGGAAAACGTAGTATGTATCAGTGGTAGGTAATTTAGAGCATCGACTGGTGGCCGTCTTTGGCATATGAGCAAATGTGTTTAGAAGCAGATAAACTCATTTCATCACCTATTTCTTAAAAGCCCCTAATCAACCCAAGAAATTTTGCATGATATACTTTTTTCTGGTGGTTCGATCATTTAGTGATTCAATATTTTATTCCCTGCCAAACTGCAGTTGATATCAATGCCATGTTTAACTAATGATGTTTAAGCGTATTTCAGTTGTAAATTTCATTAGTAATATTTAAATTCTTCACTGTCAATATCAGAAGCCCAGAGGTTTCGTGTGTAGTAGTAAACAGATTTGAAAATCAATCTCAATGAATATATCAAAAGGATTATTGAGAATGTTGTTTTGATCTTACAAGGGGAGACTCTCACTTTTGTCTTTTTGATTTTGATGATTTTTTTGCAGTGATGCAAGTGGAGCAATGAAAAAGTGTGTTGGCATTCTTGTAAATGGGCCTTAGTTTCGTTGGAATAATTAATTTAGAATTGACAATTTGGGTATAGACAATCCAGCATTATACACCCATGTGCTATCCAAATCAGTTTGGAATAAGGCGCTGTTTGTGAGTAATTCTCCAATCTTATTTCCAATTTCTTTTGTTATATTTGTTTCTTGTTACACACTGATAGACTTAGGGACAATGTTTCCATTCTTTCACCCGATATCAGATCAAATAACTTGATTTCAACCCAATTAGTTTTGATGACGAAGGGACTCGCTAAAAGTATGATGAATGGTGATTCGTAAGATAGCTTTCTGTAATCCTGGTATTCGTGGTACTACTTACATTAGCTGTCTTACTAAAGTTGATAGTAGTCCCATAAAATAGCAGAGCAAATAATGCACCGCCACACCCAACCCACCCCTTTAAGGAGGTGCGTAATTTAGCTGAGTAGAATTCAACACCCATTCAGTTCCTTTAATATAAATTTAGGATTACTCCCGCTTCGTTAGAATGTGCTATTTTCTAAGAATTAATTATTTGAAGAGTTGATCATTCGAAAAATTTATATACTCCCAAAGATAGCAGTAGAAGGGGTTATGAAAGAATTGTTTAATAATTTCTGGTCCAGCTGGTCTTTCTGGTCAGTCCAAATGGAGTCGCGTTGCTTTGCTAATTCTAGCATTCATTAATATCACCTGCTGGCATCATTTGGACTCATAGGCTGTATAATATACTCGTAATTCCCGCAGCAGGGACTTGCAATTCAATCTGTGGCATATGACGCAGGGCATGTTTTAGCGATATTTGGTCTACCCCATTGTACTTTACTGGAACTTTGCTGGAAAATTTCATTTACTTCATCTAATAGTTCTGACCGATGAACTTTTCACAAAGCTTCCATTGGTAATGAGATCTTTTCACTTGGAGTGAATTCCAACCAAGGGATTCTATCATATCTGTAATGTTATTGTTGAACTTGGAGAATTATTATGTGAACAATTTCGGTTTTGGTATCTGCAACCAGTTTTGATAATACATCACAATCAAAGGGCAATGTTTCTTATATAAATTTTATTGGTTGGAGACAGCGGTGTGATCACTTTTTCCAAGATCTGCTGACTCACTTCAAACTGTGATTGAATTACAACGTCACTTAAAAGCAAACATTTGTCTTGGCTTCGGAAATTGATTGAGTTCCTGAATCTGCATCTGAGGCTTGTTCCAAATTTACGCAATAAACCTGAATTCTCATCTGCCAAGATGAGCTACTTTACGTTGGATCATTTCTAAATCTGAGGTTAAACTTACTCAAGCCTAAATCGCAAAACCGTTTTAAAGACTAGGTATATAAAGGAGAAAAATAAGCTATTTCTTTGACTCTAGATCCCCTAAGCATTATACCAGTTAGTGTTTTCATTCCATTTGCTAAGCCTATTGCATCTCGAATATGTTGTTTGAACGATTATCTCTTGCTAAACTTAACTCCTAGGTATTTATTGTGATGCACAATCTGTAAGGGATATCCGTAAATATATAACTCAGATAGGCTGTGTGCTTCCGCTTTCCCCCAACGATTATTTTTCCCCCTGAATTACCTCATCTCTGCCTCATTGGTTGTGAAATGGTTCCTTATCCTTCATTACATTCATCTTCCCTCGATTTAAATTCATCATTCTTCGATTGACATTGAAAACAGCTGAAAAAATTGTAGACCTCCAAAATACAGCAAGTTCTGAATAACTAAGGCATGCAACACTCGAGATAATTTCAGTCAGTCCTTTACAACCGCTTTAATAACAGATGAACGCATCATTTACTATTATTTTATGAATTTACCGGTATTATTCAAAAGAAAATAATGAGGAAAAATTAGTGAAAAATAAGACTTACCAATTTCTGAATTTTTTGTCCAAAGAGAGGGGAAAAGTGCCCACACACAAAGAAATGAGCAGTCAAATGAAGTAATTTGAAATAGAGGTCTGTGAGACCATCGATCTTCTTTCTGGCTCCCGGATAGTCATGCAGACAGTGCATTTGCCTTTGGTGAATGCGGTCCCGGGTTTGAATCCCAGTAGGAGCCAATGTGCGAAATTACCTAAGTTGTTGAAGCACTTTTAACAATACTACTACTACGATCTTTTTTCCATGAATAGAAACTATCTTGTTTTGAAGGATGTCTGCATTTTGTTTTCCGTATTCACCCAGGTGGAGGAAGGATGTTTAATGTTTTTAATAAGTCAAATGGTCCTTTGTGTTTGCAGAGATAATAGCATTTTGCAATGAGGTCCAAGTCCCCGTCCACTATCGATTTTAATATGGTTTAGTTGAGAAAATATAGAATGCAATAGCATATGCTTTTTTATTTAACTATCGGTTATCCGTACCTTAAAAAATCCAAAAATTCGTTTCTTTTGGTGAGTATTTTTTGACATTCTTTATTCAAGTTTATAGGAAAGTTAGGTTGTCATTTTAGCTTCTTTTAATGTGTGAGAAGACTATAGTAGAAAATAATTCTTCTTTTGCACATTCAGTTTGACCATTTGCCATTCTAAATTTTAAAATTTGGTATTTAGTCAGAAGAGATCTGACGTCTTCATCACTTTCTTTATTTGTACGTCCACATTTATTTATTGACTCCAAGGGCTAAATACAATGAGAACTAAAGAGATTTTCAGGAGCACTCAGTGTTAATATTAATCTTGATAAATTAACTCAGAGACATGGGATAAAAACTGAAAAATGCAATATGCATATTTTGTCCGGTGTGTTATGAAGGTAGAATAAAATAGTAGTTCGGAGATGTAAACAACCTGCTGAGAGCAAGGAAAAGTATTATATTGCAAACCAATGCCTAAGTGAATTTCATCACACATATATATATATTCTAAACCACCTATCCTCGAGGAATCTTGAGTTCTTATATATTTCTAAAATGGGTAAACTCCTTTGGTGGTAGCGGAGTGAGTATTATACTTTAGGGGATAGATAAGCCTTTTGTCTTCATTTGTAAATTTCACGCATCTCATTCCTGGTTCTGGTGAAAGCTATGGGGTCCAGACCCTGCAGACCTCTGCTGGCTACTCCACTGATACACCACTATATCAGGAAAGCCTTTGATGAAAGAATTGTAAAGTAAGCTGAAAAATTACTTCAGGAGAGGCGATCTTAAATTTAATGTTTTCCACTTTGACACTTCGCATAGTTACTGCTGAATAATTTCCATATACATCCATTACTGTTATTACCGAGTTAATTACTTTGATTCCTGCTCATTTAAATTATACAGGGAGTTAAAGTTGACCTAATTTTGCAAAAAATGGGATTTGTTTTATAGAGTGTCTTAATTCATCCCTTGTAGGGGGAGGTGCATCTGGTTCATCTATCTTCATAGCTTGTAGAAGAGCTATCTAAGTTCTCTTCATCTTCTTCGTCTTCACTAAATTCACTGCAATTATGCGTCATCGCATGAGAGTCACACTTGACACATGACTCAGCATGAGAGGATGCATCTGGGATGTTTTGATTTAGTTGTGCCATTTCTTTACTAAGGAGGTCCTGTAGTGTGGGAACCTCCACTAACTCCTCTGCCTCTATAATTGATGTGTCACCAAAACCAGTTGATCTCCAACAGTTGGAAATAGTGTTTGCAGTGACACTGTCCCATGCTCTGGCAATTCCTCGCACAGCATGGAGCAACGTCCATGGAGGCACATCTTACACATCAGAGGCTTGATCTGCATAATGTATGCGTACTAAAGCTCTGCCTACAAACGCTAAACTAAAAACTACGAAAGCTAAACTATGCAGGTCTAAACTTGTCAAATAATTATGAGGATGAAATCTAACTAATTTCTGTTACAATTAAGAGTCACAAGCTCATTCAGGAAGAAAACAATAGATATAATATGCAATTCTCTGTGTGCACTATAATAGTAGTTCGTTAAAAGTGCTTTGACAGCTTAGGTAATTTTGCCCATGTGCTCCCACCAGGATTTGAAATCAGAACTGATTCCTCATGAGTCACGAGCATTACCCACATGACTCTCCAGGAGCCAATGTGCAGTATATTTGCATCAAATTGAAAGGACTTAAAAATTAGACTACGATTATACTGATTCTCTTTGTAGCATAGACCTTATTTCAAAGCCTAGGAGACTCACTTAAGTCACAGTGAATGAAACTCACAGCCATGAATTCCAAGAAACTAGCTCGTAAATATTTTAAGTCACTTAAGAACTTAAGTTAATTTGAAACTCCCTCTGTTTTATGTGTGTTCTACTATGCTGACATTTTGCGGTGATTTTAGAGAAATACTTACTCGCAGGTACTTTAAACGATCTTGTCGCATCACAAGTCGCGATCGCAAATTCTTACCCAACGATGTAAAATGCTTTTAATTAATAAATTACGTATCGAAAATGCATCAAAATTTAAGTAATAGTAACATATTAGTACAAATTTTGTATTCTTTAATTAAACTAATTTCCATGACAGCTGCAACAAAGAACTTCCACAGAAATGCTACTTTCAAGTAAAAGGTTTACCAAAGTTCTGCGATGGAGTTGCAGCAGCTATCATATTGCTAATATCAAATAATTCCAGAGAAATATGGAGGTCGTAAAGGATATATATATATATATATAATATATATATATATATCCTTCGCAACGAATATTTATTTTTAAACACAAAATGATAGAAAAGAAATAGAACTTACCAAGCGTCCGAAGATAGGGCTGGACGAGAAATCTTTGGTAGTGGACTTTATAGTTGTTAATTATTCCCATGTCCAGTGGTTGCATCTTACTGGTGCTATTTGGACTCAGAAAAAGTGGGTTTGGTAGCACTAGTCGCTTATGAACTGGGGCATTATCTACAAGATGTAGTACATTGCGATTCTCTCATGCGCTCTTCCTCTGCAAGAAGATAATTTGCTTCTGAAAAATGTCTGTTGTCATCCATGCTTTTTTATTACTTTCATAAAACTCAGGCAAATTTTTAACGTTCTTGAAACAATGCGGAGCTCTTGATTTTGCAATCACAACTGGTTTCAACTTATCAGATCCATCTTGGTTACATATCAGCATTACTGTAACCCTATCCTTAGATTTTTTACCTCCGCAACATTTTTCACCTCAGGCCCCGAGGGTGGAGTCAGGTAATGCCTTGAAAAACAAACCTGTTTCATCCAGGTTGTACATATCTCGAGGGGAATATTTAGACACAATGTCATTGTTTATTTCATGCCACTGCTCAATGTCTTTTGTGTTGACGCTTACTTCTTCTCCACAGATTTCCATTGAAGTGATTCCGTATCTTTTCTTGAATCTATCAAGCCACCCATTTGAGGCTTTAAAGTTGTCGCACTTCAGTTTTAGAGCCAAAACCTGAGCTTTCTCTTTCAGAATTTTTTGTCGGCCTGCAATCACGTACTTTCTTGATAATTGACCTTTTGGTAACCAAACTCAGGGACTTCCTCTTTTTCCTGGTCAGCAATGTTTTATTCATTATTTTACTGATAGGCACACGGGATATCACAACACAGGCCACCTCGCGCAGAGAGTGATTCTGACTGAACGCATGTGACTTTTCCTCGCTTGGAGACCAACATTTTTCAGGGTGTCCACCATCCAACCATTAGTTTTCAATCTTTTACTAACCAGTTAAAATCCGAAATCCATGCTGCAGTCTTAAGCATTTTAAGTTGTCGCACTCCAATTAACAGCCAAGCCCTTAACTCCCAAAGTCGAACACAAATTCTTATCATGTTCTATTCTCTCAATCTCTCTTCCAAATAGAAACCATATACGTACTCCTGGAAACTGCTGATCTATACAATCCCACGTGGCGGATTCGTGATATTACCAGTAAGCTTGATGAAGAAAGAAAGAGCAAGGCTATGTCTTATAAGCTATCACTTTTGCAAAAACTATAATCAAAATGTTTGTATGCCGCGAAATTTTCACATTTTTCCATCTAAAATACATGGGTTAAGGGTCCTCCCAACATAGACGATCAGGATTCAGCTGCTCCTGTTTACGGCAATCGTCATCCCGTTGTATTGAGCTCAGTGCGACAAAACCATTTCAAATACTTCTTAAAACCAGGGTTCATTCACTCCTAGGGACTGGCTTCTCACTTCATAAAACATGAAATCGAGGTTTTATGTAAACCTGAGGTAATTTTACATGTACAAAGATTGAGACCGGTGGAATGGTTCATAAAACTGTGTAATTTCGTAAAATCAAGGTTTGTAAAAATGAGGTTCTACTGTGCTCCTAAATTGTGCAAGTATTATGAAGGTGTGGGTGCCAACTATCAAATTCTAAATATCAAGCCTAAGTATCACTGGTTCAATCTCCCATAAGAATCTACTCACGGATATTACCATAGCTTTCTTTTAAATTTTCAAAGTTCAATTGTGTTCTTCCCAAACACATGAACATATATGTGTATGAGTGCCTTTACTTGTTGGCAGACAGGACGGAAAGGCCAAAGACTGTCTTCACCAAAGGAAATTTTATTGCACTATTCCTGGCACATGCTCCAACAGCTATAAACTGTGGTTATACTGGAACTTCAAAATTGGAGAATAATTTATTGCCAGTTTTCCTTAATTTTTACTCACAATGCAGTAAATGAAATTGCATAAAATATTACAAACTTTCCCTTAAATGTTTATTTCTCACAATTATTTGGATTGTATTTAAAACAAAAATATTTCTGACACCATGTTCAGCACAAAACACCAGCTAAGTTACAGTGACATTTGTTGTGTAGAACATCTTTGGAAAAACACACTTGGTTAACTTTAAAAAATTCTCTTTCCTCTTTATTAGATTGTTTTTTGTCCCCTCCAGCTAACTGTCAGAACTTGTTCATTAGAAGGCAGTTTTGGAGGTTTAATTTGATGTTTTGCACCCACTAATAAAAAATATATCCTTTTAGCACTAAGTAATTCCACTGACAACTTCAACCCCCTGTATAATTTTGATTTTCAGGAACCAAAGTAATGTTATACAGTAATAATAGTAATGGCTGTATGTGGATATTATTAAGCAGTAACTATGCAAAGTGTCAAAGTTCGAACAGATAAAATCCACTTTTATATTTTTGGCCAGCTTTTTTTCGATTCCAGCCCACTATACGAAGTTATGTATATTAGAATAAATGCTAACTAAATGCTTTGAAGGTAACAAGATGAAATGTAATCACAAAAATGTGAGTTATCAGAAAAAGAAACGAAAGAAAATAATTTCCTATTAACTCGAGATCTATATAGGAATGCAAGTGTAAGATATGGTTGCCTAACTCCGATATTCAGTTGCTATTTATTTTTATAAAGCAAAGGCCATTCAGTTAAATGATCGGACATGTGTCCACTATTTTTAAGCGGAGAATGTGCCCTGAAAGATTTGTGAGAATCCGTTTGTTAATTTCCCACTTACCTGGTGTTTCCCTAGTTGGTACAAATTTTAATTTCTCGAAATTGTTTGTTATCAAGTCAGCGCGGGTTACCATGATTCAATTGCAATAATATTTGTTAGGTAAGTTAATAAGGCCAAATAGAAAAAAATTAGTGGGTATTTGTGTTTGATTTTGCAAAAAAAATATTTCCCTTATATCTTGGGACACCCTACAGAGCATGACCCGAGGCATTCCTCATCTCATTCCCTATCTTTTCAAGTCATCCACCATGCTTTTGCGATCTGACTATAAAAGAGGTATCTATTATATATAAAATTAAATGTAGGAATATGAGCTAAATCGGCCAAATAATTGAAGAAAATGCCTGTATAACTTCATAATGAATTCTTTACAAGAACTTAGTTTCTGATATTTTGAAATGAAGTTAGAGAGTTATAAGGGGAAAATTCAAAAATGTATGGAATAAGGATATGGATTTTTCATGAAACACTTCAACTTGAAACACAAAGACAAATTAAAATATTTTCTGATAGGGTGGATCAAATTTCAGGGAAACTAATGTGCGATCCAAATTAGCACAATTACTCGTTTGACTTCAGTCAAGGGAACCAGTGCCGCAGCGAGGGGGGGTTTTAGGGGTTCAAACCCCCCCCCAAGAGTCAAGTCCTATGACTAGCTCTGAGCTTTTTTTTCTGCTGAAGAGTACAAAACCCCAATCATCACGCAAGTCTTAGAGATACACTACTTGATAAATTTAGCGAAAGCTCCGCATACCCGTAAATATGGCTCCGATTTCAGCTAAGGTTTTGTTTTCGGTGGCAGAGTAGGCCTAGTGCCGACATCGATATCAATTGGACGCAACGATACGAGTGTTATGCACACAATGTTCAACGCCTGCACCTCTTAAGCCTATCCTTCAGATAGTTGACTCACACCATAAGATAAGGTTTCCATAAGAAAAATTCAAAAGTTTGAGAATTAATTTGAATCTTAACCCCTGAAAACAAAGGTTAAGATTACGTTTGAGAGGCAAACGGATTGATAAAACGCTCAGTTAGATCTTTTGCATGGGGCTGTTTCAAGGGTTTGAATGCAAAGATAGGCTCGTGAGTAGTGCTTTTCAGAAATTCACAGTAAACAGTTCAAGGAGAGTTTAGTTTGGATTTCATAAGGTACAGATGGATATCCGAAAAAAATTTTCTCACAATCCGCGAATAGCTCAAGGCCTCTATCGGAAAAACGTAAGTTAATGGCTATGTGGTTTTTTGTGAAATTGCCATTATTAGATGCGTAAATTAAGATTGCCTTTTTTAGGGCTGTTATCGGAGGGCATATCTCAAGATGAGTTAAGCGACAATTTCAAAGGTTCCTTTATTTAGCATTCTGGGCGATTAAAAATCCGTACAGTAGACTCTTCATTACTCGAGCTGATTGAAAATGTACTGATCCTTATTTTATGATTACCTGTTACTTTGCTGTATATTTACGAAAATAATTCGATAACCGAATTTCTGTAGAAATTTGAAGAAGTATTGGAGCAATACAAGATATCAATAAAAAATAATTTTCGATGATTTTATTAATAATATACCATTTTGGAAGCAAATCAGTCAGCTGAAATGTATTGTGCACGTAAGGTACGCGCAGATTTATCAGAACAGTGACTTGATGGCTTGAAATAAATTTGATGAACTGTTAATACTCTGCCTTAAATTCTCCAGCTTTTGCTTTTTCCTTCTTCCACCAATTTTTTCTCTGGTAATAGAATTCAATGAACCTCATGACTTATCCTTTCAATCACGTGGTCATACAATGCCCCTTCAAAATTTCAATTCATGAAAAAATTTTGTTTTCTTTGAACACAATGCGTAAGACTGGGTTTGCGTCAGCTCTCTGCCGGTTAAACATCCTAACTACTACTTGGTCTAAATAATTATAAGTTGACGACTTCATTTTTTTCACCTTGGTGTGTAACTTTAATTCTGCAAATTCAATTATAATATCCACTATAATCAAGAGTCTACTGTATTTATAATGCAGACGAATTTTTAATGTTTGGTTTGTGACGCATTCAACTGAATACTTAGCTAATACATAAATAACGAAATCAGGCTTAATTATAAGCCTACCAGAAAATTTCATCTGATATAAATGAATTTTGGTTCTTAGAGGAGAAGTTAATTTAAAAACAAGGGATGAAGTCACTCCTAATAAACCTGCTGATGATATAGTCTAATAACGAAATATATTCAAATCAGCATGAGCGTGCCAATGTGGGGATCTAATGAGTGGATGTTACGTTTTATGTCGCTTGCCAAATAATCGTAACTAATTTTTTCCTTCTCACGCTTGGTAACCTCTTGGAAGAAATGACACTCAAAAACTCGGGTTGTTTATATCTACAACACTTAAAAACTTCAGCATAGAAAAAAAATGACTTTTTAATAGGTATTGGACTTATCCAAACAACACTTATGATAAGTTCGCTTATGTAAACTGCTATCTTGGAAAGTGTAATCAGTTGGCTACCTAAGTGTTAAACTCCTCTATTTTTCAATGTATTTAGCTTTTGAAAGAATTGACATATATTGTAGTAAGTAGCATGCATGAATATACTAGCCCCTGTAAAGTAGGTATTTTTCGTTTCCTTGGACCCCTCCCATTGGCAAATCCTGGCTGCGCCACTGAAGGGAACACATGTTACCTTTATTGCAATTTCCTGCATTGGGCAGGAAGGCAAATTCTATTGAAAATTCCACCATATTATAAATTTCTCGAAAGATTACTGCAGTTATTGCAAGATGATATATTTTTGGACTAAGTTTTGCTAGTTATGAGAAAGGCTAGCCAATGAGTGACCCTTTTTGACAATTTTGCTGGGATTTCACGTATGCTACAGAATAACGCTGAGTGAAACTGTTGCTCTTGCAAAACTTGATTTCCTAATGGATGGATTTGATTTTCAAAAGGGTGAATTTAGTCTGCCAAAATATATCTTTGACATCTCTTAGTTTTATAACTATCTCAAACGTTAAATGCCAATCCAATAAATAAAGGCATTGTTTTATTTAACTGATTCAGACCTCCCCTATTTAGCCTTAACAGATCGACTCTTATTGTCACTTCCCAGTCTTGTATTTCAATAATTTTGTTTCCCAGTCTTGTTTATCATGTCTAATGAATATTAAATGGAAAATATTCTACTATGATTTATTCAGATATTAAATTAGCTATTATATTGTACAATTTTAAAGGTTTTGAAGCAATGGGAGTCAATCCAAGTGCATGTGGCTGTATTCTTTAAATGGACAAGCCAAAATTGTTACATACCCAGTCGAATAGGGTCAGATTTAACCCCAAATTTTATTTTGTTCCTAATAGATCACTGATTACAATGTTACTTTATTTTATCATATTTCTCATAGCTTTATGTTTATTATTACTTATTCTGTTATTATTTTTTCTATTGTTTATCGTTTAGCATTAAATTTCACAATATTGGTTACATAAAGGTCATTAGTTAAAGCAGCCTCCCAGATAGAGGAAGATCGCGGTTTCGATTCCCGGCCCTGTCAGACTTTTTTCAAGTCCGTTTTTTCCTTGGAAATTTTTCTGGGTGCACACCCTTATGGGCAAAGTTACCTCAACCCTTTTCCTTAAAGATAAATGTATTTTTATGTGTACAATTCATACAAACAAAAGTGAAATCAATCAAACCAAGTTTTTGGAAACTTTCTGAACACTTTATTTGTTCATAAATTAAGTGGTTGCGTTAGTTGTCCATATTTATTGAGGAATTATGAAAAAGGAATCTTTAAGTCATTTCTGCAAAATTTAGGCAGCCATATCTATCTTAAGAATATTTTTATTCCTATTCAGCTTTTGCTCCTTGTATATTGTTATTTTATGTAATTGTTATAGAATTCAGATGATTATCATCTTCCTGCATTGAGGTTTTTTTCCAATGGATGCTATGTTATTAATCTATTGTTAAAATATCATGATTTAAATTCAGCTGGGAATAAAATTGTTACTAGTAGAGTGTACTAGTAGTGTACTAGTAGTGTACTTTAGTAGATAAGCCTTCAATAATATTATGTGATTGTCGTAACTGATTCAATTTGTTTTTCAGGGACAGAGAACAGACTTGACATGTCTTCCTAGCATCAAAAGCTACCTCGTGAGCCCCTCAATCCAAGGAAACCGGGCCAAGATGACGTCTCGCTCTAATTGTAAAAGTCAGGGGCCACGTCACCGTCCACCCATTGTAGAGGGTGAATCCTACCACTCTTCTTGCTCATCCTCAGGGATAGTGCTTGGTGGAAAGGGTGGGGGAGGCAGCACAGTGGACAAAGGGGGAGGAAAGAGGGGTTTGGCTAGGTTCTCTCTGCGCCGGCTCTTGTATAGGTACTTGAGTCATCTTATCTTGTTAGATTTGAATATGTTATACTATATGTTATATTATAAATAAATTACGAAAAATCAGCTGATATATCTTTTCTACTCTATGAAATTTAAGTGATGATCTTTAGAGGCAATTAACAAATGAGGGTTTAACGTACTTGATCTGATTGTAAAACCCATCATGAATTGCATTCTTCCTGATGGCCATTAAAAGAAACTTTGTAATTTCCACTATTTATTGGCAATGCACAACCAGTTTTGGCAGTTAGGCCATCTTAAGGTACAATGAGATCAGTGAAGAAAGTCCTATCCGTAAGCAAGTAGAAAGAGAATGGAGTGGTTGAGACAAGGAGAAATGGGGGAAGCAAGAAAAGCTGGCAAAGGGGGGAGGTGGGAAAGAATTCTTTTATAGTTAGTTTTGGAATATTGACAATTATGTGATTACATTTATTTACAAATATAAATCACATCATCATGGTCATTTATCAGTCGAAACCATCCTAATAACTTAAATTAGCAAGCTTTATCAATGATTCAATACATCTTCAACATTTTGGCATTCAAAAGCATAATGAAAAAATTGAAGGACTTGCTTTTGATGGTTTTTATATGAATTTTTACGGGTTTCTAAAATCAATAAAAATAATAACTATGTTTTGTATCAAGTTTTAAAATAATAGAACTCACATTTTATGTTATTTCTGACAAAGAACTCAATGGATACTAGTTTACCCATATTACCACTTCTTAATTTTTTTTTCCCTTTGACTGATATAGTATAAGCAATGAGTTTATAAAATTCATTTAAAAATAATAAAAGAAAAACATAGTGTAATAAGATGCACAAAAACATTGAAAACATGAGTTTTATTAGTCAGAAGCAATAATTTTGTTTGTTATGATCCTCCTATGGTTTCTATATTTTCCTTTCAATTTCGCAGAAACTTTATGATATAGCCCTGGAGACTATCCAGAGTGTTTATGGGCTCTTTACTAGAGATGCATCGAATACTCTTTTCCGCCGAATACCGAATGGCCGAATTTTAAAATCTGCATTCGGCCGAAGCCGAATATTACCCCATCGAAATAATTTATAGAATACAAGAAAATTAAGAAATCTTAAAAAATTTTTATTTGATAATTAGTGATCAAATTTTATAAGTTTAAGATTATAGTGAAGAAACAATAATTTTTCTGCATTATTTGCAGCCACATTACTCGGTCACTGTACTGCAGATTTGCAATGCTGAATAAACGTTCACTTTCCACAGAGGTTGGTGGTGGTGATAGGTATTTCTTGGAAATCTCTGCTAGTATGGGGTAGTGCTGGTGGTGATGTTGCCACTAATTTGTTGGGCATTCTTTCCTCTCTAATAGTGGCTGACTTAAGTAAAGTCTTATTTCCTCTTCAACTTCTGAAGGTGGGGATCTGGCAAATGTTGAAGTGGTAGCCATTTCATTGAAGCAATCCCATATGTTGAAGCTTTGTGCTCTGCTTGATGGAGTTGCTATCTGCACATTTCCAGAAAAAGATTTAACCAAGTCCTCGTTCATATTCTTTAGTTCTACTATCTTTGCATGCACTTGGTGCATAATTTCATCACTTGTAAAAAATTTATCCTTAAACCTAGGATCCACAAATGTGGCAATGGAGTTATGTAATTGGCTTTCAAGGTCACAAAATCGTTTTACATGAAATTTTCAACATATATTCTTTAACATATTCTACACGGCAGGAACCTAAAATTTAAACAAAAAAATAACAATTAGCAATGTTTTTTGGAAATTGTTTATTAAAAAAATCGGTCTTTTTTTCAAAATGACGCTAAATTTTTAATTTTCAATATTTTTTTAAAATTTCAGGTTCATGCTGTGCGTATTATTATTTATGAACGGCATTTTTTTTTAATTTTTGATTTCAGACAATTAGAGCGACCTGTGTGTTGCACGGGGTGTTTCAAGGGAAGCAAATTCAACAAGCCACTACTCAACAAATTTTCAACATTTTCAACAAATAAATATTTCTGTTGTATTTCAAGTAGTATGTTCTAACAAATAGTAACTGGTTGCGCAGTTCAATCTATGATCTCTTTAAAGCAAATTCGAGAAAAAACGACTGTTTACTTGACCCTCCCCCCTTAATTTCTTTTACCTTATCACAATATTTAGTAAAAGTGTTAACCTTCCAATTTTCCATATGAACGTATCCTTAGCTGGGATTTTTCAGATTACTACAAACAAATGAAAGCACTTCCATGTTAATGAATGGGATTTTCTTTTGCCCAAATTTTCACAATGGCATATCTATATACTTCTTGCTCTATTTTATTTTTTTATTTATTTTTTATTTACATTTAAACCCTGCAATCTGCTAGTGGCGCGTGGCAGGGGATGTAAGACACCAAAATCCCTATCTAATCTGGAGAGCTATTAGCTTCTCTAATACTTCACGGAAAAAAATGACCAAAAGTAGCTATCTGTCCTGGCAACTACTTCCCTGTATCGCTTTTTTGTTTTATCTCAAAGGTCACGTAGGAATATAACTGGGATGACAATATCTGTTATCTCCTCCCCAAAATTGGTAGAGATAAACCGAGCACCATACCATTTCGCATGTACCGTTCTCCAAGAAGTCAACGCACTGACTCTTTAAAGAATCCTTTACTGCGATAAACACCCCTCCACCTATTCTACCCATTATTGTGGGTGTTAATCTCACAAATAAAACCCAAAACCTCATTTATCGTAACCTAGTGTTGCAGTCTAACTTAAAAAAACACCCACATCCCTGAAAGCCCGACCCACTACCTTCTCTGCAGCCTCGGAAGTTATTGGCCCAATGACAACAATAGTTATATAGGATATGTCAAATAATACATATAAATAATAAGAATATAAACAAAGAAGGGAATGTAGTAAATATAGATATACAGAACAATTAATCAGTCAAAAAGAAATTTCCTAAGCAGTAGAAACATTTCTCCAGTAGATATGTACTTACAGATTTCCTGAATAAATTAAAGGAATCAATATTTTTAATTGAGGGTGGCAGTGCATTATAAAATTTAATGCAACCTGCCATAGGACCCTGGGAACAAATTTTAATATTTAGGTTAATAACATGATATCTCCTAGTGACTATGATAGTCACAATTCTTATCAAACAAAGAAATATTTTTCCTTGCAAACGTCAGTACAATAATCTTTTAAGTGCAGTTATTGACTATAGTCGACAATTTGTTTTTCCTCTTGAGTGCGGTCATTGACTCTAGTCCACAGTCTACAAAAAAATTTGACGATAAAGATCTTACTGAAAATAATTTCATTGCTTTAAGATAAACTTTTCCTTGTTTTTAAAGAGAGATTAGCAACAATTTTAGGGATGGAAATGTTATAGCACTATTATGGTGATTTAAATAAAATAAAGGTTCAATTTTCTTAGAAACGCAGCTATAACGAATAAAAGGTGTAGTGCAGTTGTTTTGAGAAATTTTGCACAGTTAATTGAGCAGGTGGTGACTCATTTCCCTTTGAAAGTAGTCCCTTAGATGCCTCATACTGGAAATGGGGAAGCGAATTGCTTATACTGAAGGGGCCGTAGCAAAAATATCAATAAACATTCTATTATAAATAATCTATGTGGGTTATTCTAAAGAAAAGAGGTTCCGGAGAATTTAAAGATAATTTGTAATAATCTAATCTCCTCAGGGGTTGTAAAATACAACCCCTGAGGAGGAAGACATTGTCTTTGAAAAGCACTTTCGGTATTATAAATGTGCGGAATTCCTATCTTTCTCGGACTATCAGGGGGTAAGACTAGGAGCGCCGACTAAGACGGCTTTTGGAGATTTCAAACCTCCAATTCATTAACATCCATGTTCCGAAATTTCTTTCTTAACTGAATTGATGATGAAAATCACCTACAAAGAAGACGGCATCATTAAACTATTGTGACAGATTAAACCAAATAAAGGTCCTGAAGAAATGCCGGCTTGAGTGTTCAAGGAAGTAGCAGAGAGCGTAGCACCTTTTCTTAAAGTTATATTTGACAAGAGTATGAACGAAGGTAAGGTCCCGAAAGATTGGAATATTGCAAATGACGCAACAGTATATGAAAGCAGCTCAAAGGATGATCCAGCTAATTACAGGCCTATCTCTTTAACATCGCTGAGCAGTAAAATTATGGAACATATAATAGCTAGCTCTTCAATGGGTTTTCTTGAAACGTCCAATTTCATAATTAGGAATCAACACGGCTTTCGTAAAACTCGTTCTTGCGAGTCTCAGCTGGCTTTATTAGTACACGGTTTTCTGAAATCTGCTGAAAAACATAATCAAGTCGATGCAATAGTGTAAGATTTTGGGATGCCTTTCGATAAGGGGCCGTACTCAAATTACGTAATGCAATTTCGAAAATTGGAGAATTTTGCATTAATTAATTTGTGTACGACCCCTAAGGTACCTTATCATAAATTCTTGTACAAATTAGATGTTTCAGGTATCAATGCAGAAGTCATTAATTATACAAAAGACTTTCTCACTAGCATTGAGTAGTACTTGATGGTGTTATTTCCAACTTCGTTAAGATGTACGTAGGCATCCCATAGGGTAGCATAATCGGACTGTTGCTATTTTTAATATCCTTAATATATGTGGAAAACCTCTTAAGAAACTCGGCTTCGTTAAAAGAATACTTGGTAGGAGCGTAGAAAAGGTTTCTGAGTGATATTAGTTAGGGATAAGGAGGAGTATACATGTGGTGTATGGGCCTACAAATGTCATATTCAGGATTTTGAAAAATTACAAGGAAAGACGATACGATTTGTAAAGAATTGCTATCATAAAACAGCAAGTGTTACTCGGATAATACAGGAGGCGGAATGGGAATCATTAGAAGATAGAAGAAAAATTCAAAGAATAAATTTATTAAATAAGTTCAGAGAAAATTACGTTTTCAGATGATGTAACCGATATAATGCGACCCCCCTGTTATATGGGCCGTTCTGATACTGCCAGAAAGATTAGGGAAATAGATGCTAGAACGAATCCTTTCAAGAATTAAATTTTTCAGTGAACGATACTTGAAAGCAATCAATAGGAATTTTTAGAGTCAAGGTGCTTGCACCCTATGTCCATACCAAAAGGCATAGTAACATTAGTTAATAAGGATTAGAAAGCAATTTTAATTTTTTATTGTGCATTAATATGAAATGCTGCTCTCTCTATGATGTATTAATTTTTGGAAAGCCATAATAATGGAAAAGAATCTCTTTGTACTGGTGATGCGAGTATGCTTGCTAATCCAATTTACCTGATGATGCTTGTCTGATAGCAAATCATGTTGCATCAATAAATTCTGTGGGAGTCTACAAAATGATTCTTTTCCATAGGAATGCTGCTTATCAATTTCCATTTTTGAGCATCATGCATGACATTCAAAGCTATGATTTTCACTTCAAATTACAGGGTGTCCAGATGAAAGGTATCCAAAATAAAATATTTATATCTTGGAAAGTATTTGTTATATACATTTCTGGTTTTCACATTGCAATAGAAAACTTTGAAAGTTTACTTTTTCACTTAATTTATTTCAATATTTGGTCTCTTGGTGGCACAACAAACATCCAATCGATATTCAGCCTCATCCTACATCGCCTGAAGCATGTCAGGTGTTAATGCAGCCACAGCATCCATTATGTGGGTTTTCAGGTGCTCGATGATGTTGATTTTCATATGGTATACAATCTTATTCACACAACGCCAATGATCTAATGGGGCCTATAAGGCCAAGCCCACCTTTGCCGATCCAGGCATCTTGTAGTTCTCAGTTTGTTCTCCGAAAAACCAGATGCTTTTGCTTGTTGGACATTTACGCCCATATTTAGTTCTTAAACAATGCTGAACAGCTGTCAAAGGCTATTCAGCTATTCATAACACGCATGCAACCTTCTCCTGCAGTGTCATCATTGTTACTTCGATGGGAGCCCCAACAATAGACAGATATCAGGGCATGTATTGATTTCTTTTGGCCAGACATCATGTACTATGTTCTTGTTGCAACAGCAGGGTCATTTAATTTTGCTGCATTGAAAACAAGCATATTTTGAAATGGCCGATTGCAGCAGCATAAGTTAGGAATTCTCTAGATTTAAGAACTGGAAGGTGTTTAGAAATCCGTGAGATAACAATAATAGCAGAAATGGCTCAGACAAATGATGATGAGAGAAGATTTAATTAATATCTTGACCTCAACTTAGTGTCAGCATGTAAGGTTTTTGGGAGACATACTATAGAGTATACTTACCTTATAAGCATCTTACATGAATTGCTATTATATAAACATTGCATTTATTTTAAAATGTCCAATGACTACAAGAGAAGAATGCTTACCGTTCACAGTAAAGAATTACAAATGATGAATTGAAAGATATTTATGGTTTAATTATAGTAATTGCAGTTTCTGATTGCTGCAGCAATGGCACACTATTAAGATTCCTTAAGTTATTAGTCCATCAAAGGAAAATTGGAAAATTTTGAATGTTAATACAAAAATGTTGAAGGCAATTTTAAGGTTCCTTTAATATCATTGAATGTTTATTCTTTCAACCCTGTTAAATGTATAGTGCCTGAAATGTATAGTGCTATAGGAATACAACATTCCTCAGGACTTTTCATTAGCAGAAGATGTGAGGAAGATAAGAAAAAGAAGAATTTGTGCCTTTAACATCAATATATAGAGATTTTCACATAGCAACATTTTATGCATATTCTTGTGTACATTATTATAACCCTTATTCAGGACTACCATTTGGTGCAAATTGATTTTGAAAGGGATATCGAAGATATATCTGCATGATCATAATTATTGAGAAGGAATTACTTAAATATGGAGAGGAGTTTTTAGTCACTTCTGAATTTTGAATGCAATTGATGTCTAAAATAAGTTTAAAATACCAATAGCAGTGGAGAAGACAAAGTGAATCTTGACTGTGGTACCCCATTTACTGTAACTATTTCATAGGTTGACCTTATTTTCCTTTTCTTATTGAACATGTTAAATCAGACATCCATTTCTCAGGATATCATCTATTCTTTGTCAGGTTGTTTCAGCAAGGCTTACACTAACATGGCTGAGATCACCAGCAAATTATAATAATATATCAATCTTATAAGTAGCCTACATCCAAGTATCTATTACACCTCTGAACCTGCTGGTGACAGCATCTTTAATTTCTGTAGGTGCAGAGAAATAGATATTATGTTGATAAAGAGTTGAATAAAGTACATAATTTTGCTTTCTCCAGTTATCGAAAAAACTGTTACCTAAAAATAATCTGCCATTCCAATTTGCTACCATTCCCTCACCTTTCCTTCTTTCTCAGAAGAAATTGCTATTTGGAACCAATTTTATATCCCAGGGTCTCATGTCCTAGAATTATCTACCAGCTCAGGAGGAAGGGTCTCCTTTCCTTTCCTTGAGGAAGAACCAATATTAACCAGACAAAATTCATGACATCTGACCTGGGTCTGAAAGGGTTTTTCAATGCGATGTAATTTTTAGTTTCTTATTCTTGTTAGATAGCATTCAAATGCAAAGACTATCAATGAAGTCATTAAAATGTTGTCTCCTTGCTTATTCTGATGTTGAAAGTCTTAATTGCTTTAGCTCTCATAAATAAATGGGCAAGAAGGAGTTATTGTTGGTATGTATTATCTAGATGTGGTGGTTTTGTAAGGTACCCAAAATAATGTCGCAATTATTATCATTCCATATGAATAGCTTCTTTTTCATCTCACACTACATTTCTTCTGGGAAGACATGACTTAACATATTGAAATTTTAAATATCATATGGATCAGACATTTTTAAGTTAATCCAGATATCAGAAATAATTTAAAAGTTTTAACAAGTGTAATAATTTCTATTATTAGCTAGAGAAGAACAAAAATTACTAACTAACTTAACATTTCTAAGAAAAATTAGCGCAAGAAATGATCTTGAATGATACATATAAAAGAAAATATATGCAGCAACAGTATTCTCTATTTGTATTATTCAAAGTCAGGTTTCATCAATATTTTTAACATCATGTATCATGTTATTATTCTGCTCATGTTCTTCCTAAGTTTTTGCTGATTTTTCCTATTTTAACCCTCTCAATGCTACTGTAGATTCAGCAAATTGATGCCGGACATAGAATATTTTTTTCATGTTAATTTATAATTTTCAATTATTTTAACATTTTAGAACTATTTTTGATTTATTTTAAGGAAAAACAAAGTTTTTATACCAGATTTTAGTCATGCCTTGAATTCAAGGCATCAGCATCTGGAGGGAATTTAGTTATGCAATGTCACAATACATGAATTTGATTTTGTATTATACAGTAGTAAATTAATATTTGCTGTCTATGAAAAAATAAGAAGGGGATCTATTAAAACAAATTAAATTGCTCGTGATTTTATTCCAAAAAACAGTCATCCAGTACAATTCTTACGATCGGGACACATATAAGCAATGAAATGCCAAAAAAGCAAAAACCAGTGACTAACCGCTTTAGGAGGGTACTAAAACGCTGAGGGAAAGAGAGAATCTATCCTGCGACGCTTGGCTCCACAATCGGCAAGCAAGCATAATAGAAACCATGCCTTTAATTCAAGGCATCCGCATTGAGTGGGTTAAGCACCTTTGTTACACATTTATGGTAAAATATTCTTTATACTGAAAGTAATTACTAAATTATTTTCAATTGCATTAAATTAAAGTATGCATTAAGACAGGGTTTCCTAAACTTTTTTTGTAATGGAACACTTGGGAAGTTTAACAGTACACTTTGCTTATATTTAGGTTAGGTAATTCTACTTGTAAAATTTAAAAAATCATTTAATTAAAACAAATTATTCATTTAGTAATTATTTTAAAATATAAAACTATAGTATTATAATACAAACATATTGATTTAAATTATTGCTTGAAGTAGATAGTAAAAGATCTTTAAATGTGTATAACACCTTTCCAAATTGTTGCAGAACACCTATTCAGGTTCTGTGGAACATAGTTTGGGAAACCCTGCATTAAGGGATTAGTTTGCCAAAGAAAGTAATTTCTTTCAATACCTCTAAAGAAGATTATATTTCAGATTAAAATTTTGCTGATTTAAATTAATTGGACTTTTATTCCTGTATATTGTTACGCTACTCATATTGTGTAAAAAACCATTAATCATTGCCAGTATTAAATAAAATAATGTCACAAAAGCCTATTAATTCCAAGCTTTAAGAGAAAGATGAAATATGTGCTCAAAGCAGAGACTTGAGCTTCGTAAGTTGCATCCTGAGTGGCAACTTTTATGGAAGTAGCTGTACTTACTCTTTGTTCTTGTCAATAGTCTTCATGATGTATACAGCATCACTACAAATAACTATGTCACCTTAGAGGGAAAAGTAGTCTGAAAATACTTTATGGTCATGATAAACATTCAATATCATAATTTAGAGTGTAGGTTGCCAAAGTGGACCACATGAGAAAAAAATGAGGCTCATGTAAATGGAGTTTATGGACCAGAGATCATTTTGACTGCACTTAAAGTAACATAGTAAGGTTTGCTCGGTTAGACCACTTAATTTGAGTTGCCTCTGTGTACGCTTGTTTCTGTGCAAGTTTTTACTAGTTTTCATATCAGCAGCAATGCATCTTGCAGTGAAACACTTGTTATAATTTTTCAAAAATTATTTTAGCATGGTTTACAATCTTCTTTTGAAAGGAATAAATTAAAATTTACAACTCAATAATTTGAAGTAAAATACTGACAAATTGCTGTTGGAGTAAGATTCATCCCTCTCATTCACAGCATTCATTATTGTACTTATTTTATGTATGCATTTTACCAGGTTCTGTTTATTTATTTCCAAATCAAAATATCTACTTACATTTAGTTTTCAATAAAGTTATGAATAAAAATTTATGATTTTTTTTACATTTGTTAGTCTACAAGCAGCATTGTGTCCATATTTGAAGTTATATAGAAAAGTATATATTAGGTTGGTTGGGGGCTTCATGGAAAATAAAACAAGATGCCAAGGGGTACATGGGGAAAAAATTAGAGAAACTATGATCTTGAGGATTCTATCATTTTAATCGAGAAGCCAATGGTTCAGACTGTTGTTATGACAACTTCAAATCATACTCAAGATCGTTAAGACTCCTTGTGACAAAATGTGTGGATCCCTTAATGGATTGAAGTGTTGGATTGAAGATTTTCTTCACCTTTTTCATCACTAAGTTCATCTTCACTCAATGTCAAATTTGCATTCTGCACTATGAAAGGAGGCAGCTGAAAAATGGCACCTCATTCTTAACACATGCTATATTTTATTTGATCATCCACATTTTTTATGCTACAATATCATTTTCAATACAACTAAAATGGTGAT
Source organism: Sympetrum striolatum (assembly GCA_947579665.1). Lineage (NCBI taxonomy): Eukaryota > Metazoa > Arthropoda > Insecta > Odonata > Libellulidae > Sympetrum > Sympetrum striolatum. The sequence goes on from OX388350.1 coordinate 9,605,128, forward strand.
TGAAATAATTAATCAACAACTGGAATATTTGCTGTTCACTTTTCAGCTGTCATATTATTGGTTCCAGTTGTTTATGTATTTTGCTGTACTTCCTTGATGTGTCAGCTGATGATACAGCGACGCTACGAAACCATGATCAATCTTTATAATACTGTGTGGTTTAGTTGAAGGTTTTTCCTATAGAGTTCTTGCAATTTCCTACTTTTTTAAGTTTGATTTTTTTGTCTTTAGCACTTATTTCATTGATTGTATTATTGAGTATTTCTCTCATTTCTGGAAATTACACATTTACAACAAGTCTGTAAGTTAAAATTTATGTTAATCCAGCAGATTCCACAAAAGTATTTAATTATTATGTATAAACATGTGCTTGAATATTACAAGAGATACTAAAAAATTGAAATTTAGGGTAAATTCACAGAAAACAGTATAATGTAAGAGATCAACCATGTGTATGGATATATGTGAATCTTATCCTTGTGATAAATTATTGATTTAAATACAATAAAATAAGTGTAAGGAATAAAAAAGTGCTCAATTTGAGCCATTTAAATGTGGATGTAATTGTTTGTTAACAGTAGCCCATTGGTGGGTCGCAGGAGTGGTCGAGGAGATGGAGGAATGTTTGCTTTGGGAGCATTGAGCTCTCGGCAGCAGCTCCAGCAGGCTCTGGCAGCAGTTGTGGGTGGAGGAGGACTGGATGATCATTCTGATGCAAGGAAAAGGGATGTTGAGAAAGGTGCAAGGCACAAAGGCACAGAAGCACGTTGGGGCAAGCCATCAAGAGCCACTAGGGTCTCCAGCTCAAGAAAGGTGAGATCATTTTTGCCTCATAAAAGGGAGTATTAATTATACATTTGAATAAAAATCTTCTCTGATTCTCTCTAATTTTATTTACCCTTGAACATTCCTCTCCAAAAATCTCTTATGCATGCATTTTGATCCTTCTGCAATCATTTCAAATTTTATTCTACTCATCCCTCATTTTCCCTCCATTAGGATTAGTAAGAAGTGGCATGGCATGCTTAAACCATATTTCTTTTAATTTTTTTATTTTTTCACTACTGATCTTTTCAATTCAGTTATCACTGTACTATTAATTATTGATATGAGATCAGACTTTGCAGCTTTACAATGACATAAAGTTTTATTCTTCCAATAGCAAATTGTTGTATTAATCAATTATTATATAATCTGGAAATTAATTTGTGGTACAACTCATAGCTTTCCAGAATCATTAGTATTGATTTCTCCTAAATGTAAATGTACATTCCACTTCTTAAATAGTAAATAATTTTTGGGAATGAATACTTATGAATAATGCAGCGATACTTAATGGAATTTAATGATAAAAGAATGTCAAAACTTTGTATTTTATTCAAGTTTTGATAGTAAAGAATCTTCAATCTTAGGGAAGTTTTAATCTAATTATGATTTACTAGATTATAATAAGTTTTATTAATTAATTGAAATCATAAGTGTTTAAAATTGACTAATTTATGTTATTCTCAACAGACTTACATTACTTATTACTATTGAAATTTTTATTTTCAGGATGCCAAGTCTAAAAATCCAAGTGGTGCCAAGAGCAAAAGTGTTTCATTAGTAGAAGACACTTCTTCTGTTTTGCAAGTGGAAGATGAAGAGTTAGGTAGTGTAATGGTGGAAGTTAGTTTAAATAATGAAGGTTTGGATGCAAGGGAGGTAGAGTGCCCACTTTGTCTCTCCAATTATCCCCTTGAATACTTCCCTACTCTGGGAACTTGTATGCACAGGTCGTGTTATGACTGCTTTCAGCGCTATCTCAGAATAGAGATATCTGCCTCAAGGGTCGCAGTAGCTTGCCCACAATGTTCAGAGCCTATGCATCCCAATGGTGAGTGTCTTACATTCTCATTATTTTTTGTTGTAAGTATATCTTAGCCTTATTCAATCATAGGGTCTGCTGATAATTTTTGGCGAGTGTAAAGGTGAAGTTTATTTTTGGCACTGATTTCAATGACCGGTTGTACAGTCCTGGCCAAAATTAACGCAGCACCGACCGTAAGGATCGCTAGGGAGGTGCTGCGTTAATTTTGGCCAGGAGTGTACTTTATATCCATATTGGATAAATCAGAAATAGGCATATATGTACAAGTAAAATGTTGCTTGCATTCTGCAAGCATGTTGATAACACAAATTTCAAGCCGGCATCGACAGTAGAAAAAGTATTGAAAATATTCATAAAATTCGCTGCAATTTCTCCGTCCAGCATCAAACCCGGGTCTTCCTGGTGATAATTACTCTGCAGAACAACAAAGAATTACTGTCTCTAACTATGTGTGAAAACTCAAGCAGAAATATTGGCTGCAACTGCCTCAAACGACGTCCGACTTTTCCCATATATTCCTTATGTTAGAATTTGTAATGTGCTCTGGCATTGAACCCAGAAACAGCATGGTCTTATCTAACTTTTTTCATAAAATGTCTTAATATACATCTTCTATCTTAGCAAGAACTTCCTATCATATCGATAAATGCGTAAAAAACATAATGAAAAGCTACCCCATTGTATTATATATGGGGGATATATTTACCGCCCGGCATCGAACCCAGGTCTTTCTGGTGATACTTTCTATGCAGCACAATAGAAGATCACCATCTCTAACTTCTATGAAAATTCAAGCAGAAATATAGATCACAACTGCCTCAAGCGACGTCCTACTTTTCACATATATATATATACCTTATGGAATATATTCCTTAGGAATATATATTCCTTATGCGAGAAATTGTAATTTGCTCTGGCATTGAACCAAGGAACAATACAGTCTTATATAAATTTTATTCTTAAATCGAGTCTTAATATACATCTTCTAGCAAAGCAAGAACTTCCTATCATTTCAATAAGTGCATCAAAAAAATAATGATAAACTACCTCAATGTATTTTAAAGGGCAGATATATGCATCATCGTAGCATCAAACCCAGGATATTTTCAGTAAAGGTAAATAATGGTTTCGATAGATCATGACCATATCTATAGGCTCCTTGAGTTTTGATTCTCTACCTAGCCGGGAAGTATTTTTTTTTAATTCCGGAAAATCAAAGCAATGCATTTAGATAGAAAAAATCGGGACTTTGGGGCCCTCTGGAATCGAACCCATTACACTGAGGTTCTAAATCACTATTTTTCTGGCGGTTACACATTATGGCCAATACAGTAGAACCTCGATCTATCGTTTTTTGAAGGGACTGAGGGAAAAAGACGATGAATGCGGGAAAACTATCAGAACGGGAAATTTAGACTCAGCTCACACTATTAAAACGAATACATAACGAAAGTTTATGCAAAGAAAACCCCTAAAGATTACCGAAAAAGAACATAACATTCATTCTTGAAGAAACTGGTGGTAGTTAGCTGCTTTCTTGGGGATTTTTGTTTTTTCCGAAATAGGGATTCTTCTATCATCACCAATTTGTGCTTTTCACCTTCTTCGATATCATGGGTGTAGAAAAAGGATTTCAATTTTTCTAAAGCATCTTTCGCTTCGGTAAATGTTGGAATAGGATCTGGATCTTGATCGACTCCGTCACTTTCCTCCCCTATTTCTTCCTCCTTATCCTCACATAAAGCGTCGATACTGTCAACACCACACTTAGGAAGTTCACTGTCACAAATTACGTAATATTCAGAGGTCCCCTCAAGCCCCTGTTAAGCCTGTTCCAGTCATTTTCAAGTCATAAAACTTTAACGTTCTTGAGATATGGCATGTGTTTAGGATGAGCAGCACAGTTGTTGACAAACAATAAAATTTTCCGCCGCTGAGCACCCATCAACGAATCCAGAGTCCGCAAAAACTCAGTAAAAATTGTAGCTGTCATCCATGATTTTTTATTAGGGCGATATTTAACTGGTAAGGTTTTTGTGTTTTTAAAACAGCGAGGCTTTTTTGATTTTCCAATGACAATAGGCTCCATTTTATGACTTCCATCACTATTAGTACACAACAACATGGTTAATCTTTCCTACGCACTCTTCCCACCGTGACAGGACATACCCTTTGTAGTGAGAGTTCTATCTGGTAGACCGTTGAAGAATAGGCCGGTTTCATCTGCATTATAGATATCCCGTGGGGCGTAACCCTTCAGGTGAGCCGATAAATTCTTCATCCACAGTTCTGCTGTCTCCGTATCAACGATGGCACTCTCTCTGTAAATTTTCTTGTAAACAAGACCGTGCCGCTCCTTGAAACGCGTAATCCATCCATTGGATGCAGTAAAATTTTCTATTCCTAGATTTTCAGCGATCTGCTTCCCCTTCTCTCTGATGATGGTGCCATCAATAGGGATATTGGAAGATCTCGCTTGCTGGTACCATGTGAAAAGAATTTTCTCCAGATCACCGTAACTCGAATCTTTTCCAGTCTTCCTCTTCTTGCATGCCTTCCTGCACTTGTCGGCTTGTTCCCTTATCTCCCTTTTCTTGGATAGTATGGAGTTGAGGAGATACTGGCAAACCAAGATGCTTTGTTGCATCTACGCGTTTTTCTCCAGGGCTATTTTCTATTTCTCCAATTATCACCAATCTCTCACTTGTCCTGACTTGCTTCTTAATGGTATACATTGCAGTTTTCTGCAGCACAAAGTAGACAGAGATGTTAACTAATCACCACCACTGACGTACTGAACTCCTAGAGACGGTCCAAACAGGGTGAAATATGCCAGTAAACTGAGAAGGCAAAACAGGGCTTGTACGCGCACCCTTGTGAAAGTGCTCCAATAGGATACAATGTAATAAAACAGCCCCGGACGTGTTTAAAAAATTGGCTGTCTTCAGCAAGTGCTATGACAGCCTTAAAAGGAAGTTCATGCCAAGCTTAGAAAGAAAATTTTTGTGGCAATTACTAACGCATTGCCTTACTTTCTGGGGTCTTTCTTTCGAACTCATTGGTGTCAGCCGGACAAATAAAAAACATACCCTAAAGACAGAAGGAGCGGAAGTAACATAGTCTCACCCGTAAAAAATGACTCCTGGACAAAAGAGATAAATAACTCAACCCGAGGGAAAAGATGCGGTAATAAACCATTGTGCACTCCTAAAAATATGGTTACTGTGACCCTTACTGGATCTCAAGACTTTCGCTTTAAGGAAAAGAAATTTGAAAATGTTTGGCAGGAAAATTTCTTGTTGCGGTAAAAAAATATGAACGATGGATGCGGGAAAATAATATTTCGATAAACGATGAATGCGATATTATTTAACATGTCTCCTTATGGGCCTAAGTCCGGACTATAGAAAATAAATGATAGATCCGGGAAAACGACAAATGCGGGAACGATGGATCAGGGTTCCACTGTACATCGTAAACATTTCAATGTAATGAGGCTTGTGGTTTAGCATGTGAATGATAGGAAGTATTCGCTCCGCTAGAAGATGTATATTAAGACACGGTTTAAGAAAATAAATTAGATAAGACCATGCTGTTCCTGGGTTTGATGCCAGAGCACATTACAATTTCTCACATAAGGAATATATGGTAAAAGTAGGACGTCGTTTGAGGCAGTTGCAACCAATATTTCTGCTTCAGTTTTCACATATAGTTAGAGACAGTTGTTCTTCTGTTGTGCTGCATAGTAAGTTCCACCAGGAAGACCCGGGTCTGATGCTGGACGGATATATTGCAGCCAATTCTTAGAATAATTTCAATACTCTTTCTACTTTTGAGGACTATCTCGATTTGAGATCGACTTGAAATTTGTGTTATCAATTACATATCAAAAACATTGTACTCGTGTATATATATGTATATATATCTATTGATACATTGATATACTTACGTAAATCGTGGGTGTAGTGGATTAAATGTTTACAATATATAGGTAACCATAACTTTTAATGTGATGTTAATATATATCCATTATATAACCGTAAGACACTTGTGTCATTAACTAGAAATATTTACAGCGTACTGTCCATAGTGTGTAACCGCTAGAAAAATTGTGACTGACCCTTACTATCATTGAAGTTACCTTAACCCTATTAGTGCTATCCTTCTTCCTGGGGTACTGGCGAGAAATTCGGAGGGTATTCTAATAAAATGTAGCAACTGGGAAAAAAACACTATAAAGCTATTTTTTTCATATCTATATGCATTTTTTATTAATGAGATTAAAGTGGTTAATAATGATAAATATTATATATGATAATATAATATATGATAAATATAATAATGATAATTGGCCGATCGAGCCAATGTATCGTCCCGCAGCACTATTCAGCCGAACCCCGCCGCACTAAAAGGGTTAATATCATCGCCAGAATTAATAATAATAATAATAATAATCAAGAAAATGTCACCATATGTGTGTGTGTTCAATGTGTGGATACAAATTTCTCCTATTTAAAATACGTTATAACAATTTTTAAGATTAAAACAATCCGTTTCAGATAACATGGAAACATAAAACCCGGCAAGTGAAAAGAAGTCATAAATTTATTTCATAATTGGGACCTCTCTAGGTCCATTTCTTTGTAGGATTTTTCTTAAAGTATGCATTTTTTATGTACATATTGGTGCATTCTGCAAATTCTACTAAGTGGTGACCTAGCTCATTTCTCTGGCCCATTCCGTATTGTTCTGAGACAGTGTCATTGGCTTCTCGCTGATCTCCTACACGAGCATTAAAATCTCCCATAATGACTTTATAGTAGTGGGCCACCTTGTCATGTTCAGTGCCGAGAGTTTGGTAGAATTTTTCAATTTCCTCTTCGCTGCTTGCCGCTGTTGGTGCGTAGACTTGGATGACCTGTACTGAGTAAGGCTCATTGATTTTTAGTATGAGTTTACAAATTCTATCTGATACACCTTCGATCTTTACCACATTATCCTTCCATCTCCTGTTGATCAAGAATCCAACGCCTCCATTTCTTCCATCCTTGGTACCCCTGTAAAAGAATAAATGTCCTTCCTTTAGTGTAAGTAATTCTTCTGATTTTCTTCTGACTTTGCTGAGATATCATTGTGATTTTCATTGGATATTCATGGCTTCTAGCGTTCCCTTGAATTTCAATTCTCTGCTTTGCTGAGAAGTGCCTCAAAACATTTTTTGAAAATCCCAGCCATGTATCTTTATGGGAAAATCGGGAATTTGGGGCCTTCTGGCATCGAACCCATGACATTGAGGTACAAAATCGCTTTTTGTCTGGGGGTTACACGTTATGGCCAGTACATCATGAAAGTTTCAAGTTAATGCCACTTGTGGAACATGGTTAGAATTTTGATCCCCAGTGAATGAATAAATGATTGTATAGGTATATCCGGAGAAATGTCTGTATGTAATAGATAAACTCAATGTTTAGACCCAACAGAAATATAGGAATTCAGGCTAACATGTTCTTCTAATACATTATTAATTCGACACTTAAAATTTTGAGGTGAATTTCAGATTTTAGCCAATGCTCAGCATACAAGTCGACCGAAAAAATAAGGCAATACCACTTCCACAGCTCTATTTTATGGGAAGAAAAACTACAGTATCCATAAATGTAGGATAGCTCAAGGAATGTTTACTGCTTAAGATTAAGAAAATGAATTGTTTCTTTCAGCTGCCATGTCAACTTCTTGCCTCCGCTTAACTATTAATAAAATTTCTTTCATTGGTATCACTCGGGCTTTACAAATAAAAATGCATTAGGAAACAGAAACACAACAGTACTACAAATTATTATAGAAGTAATGGTGATATAGCATGGTAATATCAAATCATGACACTGCTGAAATAACTTCCATTAAATCCTAAAACTATGTTGCATCATAACGATTATATAAACAAAAACAACCCATGATATGCTTATTGATCTTCATTTTTAAAAAGAAAACATCAGAATATATATTAAATATTTGTAAGATATAAGAAAATGTGAAGAAATGAATATAATTTGCAAAGAATAAATATAGGTCATTTTAAAGATATGAAAATGATTTATTAATTCAAATCTTTTATTATGAAAACATGTCATAACATACTTTCGGCCACATTTGTATTTAGTGATGAAATTTGTTTTATATGATATCTAGGTTAATTAGACTTGCCAAAAACTAGTTTCAGTAAGAAATAATTGTGGTGAGTTGCGAGAGTTTGAGTACAAGTGTAAAGCAGGCAACATCACCTATTTACCCCTGTGGTAAAGTTAGAAAGTAGTGAAAAGTGGTAAAGGGTTTAATTTTACGTTCAGAGTATAAGTCGACCCCCTGGTTTTTGAGATATTCTTTTAGGTTTAAGAGGTCGACTTATACGCCGGCATATATGGTAGCTCCTTTTTTGTAGTTGTCAGATGACATAGGTATTTTAAGAAGTCTTTCAATAAATTTCTGTGGTAAGTAAACATCTTAATAGTTTTTTGATTTTTACAATTGCATTACTTACATGTGTCTTGTGGTATGTTTTCAGAAGAACTGAAACTGAATCAACCTTCGGAAATGCTGTTCTTGACTTTATGTTCAATTAAGTTAATTTTTATTTAAATTTCATCATTCTTAAAAGCATCGATAAAGGAGAATTTTTTTGCGAAATATATATAATGATATAAGTAATATAATGATTTTTTATTTTTTTATATGTTTAATCTTGAATGCAGACATTAGAATGATCCTCAATGATCGAGCACTATATGAGAAGTATGAAGACTTCATGGTTCGAAGAGTTTTGGCTGTGGATCCTGACACGCGTTGGTGTCCAGCCCCTGATTGTGGGTATGTTATTCCTTTTTTTTATCTATTATGAGTAAAATGTAGTTTGCTTACTGCAAGCAGATCGACAACACTAATTTCATGTCGTCATCAATACGGGACGGTCCTCAAAAGAAAAAAAAAACAGGATTGAAAATATTCTTAAAATTCGCTGCATTTTTTCCAACTGGCATCAAAACTGGGTATTCCTGGTGATACTTACTATGTGTGAAAACTCAAGCAGAAATATTTGCTGCAACTGCCCAATGTCCAAATTTTCCCTTATATTCCTTATGTGAGAAATGTTAATGTGCTCTGGCATCGAACCCAGGAACAACATGATCCTATTTAATTTTTTTTCTTAAACTGAGTCTTAATATACATCTTCTATCTAAGCAAGAACTCCTTATTATTTCGATAAGTGCATGAAAGAAATAATGAAAAACTATCCCAATATGTTTTATATGGGAGATATAGTTACCGCCCTGCATTGAACCAGGTACTTTCTGGCAATAACCCCTATGCGGCACAATAGAAGATCATTATCTTTAACAACGTGTGAAAATTCAAGCTGAAATATTGGTTGCAACTGCCTCAAACAACGTCCTACTTTTCCCATATATTCCTTATGTGAGAAATTGTAATGTGCTCTGGCATCGAACCCGTGAACAGTATGGTCTTATCTTAATTTTTTTCTAAATCCTTGTGTTAATATACATCTTCATATAAGCAAGAACTTCCTATCATTTCGGTAAAGGCATAAAAAAAATGAAAAACTACCTCAATGTATTTTAAAAGACAGATTTTTGGAATGTCCTAGCATCGAACCCTGGATTTGTCCTGAGAAAGTCATTAATGTTTTTGATAGATCATGACTATATCTATAGGCTCCTTGAGGTTTGATGCTCTACCTATCCAGGAAGTATTTTTTTTTAATTCTTCAAAATCGAAGCAATGCTTTTAAAGGGGAAAAATCGGGACTTTGGGGCCCTCTGGAATCGAACCCATGACATTGAGGTTCAAAATTGCAATTTTTCTGGTGGTTACACGTTATGGCCAATACGTCGTAAAAATTTCAAGTCAATGATGCTTGTGGGTTAGCCTGTGAATTAGTATCCTATCAATCTATCTATCTATATCCTTGAATGAATCCGGAGAAGCATCTATATATAATAGATGTAGTTACTTTTCCTGATAAACCTATAGATCTAAGACCTGCAGTCCTATATAGGTTACAAACTCTAACTATATTCCAGAAGGGTCATTGACTTGAAATCTTTACAATGTATTTGCCATAGTGTGTAACTGCCAGAAAATCATAATTTAACCCCCGCTATCATGGGTTCGATGCTAGAAATCCCCAAAATCCTGATTTTTCCATGAGAATGCATTGTGGGAGTTTTCATAAAATTTTTACGACGTTCTAGCCATAACGTATACTCTCCAGAAAAAAGGTGACTTTGAACCGCAGTCTCATTGGTTCGATACCCATCATCATCTGGTATTCTGCCTGTTGGCAGGTCCCATACACCACAATTGTTTCCACTTCATCCTGTCCTCAGCCTCTTCTTTGGTCTTCTTGAATAATCCTCTCTTCACCTCATCTATTAACTTTAGCTTTCCTCTTCTCTTTTCTCCTTCCACCGTTCCTTCAATGGCTGTAGTTAGAACTTCCCCTTCCCTCTTACAACATGTCCGATCCAGCTTCCTTTTCTTTTCCGTATTGTGCGGAGTAATGTTCTTTCTTCCCCAACTCTTCTTAGCACTTCATCATTACTTATTCTATCCACCCATTTTATTCTCTCCATCTTCCTCCATACCCACATTATAAAAGCATCAATCCTATCCTTCTGTTTTCTTCCCAAGGTCCATGTTTCGCTTCCATGTAACATAAGGCTCCATATATAGCATTTAAGCAATCTCTTCCTCAGTTCTAGATTAATACTACTGCACAACACATTTCTCTTCTTATAGAAGGCTTCCTTTGCCATTGCTATTCTTGTCTGCACTACTCTTCCAGTCCTCCATCAGCATGCTCCCCAGATATCTATACCTTTTAACCTGCTCTATTCTTCTTCCCTCATTTGTTACAACATTAACAACTTCCACGTCATTCAGTCTCATAACTTTTGTTTTACTAGCGTTTATTTTCATCCCATATGTTTCCATTTCTTCTTCTAAACATCTTATCATTCCTTGGAGTGCCTGGTTGTCATCGGCCAATATAACCATATCATCAGCAAATCTGATGCATTTTATTTCTCCTCCTGTCCTCAATATAGAGGTTAAATAATGTTAATGAAAGGCCCTGCCTTACCCCTCGACACAATTCCATCCACTCAGTCAATTTCCCATTAACTTTCACCCCCACTTTCTGGGTTCTATACAATTCCCTGATCAGCCTCCTGTCCTTCCAATCTACTCTCTTTATTTTAAGAATTTCCATTAACTTATCCCACTTGACCCTGTTGAAAGCTTTCTCCAAAACAATGAAATAAGCTTACTCCTTTTCCTCTTTCCTGGTATCTTTCTCCAACTATTCGCAATAGTCCAATATCTTTTCTAATGCCCCTTCCTCTTCTAAAGCCAAATTGTTCCTCTCCTATATTCTTTTCCATTACTCCCAGGAGTCTTTGATTCAAATCCTTCAGTAGTATTTTTGCAGCATGGGCTATGATACTTATTGTTCTGTGTTCCTCGCATTTTTTGGTGCCTACTCTTTTGGGTTTGGCACCATAATTGTCTTGACAAAATCATCCAGCCATATTCCAGTATCATAGATCTTATTGCACAATTCCACTATTTCCTTTACACCATCATCCTCTAAACACTTAAAGAATTCTATTGGCAGTTCATCTATTCCTTTCGCCTTTCCATTTTTCTTGTTCTTGTTTATTTCCTTTATAGTATAATATTTATTTATCACTTTTTCTCCTTTGATTTCAGGAAAGACAAATTCACAGAATTTTCCACATGGAAATTAAGTATTAATATAGGGGATCAGCTTGCTTATAAAAATAATGCAATTGGATTGTTTTTCAATCTAACAAGAGGCCTTGGCATGGTAAACCGAAAACTTCCTATTGAGTAAAATTAAATTAATTGGTGTATGTGGGATTCCATTCCTCAGTGATGGACATTGATATACTACTTTAAATGAGTTAAATGCAATCCGTAACCCAAAAGTCTTGCCTCAAGGAATCAATTCTTATTGTTTGTTATCTTCATTAATGATTTACTTAAGATATCCCGTGTCCATCCTATACTATTTTCCTCAGATTTGGCCTATGAGGCTAATTAATTTACTATATAATCTATTATCAATTAGTGTCATAGTAAAGAATTTAAAATTAAATATAAAGAAAACTTATACAATATGCCAGCAGTAGAAAGCCACCTTCTTCCTTCTGAACATTGGGTCTCACTCAGTTCAACAAGTCAAGCATACTCTTGGGTTATGTATCATTGAACTTGAATATTTACATTGACTAACTAATTAAGAAATTGAGTACCATATGCTTTTTGATAAGAATTGTCAATATTTCACAACAATAGTTCGCACATAGTCCTACTTTTTACCATGCAGTGTTTAACTCAAGAATCTTTGTGGGTCAATCTTCTAAGGCCACTGTTCATAATGAGTCCTCCTTTTGCCATTATACGGCAGATACTGAACCCAAAGAGCACTGCAAGCCACTTTTCAAAAAAATCATGATTTTACTGCTTACCTGTCCATAGGTATTTCAGCTAATATTTTTTATGAAAAATTAGGGAATGTTTAGCTTTTTACAAATTTTCACATACATTACCAGAAACCAATTTGTACTTCACATGTACTGCAATATATTAAAAATTAGAAGCCAAGGTCCCTGTCAAATGGCTATGAAATGCTAGAACAGACTATGGAAGTGTATTAAATCTATCTCAACCTTGAATTGAAAAAAATTTTCTTTCCTCGTTTGTTACAAACCATTATGGACTAATAAAGATTATCAATAATATTTTAAATGCAGGGTAATAGAAAATATCTCCTAGGGAATAAAGCAACCAGAAATAGGCCTTCGAAAAATCCCAAGGGATAACAGACACGAAAAACTCTTACGGAACTGGAATTTAAACCAAGTCTGTTTTCCCTTGGGATTTTTCCTGCATCCACAGCCTTATAAGCAAAGACACCTTTCCTTAGGCCTTACTTTGTGGTGCATTTCTCTGAGATTAATGAAAATCTGACAAACAGGTTTGAGGAGTTAAGGGTACGGTGAAATTAAAGTTGGGAAATAAGTATAAGATGGAGTTCTTAATCTCTAAGTAATTTTTCTGCCTATGATAAATGTGAAGCTGATAGGTATCACATACTACTATCAAGCAGACGAGTATATTTAAAAGGGTTCATTTAAAATTTTGAGGAGTTGTTGGTTGTTTGAGAATCTAAGAAAACGACTTCGTTTTACTTTTATGGGTGAGTCCCATGCAGCTTGCTATGAATTTTACTTATTGATTTCTTAGAACATATATATTTCTATCACTTCAAAAACATCCTTTAATATTACATTTAATCTCTTATTTTATTTTCTGGTACCTCAAATTATATAAGTTTCTTTCTTCACTCTCATTTTGTGGATTGTACTTGTTTTGTGTTTTATCTTCTTTTATAAGTGGAATTCCTCGAAATTACACTTTTTCAAGTTCTTTTAAGCTCAAATTATGTTAAGAGATATTTCCATTCCTTGTTCTTTTTTGTATGTTGCAGGTTTGCAGTGATAGCTTCAGGCTGTGCATCCTGTCCTAGGTTAAAATGTGAGCGCCCCGGCTGTGGTGCTCACTTCTGTTACCACTGTAGAGCACCATGGCACCCTGATCAAACATGTGATGCAGCAAGACTGGAGCGTTCCCAGTCTCCATCCTATCTACACTTCCATCCTCATCATCACCATTCGCACCATCATCATCATGGTGGTCCATCAAACACCTCCTCCGCTGCCCCTTCATCCTCTTCAGCTGCATCTTCTTCTTCTGGAGCTTCCTCTTCTCATGGGCCGCTCCCCAATTCCTCCCACCATCGTGTGCATTCTTCTTCCTCCTTTGGCATAGCAGATTCAGAAAGAAGTCACCATCACCATCATAGTAAGTCATGCATCAGCCACCCTACTTACAATTTTGGAATATAAATTATATTTTTCTGAATTTAATATTGTACAGTAGAACCCCCTTTTTACGAACCTCAATTTTACGAAATGACACAGTTTTACAAACCATTCTGCCGGTATTGATCTTTTTACATGTAAAATGACCCCAGTTTTACGTAAAACCTCGATTTCATGTTTTATGAAGTGAGAAGCCAGTCATTAGGTGTGACTGAAGCCCGGGTTTACGATGTTTTTGTAATGGTTTTCTCGCCCTTAGCTCAATACAATGGGATGACCATCGCCGTAAACAGGAGAAGTTGAATCCAGAACGTCTATGTTGGGAGGGCCCCCTATTGTATTTTAAATGGGAAAAAGTTGAAAAATCGAATACAAGTGTAGTGTTTTTTGACGTGCTTACACTGTGGTATCACCCCTGTGAATGATCATCCACGCATTCTTACGGATCGCAATGCTATCGCTGGTATCGTCATTCTATATATATTTACTTCCATGTTTTGTCGTCGACGCATCCCATGTGTAAACATTTGGCATTATGAAAATGTAAAAGCGAGTATTTAAAAGTCCACAAATTTTCTAAAAGGTATGAAAACACCTTAACAATATTTTAAATAATGCACACCGCCTGTGTTGTGATATCCCGTGTGCCTATCAGTAAAATAATGGATAAAACATCGCTGACCGAGAAAAAGAGGAAATCCCTGAGTTTGGTAACAAAAGGTCAATTATCAAGGAAGTGCGTGATTGCGGGCAGACAAAAACAGGAATTGCTCGAAAGTGTGGCATTTCTTTATATACATTAGTAACAATCGTCAATTCTAGTGAAAAAATTTGAGTCACGCAACAGTATCGTTAAAAACAAAGTACGTCTCTTCGCACAGTGGGCTAGAATCGAAAAAAGTTGGCCAAAATAAGAAAGTGGTTTTTTGAGTGTGGACTTCGAAATTTCACATAGTCATGCTTGAATAAATTCTGCATATGACTGCGAAATCTTTTTGTTGGTTCTTGCACATTACAATTCTACAGGGGGTCAAAGTTGACCAAATTTCACGATAAATGCAGGTCTTCGATTTTTCGCAAAATTCTTCAACTTCAAGCCAATCCTTACCCTAACTCATCGGATAAAAAACGATGCAGTATTATAAAACTAATGTTTATACTTCATAGTACTGGGTTTGAATGATCACAGTTCAATATATACAATATTTATACAATGAAATGGCAAACCCTTATTTTAAGGCAAATTTTCACCTTAAGTGAGTATGTACCATGATGTACACGGTCTAACTTATACCGCAATGTTCTTTGAAGCTTACTTAAGAGGAACCTGAAATAAAATCCTGCGACAATTTGCGACGCCGACAAATAAAGCGACTTTTCGATGGCGATGCAAGAGCAATCCGCGCGGCGGAGCGCCGCAATCTGAGACCATCTCGGTTTTGAGAGGATATGCGGAGAAAAATGCTTCTGAATGGTAGTGTTTCGGAAATATCATGTTAAAGAAAGGTTACATTTTATCTGGAGATGAAGAAATAATAATATTTTCAAAGTATTCTCATTTAATCCTTAAAGAAAAAGTGAATTTAGGAGCGAGTTACCTTTTCCCTCAAATCTATTGATAGCAGGGACGGATCTAGAAAAATTTTTTTGGTGGGGGTCCGATCGAAACATTTATAAATAAAAGATATCTAGGCTTTCACAAAACGTGAATTGAATTGAAATTGTAATTTCTATGTAATTGTAAATTGAATTGTCTTAGACAAACTCGAATTTTTTCACTAGTGATTGCTTATTAAATTGTATGTTTATTTGCGTTATTTGAATTTCATTTTCGAAAAATAGGCACAAGTGATGTGTCGGGGGGGGGGTCCGGACCCTCAGGACCACCCCCCTGGACCCGTCCCTGCTTGATAGAGTCATGATTTTTGAAATTTTAATTTTTACTTTCTCCATATATGTAGTATAGATAAAGTATTGTTTTCATGAAAAAAATGTACTCCGAGATTTCAACGGAAATACATGTTTTGGGGTCCCTAGAACACGTTTTGACCATTTTCAGAATGATGTCTGTGTGTATGTGTGTGTGTGTGGTTGTGGGCGCTCTAACGTGAAAACTATTAGTTTTATCAATACCAAATTTCATACATAGCACTGTGGTAGGTGCTGTCAGAGTTGATTAGTTTTTGATGTAAATCAGTTTACCCGAAGTCGGACGAAGCTCGAAGTTCTTTGAGGCGAATTTCCGTTTTTGCAAAATATCTCCATAAATTTGAAATTTAGGTATATACCATAATCTATAAAAGTTTTAGAAAATGTAATTTACTATAACTTTGTATGAAACATATTTTTGTATAACTGATTGTTTAGGATCTATTCATGAAATACTGATAAACTGGAAGTTGCTGATTATGTACTTTGTAGGTACTCTGGGCGCTGTGAGCGAAAGGCCAATTTCACCTTTTTTCATTGAACATGTCCCGAAAAACATTATTGTATAATATTGTAATATTATAATATAATATGTACAGTGAAACCTGTGTTTTTCGGAATCTCTCGGGGCCATAATTTTTTTCCTGATAAGACAGTTTTCCGCCTAACCCAGAGTCTGACATTTCAAAACACCCTTGAAAGGCATATCGTGCCCATAACATGCGTCGCCTAAAAGGCTGGTTTTACTAAAATTCTACATAGACAATTTTTCTTTGAATATTCTATGGTGACGTTTGCGCTGTTGGGCTTGCTTGTTCCGCCTTTTCCTTTCGCTTTTGTTTTGTTCACGGGCCGCAGAGGGGGGGAAGTTGGAGAGTATTTAGGTCTGGCGTCGGTTGCCCGAGGGGAATTTTTGCGTTTATGGTCCTCAAGGGAGGAGTTGTGAGAAGGTCACGAGAAAGTCTCCGTGTTTGAAGTTTAGTTTCGGGAAGTCCTCGTTTAGTTTCCCCTTTATTTTCTTTTGCTTTTGGTTGTCTTCGCCGACAAGGTTAGTTTAGTTGCTCGATTTTCTTTCTTCCCTACCCCTGTTACCCTATACAATGCAATTTCTACGCTCCGATAGCCTCATTTGAGACATTTAAAAAATCAGCGTTACTTTGGTTAAGACTACATTCTGCTAATTCTCTTAAAGAAACCAACATTTCTCTCTAGGACTTTTTGTTTCCTCACATATTACAATTATATTTACTTCTTCATCGGATTCACAAGCTTTGTCTTCCAGTATAGTGTCTGTCATGGAGCCATCTTCATCGCTCGTCAGAAGATCGGTGATATGATTGGATAGAATTTGTTTTCTTTACCAGTCTTGGGGACCAGTGCTGACACAAATCCAGCTTCAGTGAAACATTGTTTATTATCTTTTACTGCAAACTTAATCCGATTTATGGCATCCTGCACTGATATTTTTATCACCTCCGACACTGTATTCGCAGTATCTGTAGCAGCCAATAACGATCGCATCATGTAATTTCTATATTGTGCCTTCAGCGTTCTAAGTACCCCATCATCCATTGGCTGAAATATGGTAGTTGTGTTTGCCTGTAACCAGGCTAGCTCCATATTCAAAAGGCGAATTTTAGGGTGACAGGTTGCGTTATTGAGGAAAAGTATGACTTTCCTATCTTTCCTCTACGTTTCGGTGTTGAAACTTTTCAGCTACTCTTCCATGATTGAAGCCGTGTTCCACGCTTTTTTATTATTTCTCTATGTGATCAGTAGCTTCTCAATGGCAACGTTTTTGAAACATCGTAATCGAGCTGATTTCCGAATGACAGGATGCTTTAGGAGCTCCCCAGCCATATTTCCACAAATGAAAATGATGAAACGCTCCTTTGAGTGCTTCCTTTCTAAAGAATAAGCGTAAATGAAAATGTAAGCACACTTACAATTCCTCACGCAATTGAGGGGAGCAGGCAGACAACAAAGGTGCAACTTTCAAAGGCAGAGGAGGAATACCCTTGTTGGATATTGAAAATCCAAGGATTTCTATTTCTTGAGCAGCAAATGGGCATTTGTCAAGGCAAAGGTGAAGCCTTGCCTCAAGTAATCTCTGCAAAACTTGACATTGCCCACAACTGTTCTTTTGTCCTTGCTGGGATGAGTATATCATTCTAGTAAATTATTATTACCTCAATACCCCCTAAAACAGTTTCCATTTTATTTTGGAAAATAGTAGGAGCAGATGAAAGTCCAAAGGGTAATCTAGTTATTCTGAGAGGCCTTTATGGGTAGTTAATGTGTGGATGTTTGCTGCTTCTTCATCAACCATAATTTTCAGAAAAGCTTCAGATAAATCAATTTTAGTAAAAAAACTGCCCTCCAGACAACTTGCTAATCATCTCCTGCATTGTTGGTAAAGGATAGATTTCTTTGCGGGAGGCTGGATTAACAGTGCCACTGAAATCTCCACAAATCCTAATTTCACCATTTCTCTTTGGCACATGAACAATTAGAGTGGCCCAATCACTCACCGGAATTGGCTGCATATTTCCTTGCTCCACCATCCTGTCCAATTTTGCTGACACTCGGGGTAATAAAGCCAAGGTACTGGTCTAGGGTGTCGATGTTTTGTATCAGCCTTGATGTGGAGTTTGGCAGGTGGTCCACAATATTTACCTAAACCTGGAGAGAAAACTTTTTAAAATCTGTCAATTTGAGGAGGTAAATCCACATTTTGAGAAATAACTGTTGTTTTATCTGATCCAGTCACATTCTCTACCAAAGCATTGAACCATGATCGTCCAAAAAGGCTTGGACCATCAACAGCCATCACTACTAATGGAAGATTATCCTTGCAATTCATCCTTCTCATAGATAATCTGATTCCACCAGCTACAGGTAATTGTTCTGATGACCAAGTCCTTAATTTAACTGTGGGAGGCATCAAATGAAGATGAGATAATCCTTATCAAAGCTAAATCCAATTAAAGAGAGCCCAGCACCACTGTCAATTTCTATCTTAATTGGATGACCCTCAATCGACAATGACACACAGAGAGCAGGAGGGTGAACAGGAATATAGGATGAGGAATCACAGGATGTCCGAGTTTGGAAAAGAGAATTAACAAGCATATCTGATGACTCATGAAGAATGGTGTTACTGCGTGACTCGGGTGTGTGGGTTGATGATGCTGGCACGCGAGTTGGATCATTGGTCCACTGGGATGCTGGATGCAATGAAGGTCTATTGTCAACGGGATGCAGTGAATTCCATGGGGCTGGGTGCTGGCGAGCCTGGGGATGGTCTTCTCTCCACTGATCCTTTCGCTTGAGTTTGAAGCAGGCGGCTAACGTATGCCCTCTTTTCCGGAAATACCTGTAAATGATGAGAAACGGCATCCTTGAGATGGGTGTTGTCCATCGCAGTGATAGCTTGGAGGGCCTCGGGGAGCAGGTTGGGATAGACCAGGTTAAGTGCAGTTGAAGGTTGACCCTTTAGAAGGCCCTGTTAGGTTGTTGCCTTCAACACTGAAATTTCTTCCACTGGTTGATTGCTGTAAAGTTGAGCAACTTGCAGCTTCACAGCTTCCAATGCCGCTGCTGTTTCCAACGCTTTTGTTAAGTTTAAATCCGGAATGGACATTCGGGACTCTTTTAGTTTTGGGAATTAACTGTCCCAAATTCTCGTCATCTACATTATGGTATTTGCAGTGGCAAAATAATTGATGCAATTCCATCCCATAATCGTTCACTGATTCAGAGGATTCTTGCCTATGATTGCGGAAACAACCACAACAAACCCAGTGATACAGTTTGGGAGTAATTTAATTGTCTAGAATGCTCAATGCTTCCGAATAAAAAAGATTGTCCAGAGTCCTAGGATGCACAAGTTTCACTATTTGCCACAAAATATAGTCTCCTGGAGCAGTAAATAATATTGCTTTATTGTGCTCCACATCAGTGATGCCATTTGCCTTAAAGAAGAATTCGAGCTGTAGTTTGAAAAATTCCCAGTCCTCGGTTTCACCGGATGTAAATGAAGGAACTTTCCCGATTTTCATTACCCCTTCCACCGTAGTATATAATGCAAGTTTAATATAAAAAAATACTGGTGACCAATTAAAAGAAAGTTAGGTGGCACAGCGAGAATTCATTAAGTTTGTCTACAGAGTCAAGCAAAATAATAAAATTAGTAAGTAAACTACCGATCCACGGATAAATAATGGAACATGACGTTCGAAATAAATAATAAGAAAGTTGAGCTGCGTAAGCACGTTGAGTTCACTAAATAAATGAAAAGAATGTGATTCACACAAACACATGGAAAAACACTGGCACCGCACACACGTGAGTCTAAGGCCACACAACAATCGAAATTAATGAAAATACTGTTGAATGGATCCCATCCTCGTCGCCAAATTGTTAAGTCATTCAATAATAACACATGATTGATAACAATATAATGTTTAATAAGAAGGAAGGCCGAGATGGTGTCTGTATACAAAAAGGTGAATACATGTAAACAACTCACTCATAGACGTGCAAGTCAGACTGACCACACTTCTAGCAGAAAATGAAATATTGGCCAAAAAGACAAAAGAAGCACAGCATGCGCAAACAAAATGGAACAGATTAAATACACTACAACCAGTAGATCATCAAATTAATCATATGCCTCATATTAAGTTTTTTTTGCATTTGCTATCAGTCAGTTCCTAATTCTGTAATGTTTCTAAGATAATTGAAATTATAATTCTTTTAAATTATCATCCACAAATTCTTTATATTTAATTATACTTCCCATTTTTTAGCTGTTTTCTGAAAACTATTTTCCAACCTTCTTTGTGAAGAGCACATTCAATTGATGAAAAATATTTATTGTTGCATGTGACACCTTTTAGTGACTTAAAATTATATTTTTTGGGATCATATTAAATAAACTTTCAGAATTCCACAAAAAAAACTTTATTGTGCGATTGGTTTCAAGTTAACATCATCTGGCAAAAGATAGAAATGCAACAAAATCTTTAGCCGTTGGGTGTAGGGAGAAGGGGAGGCAATAAAGTTGAGTTTTGTGGAATTTTGAAAGTTTACTTAATATGATCCCGATTGCAGAGTTCCGCCAAGTTAAGGCTTGTTTGATTGAATTTATTATATATTTTATTCATAGAATGCTGTTCTAATCATTACAGACTCTAAAACCTCACAGAAATGGCAGGTCCTCATTTAGTGTTTTTCCACTTTTGACCTCCCTAAAAAACCTTAAATCAGGATTCTGCTGTAGTCATTTACACACATTTTGTACTCGTTTGGGTATTAAGGTTTTTTTTTAACAATTTTCATTTATACCTTTGTATATTTGAATCTCAGTCTCTGTATTCACATTATCACCCTGCACTTTGTTCCCAGAGGCATCATTGGAAATGTTCCTAAACAAAAACTGTTTTTGCCATTGGAATCAAAGTGAAATACTTTATTTACTCAAAAATAACATGCCATTGAATGCAATGTGCCCCCCAAAATTGGAGCATTGGAAATAGAAATATCAATTCAGCGAATCTAATGAGCAACTCAAGAAATGCGGTTTACAGCACTGTATATGTTTATATTTTACATATACGGTGCTATATGTGTTTATTTATAAATGTATACACTGTATACCAAATACCGGTAGTTGTCCATGCCAAAAATCCTACGTAAGGGTGCACATTAAACAATTTCAAATTAGTGAACTGCGGATATTGCTCTTGCATCGCATTGAAGAGTCGTTTTATTTGTTGGCATCCCTCATTGTCACAGGATTTTATTTCAGGCTCCTTTTAAGAAAGCATTAAAGAACAATGTAGTATAAGTTAGTGTAGTTTAGTTTATTTATTGACATGTAACTTTCACAATACATTCAGATAATACACCGAAGTGAATTGATGTCTCGTCAGATACAAAAGCATATAGCCCATGTGAATTGTGGTACATCACTACTATTTTCCACACTTAAGGTGACAATTTGCCTTAAAATAAGGGTTTGCCATTTTGTTGTATAAATATTGCAAATTTTGAACTTTGATCATTCAAACCCAGTTTTATGAAGCATAAAGATTAGGTTTATAATACTGCATCATTTTTTACCTGTTGAGTTTGCTCATTTTGGTTCAGAGTCGGCTTGAACTTGAAGAATTTTGTGAAAATGGAAGACTTGCATTTATCGTGAAATTTTGTCAACTTTGACCCCCTGTAGAATTGTTATGTGCAGGAAACAGTGATTTCGCAGTTATATGCAGAATTTAATCATGCATGACTATTTTAAGTCCACACTCAAAAAACCACTTTCTTATTTTTGGCCAGCTTTTTTCGATTCCAGCCCACTTTGCAATGAGATGTACTTTGTTTTTAACGATGCTGTTGCGTGAATCAAAATTTTTGAATTTTTTTCAACTCAGAATTGACGAATGTTGCTGATCTAGTTAAAGAAATGCCATACTTCCGAGCAATTTCTGTTTTTGTCTGCCTGCGATCACATACTTCCTTGATAATTGACCTTTTGTTACCAAACTCAGGGACTTCCTCTTTTTCTTGGTCAGCGATGTTTTATCCATAATTTTTCTGATAGGCACTTGGGATATCATAACACAGGCCACCTAGTGCAGAGAATGATTCTGACTGAATGCATGCAACTTCACCTTGCTCGGAGACCAACATTTTTCAGGATGTCCATGCTAGCTAGGGGGAAAACATCGCTGAAGGTGACCCAAATATGTGCAGAGGCGGCATGCATTAAATTTTAAAGTGTTGTTTGATATCTTTACAAAATTTGTTGACTTTTAAATACTTGCTCTTACATTTGAATAATGCCAAATGTTTACACATCGAATGAGGCATCAACGACAAAACAGGGAAGTAAATATACATAGAATGACCATACCAGCGATAGCATTTCGATCCGTTAGAATCCATGGGAAATTCCTGCCTCTTTGAACATAATTTCCTAAGATCATATCAATCAGATTTAAGTTTTTACTTGGATGATCATCCACAGGGATTTTACCACAGTGTAAGCACGTCAAAAAGCACTGCATTCATATTCGATTTTTCCACATTTTCCCAACTAAAATACATGGGCTGAGGGTCTTCCCAACATAGACGATCTGGATTCAGCTGCTCCTGTTTACGGCGAACGTCATCCCATTTTATTGAGCCCAATGCGTCAAAAACATTACAAAAACTTCTTAAACCCAGTGTTCAGGCACTCCCAGGGACTGGCTTCTCACTTCGTAAAACATAAAATCAAGGTTTTACTTAAAACTGAGGTCATTTTACATGTACAGTCCTGGCCAAAATTAACGCAGCACCAGCCGTAAGGAATGCTAGGGAGGTGCTGCGTTAATTTTAGCCAGGAGTGCACAAAGATCGGGACCGGTGGAATAGTTCGTAAAACTGTGTCATTTCGTAAAATTGAGGTTCGTAAATAGGGGTTCTACTGTATTTTATATGGGAGATATATTTACCACCCGGCATTGAACCCGGGTCTTCCTGGTGATACTTTCTATGCAACACAATAGAAGATTACCATCTCTAACTATGTGTGTAAATTCAAGCAGAAATATTGGTTGCAACTGCCTCAAACTACCCCCTACTTATCCCTTATATTCTTTATGTGAGAAATTTTAATGTGCTCTGGCATCAATTTAGGGACAGCATGGTCTTATCTATTTTTTTTTCTTAAACGGAGTCTTAATATACATCTTCTAGCAAAGCAAAAACATTTCAATAAGTGCATCAAAAATAATAATGAAAAACTACCTCAATGTATTTTAGATGGGAGATATTTGCATCCTCGTAGCATCAAGCATAGGACATTTTCTTTAAAAGTCATCAATTTTTTCAATAGATCATGAGCATATCTACAAGCTCCTTGAATTTTGATTCTCTAACTCTCCGGGAAGTATTTTCTAGGAATTCCCGAAAATCAAAGCAATACATTTAAATAGGAAAAATCGGGAATTTGGGGCAAAGTGTTTTTGTGGCATACTGGGCTGGCCTTTCAGTACCAACAGGCATGACATGCGATCAAACATAAACATGGTGGGATTTTATAAAAAATACTTCCTCGATAGGTAGAGAATCAAAACTCAAGGAGCCTATATATATGGTCATGATCTATTGTAAACATTAATTACTTTTACAGAAAATATCCTGGGTTCTTGCTTGCTAGGAAGATGCAAATATCTGCCCTTTAAAATACATTGGGGTAGTTATTCATTATTCTTTTTGATGCATAAATCGAAATGATACGAAGTTCCCACTTTGCTAGAAGATGTATATTAAGACTTGGTTTAAGAAAAAAATTTAAATACCACCATACTGTTCCTGGGTTCAATGCCAGAGCACATTAAAATTTCTCTCATAAGGAATATATTATTTTGATGCTAGGTCAGGGAAAAATCTCCCCTTTAAAATGTATTGTGGCGATTATTAAGTTTTTTTTGGATCCCTTTCTGATGACATGGAAACATGAAACTCTGTACTTGGATAGAGATCATGAATATATTTCATAATCAAATATTAACAATTCGATGATGGTCCTTGGTTCAATCCCAGAGGGGTGTTTACATTCCTCAATGCCTTTCTTATGGAGATAAAGGAAACAAATTTTAGATACTTCCTGCCATATTATCGACTTCAAACTTTGCATTAAATAAGACCAAGTCCTTACAAATCATACTGTGCATTCACAGCTTACAATATGTCCTGGGTTCGACACCAGGCATCTCTATAATCAGTAATTGATCTAATTATATATATTATACTAAGAAGTCTTCAACAATATCTCTGGCCAAATAATGAAAGTGGTATTCACCAACCAGCAGTAGGACAGCCTGGTGAATTATTGTCCTAACCCCACAAATACAACTACAATTTTCATGATGAGCTTCTTTAATGGAAATTTATCCGGACGTGAAAGCACCACTGATTCGAATGTCCGGAAGGTGGTGGCATTAAAGAGGTCCATCATGAAGAAAAGAATTACTACCCTGCAATTCACAGCCTACAACTGACGCAGCTTGAAGAGTGAAGAACGATTGCTGGAACTACTGAATGAAGCAGAGAAGATAAAATGGGATGTCATCGGTCTCAGCGAAGTCAGAAGAAAATCAGAGGAGCTACTTACACTGAAGGAAGGACACTTATTCTTTTACAGGGGTACCAAGGATGGAAGAAATGGATGCGTTGGATTTTTGATCAACAAGAGATGGAAGGATAATGTGGTAAATATCCAAGGTGTATCAGATAGAATTTGCAAACTCATACTAAAGATCAATGAGCGTTACTCTGTACAGGTCATCCAAGTCTACGCACCAACAGCGCCAGCAGCGAAGAGGAAATTGAAAACTTCTACCAAACTCTCGGCATTGAACATGACAAGGAGGCCCACTACTATAAGGTCATTATGGGAGATTTTAATGCTCGTGTAGGTCAGCGGGAAGCTGATGACACTGTCGCAGGGACAATACGGACTGGGCCAGAGAAATGAGCGAGGTCACCACTTAGTAGAATTTGCAGAATGCACTAATATGTATATAACAAATACATACTTAAAGAAAAATCCTACAAGGAAATGGACGTGGAGAGGTCCCAATGGAACAAAGAATGAAATAGACTACATATTGTTAAACAGACACTACACTGTAATTAACTGTGAAGTTTTGCATAAGTTCAACACTGGAAGTGACCACAGATTTGTTAGATGCAGAATTAATATAAACCCCCAAATGGAATGAAAGAAGTTGGTTTCTTCCAAGAAAGATGAGATAAATATCTCTAAACTATCAGATAACAAGAAGAAGTTTTAGCTGGAACTAAGAAATAGAATCTCAGCACTTCAGGAGGAAGAACTCGAAACCAATGTTATGGAAGTCGTGAAGAAAGCGGCTGAGGAAGTAGCAAGCATGCCAAGAAAACCTAAGGATAAGAATTTTAGCGATAGAACCCAGCAAATGTTGAAACAACGGAAAGAACTGTAGAATTAAGACACTCCAAAAGATAACATTGAATATGCCGAGCTTTGCAAAGCCATCATAGTAGCAATCAAGGAAGATGTGAGGAATTTTAATGAAAAGATTGTGCAAGATGCCATAGAAAATAACAAAAGCATTAAGAGGGCTAGAGGATGTCTAGCAATTGGCAAGAAACAGATTTTAGACTTACATAAAAGAGATGGCACAACAACATATAACAGACCAGCAATATTGAGGACTGTAGCAGAATACTTTGGCAATCTATACAAGAAGATGGGAAGTGCTGAAGACGAAAACTAAGAGGAAAGCCAAAGATCACAAAATCTCTTCTCAATTCTCCCAGAAGAGGTAATGGCGGCGATTAAGCAGATGAAGAATAGGAAAGCAGGAGGAGCAGATGGAGTATTGGCGGAGTATCTGAAAGCTGGTGGAACAGAGATTGCTAGTGTTTTAGCACAATTATTAGTAAGTGTCTAAAACAAGGAATGATTCCCAAGGAATGGAACCAAGCTAGGTATGCCCTTCTGCACAAGAAAGGAAGCAAAGAAGATTTGAAGAACTATCGCCCCATTAGCCTCCTTCCAGTTGTCTATCAAACATTCATGTGGATAATAGCTGAACGTCTTAAGATGACACTGTCTTCAGCCCAGCCTAGAGAACAAACAGGATTCCAGAAAGGCTTCAGCACTATAGACCACATCCACATACTACAGGAAATTGTTAACAGAATGAATGAGTACGAGATGCCACTCGTCCTTTGCTTTGTGGATTACGAACAGGCCTTTGACTCGGTAAGTACCTCTTCCACTCATAAAGCTCTGATGAATCAAGGGATAGATTCTGAGTACATCCGTCTCTTGGGCAGTGTGTATGAGAATTCCACAGCTTCTATAATGCTGAATGAAGAGACCGATGAATTCAAGGTTGAGAAGGGAGTTTACAAGGTGACGGTTTATCTCCCATCTTGTTCACAGCTGTTTTAGAAGAAGTTCTAAAAATCCTTGACTGGGAAGAGAAGGGCTTGAGAGTAAATGGGGAGTACATCAGTCACCTCTGTTTTGCAGATGATATAATTCTCTTTGCAGCTAATGCAGAGAATCTAACTTCAAGACTTGAATAGCTAAACACAGTGGGACAGAAGATGAGACTCAGGATAAACCTAACAAAAACAGAGGTAATGTATAATTCTTTTGCAGTGCAAGAACAACTCAAACAACTAGAAAATTCTCTGGATGATTGTTTGCTATAAACTTACCTGGGACAACTTATAATAACAGGAGAGAAAAACAGGAATAATAAGTAAACAGGAGAATGAAACGTGACTGGAGCACATTTGGTAGGAACTCACACATTCTGAAGTCAAGAATGCCAATGGTTTTGAAAAGGAAGGTCTTCAACCAATGCGTTTTACCTGTCCTGACCTATGGTAGTGAAACTTGGGTGTTAAATGGTGCAATAACCCAAAGACTTCAGACAACGCAAAGGAGCATGGAACGCTGTATGCTGGGAATCACAAGAAGAGATAGGAAACGCAACGCTTGAGTGAGAATGATGACTAGAGTTACAGGCATCATAGATAAGGTAAGATCACTAAAATGGAGGTAGGCCAGCCATGTTGCGAGAAGAAACGACAACCGCAGAATGCTTTGCAAGATATAAATATATATAATTCCCTGGTGAAAATAAAACCTTTTTGATTCGAATTTTGAAGTTGATATCATACCATGAAGGTTAGCTTATTAGTGTTGTTATATTGAGGTCCTGGGTTTGAATCCTGGTTAGGGCCTCCAAGTTCATTTGTTACTAATATTCTTGTTATATTTGTCAATGATAGGTTCTGATGAAGTGATTTTAAGTTTAATGAATTTGTTTGTATATTCAATCTTAAGCTTGAGATATACCATATTTAATGTTTATTGTTTTCCCTTATCTATGTTTCTTATTATTTCTGTCAAACCATTTTTGTAATGTTGTTTTCAGGAGATGATATAAAACCATGTCCCAGATGCCAAGTTCTTATTGTGAAAATGGATGATGGGTCTTGTAACCATATGACCTGTGCTGTCTGTGGCGCTGAATTCTGTTGGCTTTGCATGAAACTAATTAGTGACCTCCATTACCTCAGGTGAGATATTTCATAAAATTTGATAACTCAGTGATTTTTTTTAATTAGAAAAGAATTGTATCAGAAATTTTAACCACTATGATATTGGCTACAACTTTATGAATGATTGGCTTTCATATCCCTATCTAAAAAGGGTAAATTTATTGTCTACTTTAGACTTGTAGCTTCGTTGGTTTGATTGCCCACCCATCATTAGTCTTATTAAGATGTAGGAAGTACACGTGGAATTTACCACTAATCGTTCCCGTCATAATCTCAGTCACTGTGAAATATAAGAAAAGTGATTTTGATGAATGCAATGTTGTGGATTTATTAGCTCTAATTTTTCTGCATTTATCCTATACACCAAAACCAAATATACTTTTGGTCTAATGTTGACAATTAGAACTAATAATTGCATTTTATATTAAAATTTTTAATAATATAGTTATAAGCCATATTATTATATTAACCCCCAATGCTGTTTTGCAGGGGATGTTAACTCATGGTGTTTGAATCACTTCCATCATTTGTTATTATTTAAATTATTTGCCAAAAGAATGAGTTATATCAAAGACTTTACCAAGCATTTATTTCTCCTATTTTATGCTCATTCCTTTCTCTAGACAACAAGCTTGTCATAGTGGAAGAGCGTGCATGTTCCTATGACCTAAAGGACTAAAATAGCTGGAACTTCATTCCTGGTAGGGTCACCCAAGCCACAAAGGTCAATATGTAAGGGCAAGAAGAAAGGTAGTCCATGCAGTGTCAGTACCCCAATAGGATAGCCTTTATGGTGTCATGTTAAAAATATTGTTGAGGATGGCAAGGAGAGATCACCTCAACAATTTTTATCCCTTGTTATGATGTAGAATAATAATATTGGTCGAAGGAAAAACAGTTCTCCCGCGAGCAAGTCACTTATCTTCACGTCTCGTCCTATCGGGCCGACCTTCTCACATCGCTGATGATGCCTTTCGGGGGCCAGCTCATGCGAAAAAAGCCGTTCTTCGGAAAAACTCTGCTTCTCCCGAACAGGAGGGGTATAACAATATAGCACAGAATTTCATAACATAAGAGGTAAGGCAAATTGACTAATCACACTCCTAGAAACTGTCACAAATCTACGCCGTGTTAATTAGTTCGATCGGGGGTGGTATCCTTGCACTCACAACTATAAAAATAGCGTTACACTTCGGCCCTTCAGCTGTGAGGCCCTTCTGCCTGAGGCCTTTCTGACTGAACCATTCTGACTGCAACTTAAAAATGGGTGACTTGCTATGGGGACATTTCACTAGAAATTCGTCACAGTATGTTTACCAATTTTTTTCTCAAATGTTGTTAATATTATGCATGCATGGAATTAAGTATCTTCTACATGCATCTTTCAAGCATCAGTTGCTGAAAACAGAATTCTTCCATCTATTAGTATGCCATTGTAATAAAGGTAAAGCTAACACTCTGAAAACGGCTTTTTCTGTAAATGCTATTGCAGCCTTAATAGGAAAACAAACACGGAGGTGCTGGAGATGGTTGAGGGTGGGGAATGCTTTTATTGAAGTAATTAGGCATCAACAGAGGGTATGGGTGGGTTAAATATTGAGAGGAGAGGGCCTGCTGAATGTAATTTACGGAAGATTTAAATGGAAGAAACAGAGGGAAAGACAAAGACATAAGATGTTAGATGACTTAAAGGGTGGGATAAACTAGCAGGAAGTGAAGAAGATGGCATTTAATAGGGATTTTAGTTGCATATGAACCTACTGAAAGATAAAACATTTACATAGGTATATTATGCTCAGTTAGGATTAGCTGGGGTGCTCTATAATACTGGTTGTCTTCCATCAATGTATTTTCCCTGAATTTATCAAGCAATCACAGTCTTGCTTATAATTCTTTCTCTTTGAAAGGTCTTTTTGAAAGCATTTTCCAAACTTTTGCATTTTATCATAGAATATTTTAACAAAACATATTTCCTTGCCCTGCTCTTTCTGTAGCTGAAAGGTAGGCTTTTCATCCAATATATCCACTTGTGGCATAATCCAGGTGGGGTTTGAGAATGATATGATATTTTGATTGAAAATTGAGACTCTTGGTGTAATAGTTTATTCAGAAACAAAGGAGGACTCTTGCAACTGAAGGATATCCAAAAAAATTCAACAACGGTGCACCAGGAAAAGATTTGCTCAGTTTTCTTAACCTGTTAATACCTAGTATTCCTGATAAAGGAAAGCGATCTGTAACACAACTGAACTTCGTGAAGATCCATGTCAAATTGAATTTTTGTTTTAATTGTGGTCGAAGGACCACTCATATTCCAAGAGATTTTTGCCTTCTTTGGTCTTTGGAATAAGTTCATGACCAAAACAAAACATTGGTCATGAACTTATGGCTGATCTCCTTTCCAAGGGATAATAAAATGGGAAAGGCTCACATATTACATTGCTGAGACGTTATATGTCATGAGTTTTTGTTTAGCTGACAACTGAACAACTCATTGTGATGAACATTGACTTACATTGAATTTATTTTGTGGGCTGTTGAATAAAGAATTGAATTGAGGAAGAGACTTGCAAAGTGAAGTGTAGCATTGCGTAGAGCCAAAACTTGGTCATTGAGGAAGGAAGAGGAGAAAAAAGTGGAGGCTTTGGAGATGTGGATGGATGGAGTCAGGAAGTGGGACAGAGTCAGAGATTAGGAAGTTTAGTAGAGATTTGGGGAGGAATGGGCAATTTTACAAACAATCAGAAAAGGGAAAAGAAACTGGATAGGACACTGACTGAGGCAAGAATGCTTGATAAAGGATGGAATACAAAGAGTGGCGAAATGCATAAGAGGAAGAGGAATAAAGAGATTTCAGATGCTGGACAATATAAAGGGACCATCATATGCTGATATGAATAGGGCTGCCATGGACTGGGAAGTATGGCAAAGGAGTTAATGACTCATGATTAGACCTGCCGAAAGACCCATGATAATGATGATCATGTAAAATATGCATATCATCCAGGAGTTGTTTGTTATCATAGGAACGATATTTAAAAGCTGTCATGCTGTGATGAGAAATCTAAAATAATATCTATTATTAGATTTGGGCAGATTTATCTATAACCATTCATTCACAACTATTCTGTAACCAATTTTCATGAAAATGTATTTAGACCTAAAATATATGATCAGTCATAAGATGAGAAATCTTGATAATAATGCATCAAAACTAGTTGTGTTCTTTATCCTGTGGTTTTTTGCAAAGTTTAATAAAAATAGTAATTAGTTTCCTGTAGAAAAGTTCTTCCTGTAGAAAAGTTTTGTCCTTTCGTTAAGAAATCTTCGTGAAATTATCTCTTTATCTCTTATGATACGTGTCTTGACTTTGTATAATGAATCTTTCTTTATCAATTTGCCTAAGAAATATAGGGTCCATTTCCCTAATGAAACTTATCCAAAATGTTATTCCACGCCTCATTTTTTCATCGCGTTAAATTTTATCAAAATTATTTGCAGATTTTTGGGTGATACTGTTCAGATAGACAGGAAAAAATTTTTTCAGTTGCTATTTTGGGCTCATAATTTAAATTGACTTAATCTACCACTTTTTAGTAAATCCCTTAAATGCACCAATAAGTTGTGGATTACAATTTATGTTAAATCCTGATTTATTGTAAATATGACTATAGATATAGGTGGGATTTGGCCTTTCCTGTGTGATATCATTTGTGGTTGACGATATTCTGATCTATTCCAGTCCTTCTGGATGTACTTTCTGGGGCAAGAAACCATGGTCTAGAAAAAAGAAAATTCTGTGGCAGTTAGGTACGTTGGTTGGTGCTCCTGTTGGGATTGGTCTACTTGCCGGAATTGCTGTTCCTGCCATGATCATAGGTTTGTTTTTAATCATTATTCTTAAGTATCTTTTTAAGAAAATTATAATTTCCAATGATCAAGGGTGAATAAATGTCAGTCCATTTCATCAATAATTTTCCAAATTCTATTACAATTTTTTTCTAAAGAAATTGAGGTCAAAGTATTCTTTTATCATTATTTTTTTAAATACTCACTTTGTTAAAAATGCTGGTTTAAACATAGCCAATATATGTGAAAAAATGTTTTGACTTCTTCAGTAAATTAGTTATCATAATAGGATGGAAAAGATTTGAGGCTTGTGTCGATTGGATGTAATCACTGAAAATTAGCAATAAATGTTTCTATGAAAAGGGATTCAAGTATTTTGAGTTTAAGTTGGATTAACCGTAATAAAAGGGATGCAATATCTCTAAATCATTATTCTTTATTCATTATTATTCAAATTAGAAGAATTATGATTTGGTTGCTTCTTTCTTTATCTCTTAACAGCATAAATTTGAACAATTTTCTAACCATAGTTATATTGTGAAGCTGTCCAAGTAAAATAAAATTTCCTTATCCTTAAAACAGCTTATTAATTGGAGGAGGGTGATATGGTATTTATAGTTGACTGCTAAACCTTAGCAAACCTCTTAGAAACAAGCTGCCAGGCAATTGCTGGGCTATTTACAAGTAGCTTCTGAGACTCCCCTGCCACATGTCTAATTTGGCCACAAGACAATAAACCTGTTTTACTATTCAGTTTTTCCACTTCACATATCCACTTGGAATTCTGTAATTGCTGGTTTCCACATACAGCGAACTGCATTTGTTTTAATACTATAATTTCTGTTAAATTCTCAACTTTTTAACTTCAGTTGTATTCTGTTAAAAAAGGAAAAACTCACACTGTAGGTATCTCACTTGAGTTGCCATGGAAGAACAGCTTTAGAGTCTTTCACTGGTTGCTGAAGCCTGAAGATGGTTCCATGGAAATAGGTTATA
Organism: Sympetrum striolatum; assembly: GCA_947579665.1. Taxonomy (NCBI): domain Eukaryota; kingdom Metazoa; phylum Arthropoda; class Insecta; order Odonata; family Libellulidae; genus Sympetrum; species Sympetrum striolatum. The sequence continues at coordinate 9,637,876 of OX388350.1, forward strand.
ATACGTTTTCCTTTTAGATGTTCTATAGAGTTTTATCACACTATAATACAACAATCCGCTGCCACCTTATCTTGCAAAGAAATGAAGGTTGGGACACGGCTGTTAAGGAATTATAGGTTTAAAGTCTCCAGTAGCCATTTTTGTCCGCGTTCCTCATCTCATTCCCCGGTATTCCGAGAAAAAAAGATAGGACTCTGCACTTTTTGAGAGTACTCAATACGTATTTCGAATGCGATGCATTTTTCATCAGGAGTAATTAAATTACTTACTTAAATGAGGAGAGGAACACTGTCAAAAACGGCTCTTTGAGATTTTAAACCTCTAACCACCTTATCTTTTTGTATTCTGTTTGCTTCTTTTTTGTTTATTTCTAACGTATGAATTGCTGTTTATTTCTGTGAAAAATCATGAGATCGTCTTAAAATCCATTCCTGGCAATGAAAATTGAAATCGTGGAATTTTTTAAGGGAATCAGTTTGCTATATAATATCATTTGCTGCTATGTAACTGTTATCATTTAATTAGCACTTGAACCTGTTGTCATTTAATGCAGCCCTGAGGTCATGTCTTAACTGAGTTTTATGATTATTGAATATTCTGATTCGATTATTGGAGGTATAATACAAATTATTATCAATTGTACACCATTTCTGATTGTTTCAATTATTTCAGGTAAACTCCATTGTATTTCTTGATCTGTTCAAGTAATAGTTAGACAGTTGTGAACAAATATTGAGAATATACTGTATTTATTGGCGTGTAACAAACATCGTTGTATAACACACACCATAATTTTTAGAAGGATATTTGAATTTTAATATAAAAATTAATAGTAAAATTTAATGTAAAAGACTTGGAATGGTCTGGAAATATTTTCCCTTGAATTGTAAAGAAAATTAAATTTTCTCTGTTGATCTTTATGAAGGTATCCCTGTTTGGGTTGGAAGGAAACTTTATGCAAGATATGAGCAGGGCAATCACCATCGGCGCAATTTAGCCATAGCTGGTGGAGTTACAGCATCGGTAAGTTTATCAATCCAACAAATTAAAAGTTTGCCTAAATTATGTGATAGGTTAATAATATAATGATTGATCTGTAGCAGCATTTTGTTCTACATCCAAGGGTAAATAGCTCAAAGTGAGCATGTTGCATCATTTTCGGATACAACAAACTTTAAGAGAATCTCCAAATCTCTTACAAAATGCATCCTGATACCCACTACAGTAGGTTTCATGAAGCTGATTACGCTGGTCGTGCTCATCCACTTTATAGAAAGATGTAGGAAAATGTAAGAGCTCCTTTGTTGTCCTCTTTATCTGTATGTGATATCTGTAACCAACATGGAATTTCAACATTTTATATAAACTATTCATCCTTTGGAATGGCAGGAGAGGGAAATTTGTAATTACCTCTACATTTAATCATCAACCACTTAATTTTAGAACATTCAGTGAAGGAGTGGAATTAACAGTAAAATGCACTACTTGAGATGATTGATTAATGGAAGTAATGTCCGAAGGCTTTCTTAAATTGTTGGAAATCAGCCATCAGTATGGCTTTTCTGCATAGGAATTCTCCTTCGACAACACCATACAAATCGAATTTAAAATAATGATCTTCAGCCAATTGTCCTCGTATTCTATCAAATTAGTATGCCTATTATAAAATTCTTTCCAATATTGCTTGGGTAATTCTAAACAACCTTGGAAATACGATTCGGTCTGTATACTTTGAGACTTCTTTTCTTTCGTCTTTTCGCAAAATTTAAGACCTGATTGGCATTTGTTATTTGCTTTTGCAATAAGACTCTTTCATCAGTCGTTATTACAAGAGAATAAATCAGTGAGAGACTAGAGCAAGATAGAAAGAAGCTATTTATTATTTCTTGAATGCGGATCGGCTCTTTTGGAATTATGGAAATTTTCCTGAGCCGACTCCTCTCCCCACATGGCCACAGTTCAATGTTAAAGACCCTTCAACCGAAGATTGGAGACTCGGACTGTACGCTGGAAAGCTGCATCCCGGACCAGCGCCTGTAACCACATTGCACCTGTAACCACGCTCTGCTACCAAATTTTGTTTGGGCAATACTGCGCTCAGCTAGGGACTACCAGTATACCATTCTCCGCTTGAATGAAGTAGGTACTTCGATTCTTAAAACGGTTTATTAATATTTCACAAAATTAACTTTAACAGAGATTGTAGAAGGGATGACTGAAATCCGACTGAATGACTCTGCTGACTGGACGTTGACTGACTTTTTTGAACTGATTGTTGATAATCAAATGGCTGTTGATGACTGACTCTGCAGATTGGATGTTGATTACTCTGATGCCTCAGCTGTCGTTAGTCGCAGCACCCCCTTGACACTCACTCAAAAACAAAATAAGTTCTTGGTGGGGTGAACACTATCATCACATAATGATATTACTTCACCCTAAGTCAGTAATTGAAAAGTCTTATTGAGGTAATTATATAGTTTTTCATTGCAACATTTTCTGCAGTTGTTGACTAAAATTTGTGACTAAAATTTACATGATAGAATGTGTTTGAGGTTTAAGAACCCTCCAAAAGGCATGTTTTACTGCTCTGTGCTGCCATTAAATCTGGAAACAGGCCCAGATTACTGAAATGCTAAGAGCCATTGCTGAAGAAACAAACTATGAATTAAACCAAATTTGTATCCAAATTTGACTTAACCCTCATCTTCGTTAATAGATTCAAACTTTCCAATATCTTTCATGAACATGTCACCCAATAAACACAAAAATTTGGTTTCAAGACTATGGAATAATTTAAATAGGGCCAACTAAATGAAAGTAAGAGAATCGATTCAAAGATCACTTATCCCACTTCAAGTGGAACCCAATTGACAAATATAGTGTTGGACAACATATACAACAACATGATCACATTCAAAAATTAAAAAATTTGTTCAGAAAAAACTAGATTATTATGAAACCGTCAATATGGAAACAAAGAGTGACTCATTCATGGTGACCTGAGCCTCATCAAAAATTCCTCTCTTTACTTCCTGTTCTACTTTTATCCAAAATACGTTTAAAAACACTTTCTTCGCACCCTCTACCGCAATGTTGCACTGTTGTCATCTACCCAGTTGCTTCATCCCTCCTATCCTGCTTGTTTTACACCTGAGGCTATTGTAATGTACTTACGGGTGCTTCTTTGAAATTCAGTAATCCATTTTTTTCTAAAATCAGTAGTAATGGAGTGCAGAACATTTGCAAATATGGCTTTTGGAGGGTTCTTTAACCTCTAATTCATTATCAGCCATGTTCCAATTTCTTTATACAGTTACATGATGGCATGTATTCTCTTTAAGATGAATTTTAATATATTACGAGTAAAATGTAGCTAGCATACTGCAAGCAGATGGACAACACTAATTTCATGGTGGGGTCATATCAGGACGGTCCTCAAAAGAAAAAATAAGGATTGAAAATATTCTTAAAATTCGTTGCAATTTAATCTTCTGGCAATGAACCCAGATCTTCCTGGTGAACTTACTATGCAGCACAATAGAAGATCACCATCTCTAACTATGTGTGAAAATTCAAGCACAAACATTGTCTGCAACTGCCTCAAAGGACATCCTACTTTTCACATATATTCCTTATGTCGGAAATTGTAATGTGCACCGGCATCGAACCCAGGAACAGCATGGTCCTATCTATTTTTTTTTCTTAAACCAAGTCTTAATATACATCTTCCATCTAAGCAAGAGTTCCCTATCATTTTGATAAGAGCATGAAAAAAATAATGAAAAACTATCACAATGTGTTTTATATGGCAGATATATTTACCCCCTTGGATTGAACCTGGCCTTTTTGGTTATATTTCCTATGCAGCACAAAAGAAGATAACAATCTCTAACTATGCGTGAAAATTTAAGCAGAAATATTGGCTGCAATTGCCTCAAATGTCGTCCTACTTTTCCCTTATATTCCTTATGAGAGAAATGTTAATGTGCTCTGGCATCAACACAGGAACAGTACTGTCTTACCTAAATTTTTTTCTTAAACCAAGTCTTAATATACATCTTCTAGCTGAGCAAGAACTTCCTATCATTTCAATAAGTGTATCAAACAAATAATGAATAACCAAGGATATTTTCCATGTAAGTCTTTAATGTTTTTGATAGATCATGACCAGTGGCAGAGCGTGGCTAAAAAAACAGGGGGTTCACTTCAAAATTCGTATATTTTTAAGTGGCCTTGATTATGGTTAAAAATTCTGGCTCATACTAAAATATTGCCTCTGCTTACATGGACCTATAATGCACCTATTTTTGCCCAGGTCGCGTCCTTGTTTTTCGCAAAAAGCAAATAAGGGAAATAGTATAGCCTATTGGAAGAGTCGAAGCCACAAATCCAGCTGTTTCTCTCATATATCTGTGGCTTAAACACTCGGAAGTATTGCCTACCTCTGCCACTCTGACTCTGAGGTAAGTTCAGCAAAGGAATAGGTCTTCCTACTTCTTTTATTGCACATTTTCTTAAACAGAAATTGAGGAAAAATTAATCCCTTTCAGAAATTGGACACTATTCATCGTGAAGAGGGAGAAAAACTGTTCACGAACAAGTAACGCAGTAGGTTTACATACTGAATACACCACAAGCAACCACAACACCGGTAACTGAATATGTACACTGGATACGAAAAAACTCCGTAAATTCACAATATTGCGCCGCATTATGGGTAACCATTACATAGCTGCAGACACCAGTGCATAAAATAGCATTCAAAGTAGGTGACACGAATGCTGCCTTATATTTCTTTAAAGAAACAATTATAAATTAATTTTTTTATAAATTCTTATTTGAAATTAATTATCCATATATCATCATCATCATCATCAGCCATTTTCAATCCGACGTCGGATGTAGGCCTCCCCAAGTACTTTCCAATTTTCTCTGTCCTGAGCTTCTCGTTGCCACGTTACACCTAAGTACTTGATGATGTCTCTGTTCCACCTGTCCATAGGTCTTCTTCTTGGTCTCTTCACATCTCTTGGTATCCAGTTGAGAACTGCAGATGTCCAGCGGTTGTTGTTTCTTCTTGCAATATGGCCGGCCCACCTCCATTTCAGTGATCTTACCTTATCTATTATGTCTGTAACTCCAGTCATCATTCTCACCCAAGTGTTTCGTTTCCTGTCTCTTCTTGTGATTCCCAGCATGCAGCGCTCCATGCTCCTTTGCGTTGTCTGAAGTCTCTGGGTTATTGCAGCATTTAACACCCAAGTTTCACTTCCATAGGTCAGGACAGGTAAAATGCATTGGTTGAAGACCTTCCTCTTCAAAACCATTGCCATTCTTGACTTCAGAATGTGTGAGTTCCTTCCAAATGCACTCCAGCCAAGTTTCATTCTTCTGTTTACTTCATTAATCCTGTTTTTCTCTCCAGTTGTTACAAGTTGTCCCAGGTATGTGTATTCCAAGCAAACATCCAGAGGTTTTCCTTGAAGTTGACTGCAAGAATACTGATGATACAAATTTCAAGTCGATATCACATCGGGAAAGTCCTAAAACGTAATTCTACAATCCACCTTTGAAATATATGGTAGAATACAAATGGTGCCCCAGCGTCGATCAAATGATCATAAGGTAAAAGATAATTGTAAATATGAAAGACTCATTTCTTCTTTTTACATGCCTGGCCCTTGGTAAATGAGTCATGAAGAAAATTGAAATCCCCACCATACATTTCAAATGGTAGAGCCGCTTGGTCTCGAGCCCAAGACATTTCGGGAGTTATGAATACAGACCTGGTAGATATAAAACTTATTTAATCCAAAGTTTTATGTTGATATCATACTGGGATGATTTTTAATACGATTCCATTATCCCCATCTGCAATGCATAAAGAAATGTAAATGGCACTCTGGAATCGAACCAAGAATAATCATGGAAACGTTAAACAGCGAATATGAAATGTATTTATGATCTCTATTCACATGCCAGGTTTTAAGTTTCCATGTCATCCGGAAGGCACTAAAAAAAAATCTGAAAAATCGCTACAATACATTTTAAATTCGAAAATATTTGCCCTGACCTAGCGTCAAACATGGGATAATCTTCGAGGGTGTCTTTATAGTTTTCGTTGAACATACACGGCTTCCAGCGATCCCTCGAATTTCAACTCTCTAATTTGCCGGAAAGTGCCTAAAACAAATTTCCAAAAATCCTATGAAGCCATTCTTGTCGGCTGTTGCTGCTACGAAGCGCAGCAATCGGCCCATGTTCAAAGGCCGTATGCCCCTCTTTCCCCTCACCGCTCTCCACCTATAAAGCGTCAGCTGAAGGGGTTCACTCTGGGATGTGAGCCCCTGCGCAAAGTCAAGCTAGTTAGAACCTAAAGTGGCAGGAATAGTGACTCAACAAAGGAAAATTTTGGCCCAGTAATTGGCGTTAAGGTTATTTGGGTTATGGTAAGAACATTGGTACAAATAAAAATAGTGCAGTAGTTTTCTTAGGGGGTTCAGCGAACCAGTGAACCCAATGGACCCGCCGCCACTGATCATGACGATATATATAGGCTGCTTGGGTTTTGATTCTCTACCTATCCGGGAAGTATTTTTTAAAAATTCCCGAAAATCACGGCAATGCATTTAAACGGGAAAAATCGGGACATTGGGGCCCTCTGGAATTGAACCCATGACACCGAGGTTCAAAATCTCATTATTTCTTGAGGTTACATATTATGGCCAATATGTCGTAAAAATTTCAAGTCACTGACGCTTGTGGTTTAGGCTGTGAATTAGTATCCTATCTATCTATCTATATATATATATATGAATGAATCCGAAGAAGCATCTATATATAATAGATATCATAAAATTGATAAATCTCTCCATATCATAGTAGCTTTTATTGTCAAACATATTTGCTAATCTAAGGAAAGAAATTTGAATGTAGCTTTTGATGACTTAGAGAAGTTCTTAGATGATCGGGGATGAAGATCATAGAAGATCAGGGATGATAGAAGATGAGATCCATCTCTTTGGGAGATGTCAGACGTAGATTACAGAATACTGACAAATATGGCTATTGGAGATTTTTAAAACCTCTATTTTTTTGCAATGACAGATAAAGTTTTCTGAGTTAAGATGAGAAAAGTTTCTTCAATGGTTAATGTTTTTAATCAGAGTAAAATTTGAATGAATTTTCCTAATTAGTTATAAATTTGGTCCATGGATAAAACTTGATGAAAGTTGAAGACATAATCTAGTTAAATATTCGTTATGTACTCTCCTGCTGAAAAACTCTAAACATTAATAGAATATGTGGAATTAGGATGTATGTTAACTCTCCAAAAGATTTTTGTGCGATCTTTATTGTATAATATTCAGTATATTCACTGAATTTTATTATAAGCTTTAATAAACATGAAGTAAAACCATAACACAAGTATTGTCAAGCATTTTTACTTGCTTGAATAGGTCTATTTGGGTTAGATGGAACAGGAGAGTTTTTGAATCAATCTTGTCTATATAAAGATATTATTATTTTTTTTCACATACTAAATAATTTGTAGAAATTCACATTTTGTTCCTATTTATTGGAATTTATAATCAACATGATTATAATACATCACATTTTTTAATAAATTAATTATAAATAATAAATATGAAGTAGAAAATAATGAATTTGACTAATTTTAGTAGGTACCTTGAACTTGAAATAATTTTCTCATTTCATTAGCTTCACTCTTAAACTTTGATGGAAGACGTAATGCTGCAAATTTGAATTTTTTGTTTGGAATTTCTTCTGGGCTGAAGTAAATTTTTACTGCAGTTGCTGATTGTTTTCAAGCTTATTTATTTGTTCGATTGAGAAAATCAATTTTACATTACCATGCAAAATTTTTTGTAGCTTAAACAGTTGAAATTTAAACAAAATATGAGTAGCACAGTAGAATTCAGCTGATTAAGTTTTAGAGGAATTAAGTTTATGAAACAACTGTATTGCATAATGTTTTCACTACCTTTGAGCTCATTCAACTACTTGAGTTGTTTCACAATTATGCTGAAGGGCCATTTTTCTATATCCGTCTTGATAGTGCTCAAGTATAAGATTTCACGTCCATCATATACAAATCTTTCTTGTTTGTGGGTCACCGACTTGGAATTGATCCCAACTTCCAATCACTTTTTACCAAATGCCATTTCCACATCTTTTAACCCACCTCAGTGATTTACCAGATTGGATGAAAATACCATGAGGCCACAAAAATCATAGTATGCTTTTATTTACTATGACCATTAAACACATATTCAGTAACTACTTATACTTATATTTCTCTATTACCTAAGTCAGTAATTATCTCATTGAACAGTACAGGTGTATTTTTTGCTTGCTCTTCTTTTAAGCTAATTTCTTTCTTGATTTAAATGTGAATGTAATTTTTTCTAGATTTCTGCTTAGATTAAATAGAGCACCAATGAAATCATAGCTAAGGATCTTTCAGTCCAATCAGAGAGAATCACCTCTACAAGCGGGTTTGCTCTTATTCTGTGTTGCATTTGGAAGTGTTCTGCCGCTCATTATCAATTAGCAGTAAACGATATCTTCTTAGGGAAACGTCTCTTTACCCTGAATACCCTTTTATATTTTCTATGTTGTAGCACAGCCTATTTCATTTCATACTTTGGAAACTTGTCCATCAATTCCCTACCGTTTTATATGTATCCAATTTCGTTGTGGTAACTTCCTTTTCAGGGAGTTGCCCTTCCAATGCTTTTGTTATGCCAAACGTAATCACAAGCATTTCTTTTCACCTCAGTCATCCTTGTCCAGGAACCAACCCCCAACCCATCTCTTTATCATACACATCATACCCTAAAACCTTTATTATAGGTCAATCGTTTTCTTTCTTGTACTTATCTCCTCCCTGTAATTCTGAATATCATCATATCATCTGTATACATATACTTACTTAATCGTCAATGACAGACTGGTAAAAATTTTCAGAAGTGTATCGCTGGAGGAGAAATTATTTTGTTCCGAATAGTCATTTTGTCATAGTTGTTTCACATCCTCTTGACTGCATTTATCATTAAGAAACGTGATATATGGATAATCTCGCCATTTCACTAGTATTCTTCTTTACGTCACTACGCAGTTCCTTCCTCACACACATTTTCATCAAAACTGATTGTTTCCTGACGTCGCACCGCTTTCTCACCCGTACTCTTTACCCGTCGTTCCTCTCATCATCGCCTTCTTCCCCGTAGTCCTCCTCACCTCCTTCCTCCACATCCTCGATCAGATCCAATAGTCTCTCCTCTGCATCTGCATCCCCAAGAGCCACGTCCACTGATCCTACCACCAGAAGTAGAGCCAACACCCTTGACCTTCTGAAGTCCCCAGCCAGGTCGCAGAGGCCGTACTTTACTGGTGTTCTCAGCCTTCCTCTTGGATCCACTCCGGATCTTGGTTCATTCCCAATATCTATGCCTAGACTGCTGGCGTGGTCCAGCAGCGATCTCCAGTAGAAGGCAAGTAGCTGCCTGGACATACTCCGCCTGATTCTCGATGGTAGAGAGGAAAGTAGCAGAAGGGCTGCATCATCGGTGGGCCTTCCCCAAGACAGCATCTGCCAGTCGACGATCATGCAGTCGGTGACGTTGCTGTCGGCTCTTTCGCGAAACAGCAGATTCCCGCTCCAAAAGTCGCTGTGAGTCAAAGTCGCTAGGGTCTGTTGTCTGTCTCTATGTCGAGGGCAGCCTCTGTTCGAAAAAAACTGGTATTTTAGATCCAAAAACTGGTACTTTAATCCAATTTCATTGTAACATTTAACGAAACAGAAGTAGAAACAATAAAATAAGAGATAATCGTTTCCTCTTGCCTAAAGGCAATCACTCAGAAAAATCATTGAAGAATCTAGTTTTGGGCATTACCTACTCTACTCAAATTGCGCCTTTAAAACGTCCCTTTGGTAATTGCAATTCTATGCTAGAGAAAAAAAAATTCAAGCTGTATAAGAACTTGTCCAAGTCACACATAAAGGTCATTTTTTCCAAATAGAAAGTAATATCCTGTACCTGTGAGAATATTACTAGTATTTTTTGTGATTTAGGATTTCTGGAAACAACTTTAAAGAATTCTCTCTTCACTAAGTTTGGTAACCGACGCATTTTTATTTTCCATGAGAATAAATTATATACTCTCAACGGAATCTGTAGCTTATTAAAGAGTTATTTAAAATCGTCCGCAAGAATGTGGGGAAACTGAACGAAAATTTGTAAAAGATAGGGTCTCTAACGGTTGCCCGAAATCTCTGGCAGAAAGTCGATATATTGAAAACATAGTGCTCTCATATTGGAGATATTTCGCCATATAATAGCCTGAAACCTTCAGAGAGAACCAACCATTCGATGACCATGAAATAATTAGCATGCACACGACAGTGCATAAAATAAAATACATTGTAGGAGACACGTGCCAAGATTTTGTCGCCCAGTGACAGCACTTGGTGCCGGCAAAAAAGAGTAAAAACTCAAGTTCTATGCGTGTAAAACTGAATTCAGGAAGCGTTAAACGTTAGAGTTTCGATACAATGTTTATAGATAGAGTTCGGGGTGGGCATTCCTTTCGTGAGAATTCCCATTTGTTCACATTTAAGTTCAGTGTGTTACTCGCCAGGTAGGGGATTGTTTCCATGCGGTAGATCTTGTGGAAGATCTTTTGTTGTGAGTGTGAATCAGCTACCTTTTGATGATGTGATTGTGTACAAGGGCAGTGATAATGCCGAAAGGCGTATAGTATGTTTCTGCTCGATGGCTCTATAAAGGGCCAACTTTTTTTCGCGCAGCTGCAGTAAAGTTGATACTTAACTGCCATAGAGCAAAAGAAACACTTTTTTTGTCATTATAATGGGGTATTGGAGTGGTGGTGGTGGAGGGGGTTCAGGGGTTCACAGCTAAAGCAGTTTAAGTGTCGCCCAGTGATATTTCCTTAAAACATGCTCTGGTACATGGTATGCTTGTGTGTGGTATGGTATGCTTCCAAACGATCAAAAATAGTTCGCTTGTTATCGTGATGTAAATGTACATATTTGAAATACATTAAGCTTCCTCAGCGTGTATCTCTGAAATGAACACTTACGTTGACGCGGCTCCTTCGTCATCCTCTCCAAACAGCAACCTCCCTCCCCAGAAGTCTGCCTCTGCCAAAGTATCCTCTTCCTCACCTTCTCCATCCCTTCTGCCGCGTACCAGATGCAGAAGCCTGTGCAGAAGTCGTGGGTGAGCGGTAGCCCTCGCCCTCCTCCTGTGTCGGTGGAGGAAGGACGCGAGCTGCGGAAGACCACGGCCGACGAGGCTTCTGCACGATTCGGGAGTCGCTCGAAATAGGAAAGGGAAACGGGAAGGAATTGTCTCTCCTTCCACCACTCCCACGAGGCCGTAGGCTAATGAAAGAGCGTGCAGTCGGGCAACGGCGTCGAGGGCAGCGGATGCCTGTCCTGCTGACAACCCTCTGGAGAAATCGCCCACAGAGTATCCGGAGGCTCTCAAGTCCTCGAGGACCAGTACGGAAAAGTCCTCTTCTTTGGGGGCCTCTCTGTCTTCGTCATCTTCGTCTCCGCCCTCTGCATGATCTTCGCCACTTCCTTGGCTATCCGAGTCCATCCCGTGATGCCAGGCGTAGTAGCACCGCGGTACGGGAAGTTCGATGGCCGATGTTGATCCCTCTCCCAGTAGACGACGCTGAAACGCCATTAATTCAGGAACTACCTAAAATGGAGTATTTGGCAAAGATTAGAAGGCCCCTCAAACGCTGACTTAATTAAAAAAATACTGATCGGACATTAAATACATTTGAGAACAGGTCTCCGATTAGTCTTAGCCTCGGATTCGTCCTGAGGTAGTTCGTAGGTTTTGTAAATGTTAGAATTTATTTTATAAGGACATATTCATTTCTATTTTATGGTTCAAGGTTTTACCATACAGGGACAGTTTACTTTCTCATATTTTCTGTCATGAATTTAAAATAGAGGGATAACATAAAATCCATCGAACGGACTAATATAATTTGCGGTGACTCACTTCAGTGTAAAATTTGATCTCCCGAAGGTGGAACTGTGCTTCGGTGACAAAAGCCCTCGTCACCGGGTCCTTCGGCGGAAGCTTCAGCAGAAGACGTAGCGTCCGCTCTTTATCTTCTCCGATTAGTTGGTAGTCCACTTTGACGGAGAGAATCTCGCTTAGAAGGCTACCGATTCCACCGGTTGTGCCACTGTTCACCTCGTAGTCCCGTACCTATTTTAAAGAATGGATATCTATACAAAGGCTACTCAAAGGTAAAAGGGATGGAGTGGAACAACTTTTCTATATTGGCCGTTCGTTTTCTTCGGATATCATTCGTATCAATTGGACTCATCGAAATAAAACTTGGTAACAAGCAATTTGTACGTAAAGGATACAACTTTTTGTATAAATGTGTTCTCTGAAATATAAAATTACGGCAATGTATCTTATGAAACAAAACTAAATGCAAATGTTGTGTTTTGTTATGTGCGAGGAAGTAAGCGACCACGATGCAATAATTGAGAAAATGAAGCCTGGGTATATGTAGTTTTACTCATAGAAGTAAAGTTAGTTATTGAGAGGGGAACTAAGGACTTAGGATAGAATATTTTATTTTTGAATTTTCTCTCGTGAATTCTGTCAAGGATGGAAATATCTATGAAGAAGTTAAGTGTGTTATTTACGCATCAACATCATGGAGGTGAAAAATGGAGCAATGGTGATGAACCCAATTCCTTTTTGATATATTTGACTGACCTTGGCTCCTTCCCGTGGTGCATGGTGCTCCGTCAGCATCATCTCGAGCCATCTCCGGGTCACCCTCCACTCTTTGGCCGGCATCACGGCCCTGAAACCAATTAATGAGCCCTTAAATTTACAAGATTGTTATAAAAGATAATGCAGTCGCTTTTTCATTCGTTATTTTCGTAGATTTAATCAATTTCACCTTTTTGCGATCATTTCTACGTGCAACCCCTGTCGTGTGCCATTCGTACTCTTGACGGAAGACTTGTAGCGTGGTTTATCGTGACTTCTTTACCTCTTAGTGCCGTAATTTTAAGGCACGTTTTTAAAAAGCTACAGAATTTAAGTGGAAGAGATATTTTTGGATTATCTCCAAGAGAACATGTATCTTATCACATTAATGTTCCATATTGTTTATTCTGAATTCCAACAAAGTGAGTTTTGAAACGTTGATTGGTAAAGTTTCGGTGTCTTAGTAATGTTTTTGTATGAGAGGGTAATTTTATTATTCGTGTGATTAAAGATGAAGTATGACGTTTAATTTCTGGTACGATTGTTACTCCTTACGGAAGCTTTAGAAAGAAGTAAGAATCTCTCAGGAAAGTAAATATCGTTCCGATATAACTCTCGCTCTCCCCATAGGCATCCTTCACTTCATAGATAAAAATTCAAGTTACGTTTTCAAGATTCCTGTGCGTGATTTCTCAGCATCGAAACTTTTTAGTGAAACAATTAAGCAGGCATTTAAACCATGCTATTGAATTAAATTTAAACTATTTATCAGCAACAGCGAGATGCTATTTAAATGATTCCTTCGTATTTTCTGAGTCAAGAGCTAAAAATTAGCAAAGCAATCAAACTGCAACTGCAAAAATCATACTGTTGAACTGCTAACATGTGTAAAATGTAGAGCATTTGTTTTAAATCACGTTCTTTGTGGAAATTTTTGTATGAAATTTGACGATCATTATTGAAAATTATATTATTATTATTGTATGGAATTATGGAATAATAATACTCTCCTGTTAAGGAGAAGTGCCACCGATTATCGCAGCGATTGATGGATCGACCTTCATTTCAAGTTGTCCTATGCGTTTTGTTGGTCGTCGTCATGACTCATGATTGCCTACGTAATCAATCGTCATTTGCATCTTCAAAACAAACGCTGCAGCAATCGTGATAGAACGGATCTCTCGTCTTAGTGCCGTATTTATGCACGAGTTTGTCCTCTCATTTGAAGCAGATAGATAAGTATTTCTTTTGCGGCAGTAAAGAATTTTTCTCGATAATTTTTTACTTTAAGGTTAAACACTCGTCGATGAGTGATTCTATTACTCTTTTAATTACTGCGGAGTCATGTTTTAGAAGAAGCTCACGAGTCATTGACAGAAACCTTAATTAATAGCCTATCGCCGTTTTTTATATTCGTCTGCCATTCAAATCATTTAATTTAAATTCTCTTTTTCATTCTTCCGATCATTACTTTGCCAATTTCTCTTCATTGGAAATCTCCTTCGTGACCTCTGACATCTACGGTTATCGACGGGCTGAAGTGGACTTCCCTTAAGCGTGTATTGTGTAATAGTAGAGAGAAGAAATATTAATTTATTGCGAAGAAGCGGTCGCGAGCTAAAGAGATTCTAATACCTCGTAATTCTATTTGTTGGTATTTCTACAAAATAATTTTTCATCGAGAGAATTCTTGAAACTTCTTATTTGGCGCTTTATCGTTTAGTAGATGGATGGCTCACCTTTAGCAACCAGCATTAACCTCGCCATCTTTCTAGCATTTCATATTCAGACTCTTCCTGCCTTTCTGATCCATCCAATTTATGGTCCAGCAATCAGCATCTTCGTCTTCATATCTTTTATTTCTGTTTTCAATGGCCATCCCTTTCAGCACTCTTACTTCTAATATATTGATTGATTGATTAATTATATAGCAGAAATAGGTTCCCCCAATTATATCCGTTTAAATATAAATTAAACACAAACAATAATACACGAGCACAAATGACCATTCCCTAACCGGAAAAATCCGATTCGCCGGGATTCGAACCCGGGACCTTGGCGTTATCATGCTAAACACTCCGCCACTACGGCCGGTGAATATATTCTCATAGACAAAGACTTTAATTTTCTCTATTAAATTTTCATTTTGCGTTCATAGTAAACCACTCAATTTTTATTATCCATTTTTTATCGTTTAAGCCAATTATTCATTGTATTGAATATGGTAAAGTCACTTTCGTTGCATTGTCTATTGGCTTTTCTATAAAGCGGCGGAAATTTTTCGCATCAAGCTAGCCGAGACAAACGCTGAATGTGCTCACATGTAATCAGGAATTTATAATTCTGCCAGCGATGTTCCTCTTTAACTCCGAAATTACGTTCTATTCATCGAAGAAATTAGCGAAAATAGCTGTTCAGTTGTTTTGTTGGCTCGCAAAGGATTCGAACCTCGGCTCTATTGGAGTAGTAGCTACGATTACAGAGATAGTGCGCCAGTTTGGTTTAAACTTTCTTTAACTTCTTGCTTCTTTCTTGTGTAAGAATTTGTCTATGTAAAGTACAAGATAATTTTTGGGGATTTTGAGTTATTTAGTGCACTTTTTTGCAATTAAGCGATGCCTCGATCAGGGCGCAACGATTCACAGGATTGTCGGGAATAATCTCTCTTTGATAACGCTGAAAGAATACACATAAGAATCTTCAAAAACAAAAATTAAATTATTTTATCGCATTCCGTCTTTTCTACGCATTGCAATGATATATTGGAAAGATTCAAATATATGGAGAATGTTTAATTATTTATCGATAACAGATTTATAAACCTGTAAACTTCTTCTCTAAATTTAATAACTTACGTTTATTTATTTGTTTGAAAATGCTCTCCTAAAAGTATTTTATGTTTCAGTTAACGAATTAAAGCGGACGGTGTCTCGTATTCAATTTAATAACAATTGATGCACTCTCCTGTAGGGGATGAATTTATCTTTGTACCCTCGAAGTACTGCGGCGATGCCTGACGACGGATCCACTCTTTTAGCGATTGGCGTCTCCATGGCAACTGCCAAAAGGCCATTGAAAGCGCCATCGTTCAGTGGAAAACATCGTCGAAATCTCCTTTTATATTTTTTAACATTTTCAACTGTACAGACAACGGCAAGGAAAATATGTCAACTGTTATCCCATTTCAAGATGTATATCGCGCTTTTTATTCACTCTATCGTTCTTTTCCATGAAATAATCGATCTCCTCTGCCAATGGATTTCGTTTAATGGCAAAATTTTACTTTTTTTCACTCTGAAATCTAATTATCATGATTCGGGAAAAAATATTTTTAGCTTTTCTGTGTGCTTCGTTTAGCAGTTATATGCTTGCGAAATTATTTTTTCGGGAAATAATTGACGGAAGTACGAGAGGCTCGAAAAGTGCGAAATATCTGTTCGTCTTATTGACATTCGGCGGAAGCGGCCTTTGATCAAAATGCCGCTCGGATGTGAAAATCGATCGAGATGTATGTTCTCCTTTAAGAATTATATCTCTTCTATTTATAATCGACTCTCTTTGCTCAGTTGTTACATTTGTAGAGAAAGCGACACGAGCTGTACATTTGCATCCTTTTTATCGATCTTTGCGTGTGGGAGTGCTTTCAGATCCTCACTCTGGAAATTATCGTTGCTTAGAATTTTTATTATTCTATCTATATACTCAACATTTTTTCAGGAAGGGTATACTGACAAAGTATTGACTTCCCAAGATGTTGCTCTTGGACGTGAACCGTGGCCGACGCACAAAACACGTACACAGGTGACCATTTTACGCGAGCTTCGATAGCTCTCGCATCGGTTTGTTCCGAAAGCCTTCAGAGTCCACAGACACACTTGGGCAATTTATTTGGATGGCACTCACCGTGGTATTTCCTCCGTGGCCTCGTGCGTTGTGGCTGCTCTCCTACGCCCTCGGCTGCTGCACGGACACTGCCGAGGCGTGTCTCCTGCGCGCCGCCACGACCCTGCGCAGTCCTGCGCGCACGCGATTCCTCTCTACTCACGAACTATTCTTTCCTTTATTTATTAAATGCGGCATGAATGCGAATGTATGGCGATTTACTGCAAAGAAGATGCGTGGGTTGACGGAAGAAACAGTTAATGCAGTCGCTTCATTGATATAAAATTGATGTAAAAATGACATCTTTGGGCCTTATTTTATGTTGAAGATATACGCTTGACGATAGAATCGTGGAGTGACGAAGAAAACATACGAAAAAAGGGAAAAAGTTGCGTCGAAGGAGAAGAGGGAATGTGTCGTTATGAAATATTTTGTATACTATAGCATGAAGTTGTTTGTAGCGTAAAAGCATGAAAAGCTGCACTCCTTAAAAATAGTGATTGAACGTTAAAATCAATTATTTCAACCAAGTTTTTATTTTTTTGTGATGAACGAGTTTCTGAACGAAAAATTATAAATATTAAATTTTTAGGGATTTTTTATTCGTTTCGATATTCGATGCTTAATTCTCATCTCCCCTACAATAGTGCATACTACACGAAAACTTTAAAGAGTTGTCGTTTACGAACCGGTCATCTTTTGCATCTTGTTATAATGTCTTCATTAGCACAACTGTATATTACAGCTTATCAGCATTTTGTTATTCTTGAAAGTGCTTCATCCGTCTGAAACTTAGTTCAATAAAAAACAGAATCTAACTCTACAAAAAATGTATTTATCGAGCAAGACAAGACCGATTTCGAGGATACCACCTCATTTTCAGGTAAACGGAGGAAAACATTCTTTGAAAAATATTTAAATATTAAATTCGATGCTAATCTTTGATAGCATACAAAAAAACGATTTTGAAAGGTTTTTTATTTTGATGAATTTATTTTAATTTGAATTGAGTGAATTCCACAGAAAAAATTGGATTCCTTTCATAAAGGAGATGGAAAATGATGTTGAGTGAAGAGATATGAAACACTTAGCTGCGTTACTCAGATCATAAAAGAATTTCGTTGTGACAGTCTAAAAGACAGGAAGAAGCACAAGAGACCATCGGTTTTCTATAAGACATTCATGGGATTTCCTGCGTCTAAGGAATTAAATGATTGAGTAAAAGAAGCAGATTACTTATAGGCGCGATCATAAATACAACGTAAGATGTATAAAATAAAAATCTGATGTGGCCAGCACACGACTTTCTCCATATATTAGATGTAAATATTTATCTACGACAGTATTTTCGAACTCTATATTCAATCTAAACTTCGAAAAAAAGTGATTAATTTTTATTATATTATCTTTAACGTCAAAAACATTATAAATAATGGTTTTCGGGACATGTTCGATGAAAAACGATGAAATTGGCCTTTCGCCCACAGCGCCCACAAAGTACTTAATCAGCAACTTCCGGTTTATCAGTATTTCATGAATAACTCCTAAACAATCAGTTATACAAAAATATGTTTCATGCAAAAGTTATAGTAAATTACATTTCTACTTCCGGTTACCTGATTTACTCCAAAAACTAATCAACTCTGACAGCACCCACCAAAGTATTATTTATGAAATTTGGTATTGATACTATTAATAGTTTTTACGTTAGAACACCCCCAGACACACAAACACACAGACATCATTCCGAAAATGGTCAAAACGTTTTCTAGGGACCCCAAAACATGTATTTCTGTTGAAATCTCGAAGTCGATTTTTTTCATGAAAACAATACTTTCTCTATACTACGTATATGGAGAAAGTAAAAAAACAGATAACCGAAAATACGATGTTCTAAATGGAACAATTTACCTGCAGAAGTCTTCGAACTTTTCCTAATAAAATATTAAATGTTTTAGTAATGGTACAAGTAAAATTAAAAATTTTACCAATGAACCTCCCGGTACAGGGGGACAAAGTAATCAAATATTACCTGAACATAAATGACAGAAATAAATTATATATGTCTTTAATAACCACCGACGAATATTCTTTGCAGAAGGTAAGTGTGTTACGGAGCTGGCTCTTATCTCAATCTTAAAATGTGTAACAGAAACACGGAATACAAATAACGTGAAAGCAACTGCAGTGCCAAAATAAAAATAAAGATTAAACGGTTCCGTAACAATTGACCGCGTACCAACTGAACGCTACGACAATTGACCGCTACGACAAATGACCGCTCGCGACAACTGACCGCGTACAAAGTGACCGCGTACCAACTGAACGCGTCTCGTTTTCAGGAAGCATTAATTGAAGTACGGTACACAAAATGATATGAAATGTATTAATTTTGTTCTAACAATAGAGCGGTAGTCATTTTACTGAATACTGATTAAACTACCATAGATTAGAATAAGGAAAGCGGCTGCTGATGATTATGTTATATATAAAAAACAAAAGTTGTTTTTATATATTTTTTTATAATATATATAATATACTTCTATAATAACACTACATTAAATTAATTTCTGAAACTCAAGTAGTAATATAATTCAAGAAATTATACGATAACGGTTCTGAATTTTAAAAAAATACTGCATATTGTGAAATATATCCTGAGATAGTCTTAAACAGCAATTACTACTTGAGTGACTAAAATAACATTTTTACTAAAAAATCATTTCATGTCATCACTCGCAGTTTTTCAACTGTTGTAGCAATAAAGTAACCATCTTTATTATAGTAAATATATCTTATATCAGCGAATGCTGATATAAGATATAATAGGTATTATTCGAACTGAAATACTTCAATAATCAATATTACCTATTACCTTAATATAACATATAAAAAAGAATATATTGAATAGTATACAGGAAACCAAATTTTCTCAGGAATGTAATTAAAGATAACTTTATCATAAACCCACTCTCATGACCTAAAACCTAAATGCACATTTGAGACATTAAAGGCATTATTTTATCAGAGTTTCTGGAAGGAAAAGAAGTTGCAGCATCGCAAACAGTTTCTTGAGGGAACCTTTCCAGTGGTGATGTATAATATTCATCAGTGTTCTAGCAATTATTTGTCTAAATAGTAAGGATGTGACTATGTTGCATTCCTCTTTTTTACCTTACCATCCCCTTATACAGATTCATTATATGCAATTCCAAAATAGAGCAATCGCAAGTTATAATTAATTATTGGCCTCCTATCGATTACGTAGGTAACGAGAAGAACTTCGAAATTAATTATAAATTCGCTTTTCAAGGTATATATATTCTCTCGACAGAGGTCAACTCACCCCTGTATCTCTTCGTCCCACCCTGTTTCTTTGAAGTCAAGGAATTTTGATAGATGAGTAACTAAATGATTCTACATCCTCCTAACACATTAAACTTCCTTCGATACAACACAATCTATATCTCCACGTTACATCTCTTTCATCCACTTCGTATTTTTGGTATTCCCTCTCTACCTATCTTTACAATATCAGATGCAGAAATATGCTTCTTTTTCAGTTCTTGCCGTAATTTACTCTGCGCGGCCCGCGATTGTTTCGTTGCAGATAGAATGCTTAGTAGTGCCTTCTGATTGTATTTTTCCATATTTTCGGACAAAATGCTTTCTTTTTCACTTCATTGGTAATTTTAACCATGTAATGAAGCTATTTTTACCAGGTTGACCAATCGGTATGGATAATGCCATACATGGCGTAAGTCTGGCCATCATTATTGTATAAGAGATCTTGAAGAATGAATGCAGCGATTAGATAGTCGTATGAGCTTTTTGGTCACAATGTATTACAATATATCTGCGTATGAAAATGAACCATACATCATATATTATTCCCCCTCTTGCTTTCCCCTCCCAAAGGAACTTATTTTATTCGTTCTACGCCGACATAAGCCGTTCACAACTGGTCATTGCTGAGAGGATATCTTTCAGTAAGTGAATGTTTGATTCAGTGCATATATAAGAAAGGAAAACGTAATTGTGCTGTAGACTAGTTTAAGTTATTGTTTTTTCATTAAGAATAGCTATAAAAATGAATTTAGTAATGGTCCAACTTGGAAGCAGAAGGTATGTTTTTTCCCTCATGGTCGCATTTTATCATGAAGCTGTAATAGATTTTTTAGTCCGTATTAATTGAAGTGTAATATTACCATGTGAGCCAGTGACCTGGAGCTTTGCTGTAGATCTTGTAAAAATTACAACGCCATGATGAATGGAACGGAAAAGGCCAAGGTACCTAATGGAATGACATAATGTACTGAAAGTAGGTAGTAATGCTAAGTTTTTTAATGAAAATACATTTTATAATAATTGCATTGGTTTAAGAGAGCAATTAAATAAAGGATTGCGGAATTATACTGATCGTGATGCTAATGATGCGTAGTGTTTCGTTTTATTTCCAAAGGATGTCTGTTAAAAGTGTTAATAACATTAAAATTCTCACACCAATATATTAGGAATATGCGAATTTCTGTTTAGGTTCAAATGATAAGGCATTGGGAGGAAAATAGTGTGAGAGGAAAGAACGGTGAAAATTCAGCAATGAAGCGTTATGCGGCCGCCAACCCATAGGGACATATTTGTCCCAAAAGTTTAAATTTTCCATAAGACGTGGAGCGCAATTAATCATATACATTTCCGATGGAGTTCCTTATCTAAACAATTTATAGTTTATGTGTAACAGATAACGTTTCCTAGAAAATTTTCCGAAGTTTAGAAATTTAAGGCATCAATAACGAAATTTTTCCGCTTTGTATACATCATAAACAAAAAATTATTACTGTGTAACAATCTAAGAAAAATATCATTCACTACTTGCCGCAAAAAATCACAATCACCGAATCTGGGAAATCTTTACGTTCTTCGCTCACTCAATTTCCGTAAATCGTTAAATATACATCATTGCCAATATAGTAGATTTAATACTTAATTCAGAATAATATATTTAAATCATCCACAACTTACCAGGATATTTACACGCAACCAGTTGAATTGATCGAGAGACATCAATTTTTGGTAAACCACAAATATAAAACTCATTTATTTTACGAAAAAGAAGGTAAACAATTATATTGTTATAAATAAAACTTGTTTGCTACAGAATCTTCAACAAGATTCGATTTGTTTAAATTTTCGTATATTTTTCCGAGAGGTTTTTCACAGGGTATTGTTTGTAATTGCCAATGTTTAAATATCATATATAATAATAATTAAATATCATAGATAATAATGTTCATATCTCATCCTCGTATAGTCTGTCTTAATTACCATTGGCATTCATTTTCCACGTCTTCTTATATAATTACGCTCGAGCTCGGAATCGACAATCGCCTTGATCTTCAAGGGAATGGGTTGTTTACAGCACGGAAATTTAGACAAAATCACAAACAATTTAGATTTGCTACAACTTAACAACTCGCAGTTCAACTCTTCAAGGATTACAGACACCGAATCTGGGAAATATTTGCGTTCTTCGCTAACTCCATTTCCGTAAATCGCTAAATATACATCAATGCAAATAGATTAAATTTAATACTTAATTCAGAAGAATATGTATTCAAAACATCCGCAACTTACCAGGATATTTACACCCAACCAGTTGAATTGATAGAGAGAAATCAATTTTCAGTAAACCGCAGCTATAAAACTCCTTTATTTAACGAAAAAGATAGTTAACAATTACTTTGATGAAAATAAAACTTGTTTGCTACAGACTCTTCAACAAAATTCGAATTTTGAAAATTTTCGTATAATTTTCCGAAAGATTGTTTACATGATAATGTAATTGCTAATGTTTGAAACTCATAAATGATAATGTTTAAATCTCTTACTCATATAATATATATCTTATTTACAGCATTAATTTTATCTGGGCATCCATATCCCATGTCTTCTTATGGAATGAGCTCGGAATCAACAATTGCCTCAAGGGAAAGGGTTATTTACTACATGGATATTTAGACTAAAAAACCATCAAAATTCTCGCAAGTTCGAATCGCAAAGGAACCTCAAAATGTCGATCAAATATTCTTGTACTCAATCAAAATGTTCGCAGTTTCGAATCGCAAAAGATATTCCACGACCAAAATAAGAATCTGTATCTATTTCCCTTCTTTTGGTGCTAGTTTCGACTTCCTAAGACTGCTCTTTCTAATTTTGTTTTGCGAAAGAAATTAACCATGTAACGAAAAGAATGAACTTTACGTGTATTTCTTATTCAAACTGTTTTACTCGTCTGGGACCGAACCGTGGACTTTCGGGAAATTAAAAGCATCACTTGATCATCCCCGGGAAGGCATTTAGTGATGTGAAAAGTTTGAGCATTGTGCGGCCTCTAGTTTTCGAGATTTTCTGTAAAATACATATATTCATTTTGATTGATATAAAAGATAAGATTAGATAAGTGAAATAAGATTCATATATGTAATGCATATTTATAATTTTTTAAATATTTATTTTGCTATTACTTTTATTTATACATGCTTATTTAGTTGGGTTTATAGTATGTATGGTTTGCAATATTTTTTATTTCTTTTTAATTAATTGTTATATAAGTTGACGTTGCCACCAGTTCTTGCGACTAACTGAGACGGTTTTACACAATACATATTTGAATAAAGAGATAATAAAAAATACGAATGAATGATAGTATACTAATTGAACTTTCCAATTGATAACGATAAGCACAAAAATTCTTAATGAAAACCAAAATTTCTCTCTCGAACAAAATGATGAATGCATTCTTTACTCACTTCGAAGAAATCGTCCAAATAGATCATTTAACAATTATAAACTATTGATCGCCCAGTGGTCGAAACTCGACCGTAATTCATTACATTTTACGTTTGAACGTTATTGAGGTTTTTCTGTCTTTGATTATACATCTATAATGATTGCTTATAATGTTTTTGAAGTTCGTTCTATTACGTCAGCTGCAAGCGTGTACAAATACGTCACTAGGGTGTGTTGTTTGCCTTCATTCGTTTCAATACCTACGAAACTTGAAATTTCATGATAGTATCAATTGAAAGAAAAACACAATGACAGCTTGCTGTTTTATTTATTTTTCGATACAATTAATTGTCAATTTTAATTTTTCAATGTTATTATTAAATCTTCCCTCTATTTATTTGGATTTTTACAAATTCTTTTGATATTTAGCCTAAAATTATCTTTAACTTCAATTCCCTTTTTATGAATGCATAGCTAGAAACAAGGTACTACATTCCTCACTAAACGACTGTGGCCTATAAAGTCGTATTTCAAGAAAATCGAAAAGTTTTTCGATAATTTGATATTCTTTAGTGAGGGCTGTTTGAATGAGACCATTCGCTTTAATCGGCGCAGAAGGAAAGAAAGATAGGGCTCGATTTAAGGAAATGATATTTACTTTAAATATATCATCAAATGGTATCTCATTAATGGAAATTAACGTGTTTTACGTAGAGAACTAATGTCTCGAATTATTTCTTTTTGAGCCATATAATGCAAAGTATCGTTATTGATTCAATATTTGAATATTAATGTAAATTCCATCAATGAAATGATTCCGTGAGTCTTTCTTAGATCAGTTATACGATGGCCTCTCGCGAAGTACCAACAAATTAGACTCACTACTTACACTACTGCACGGGAAAATCGGTATTGTTCTGTCGGTGATGTATAGTGAGCAGGAAAAATTTAAAATCCAAGTTGAAGAAGAATTTATGGTGTAGACTCATATTCTTTACAAAATTCCCCAAATTAATTCGATTAGCTGTGGATTAGCGCAGAATCTTGCAGTATCATTTTTAGGGATCTTACTAAAGCCTATGATAGACCAGTATATACATATGTATGTATATAATGTATATTAGAATTTCCCAAAAAAATCGAAATCATTTTTTTCGAACGGATTCCCTCTATTTTTCTGTTCTTTTTTTATTAACTTACAGAATCTTTCAGGGCACGTTCTTGTCTTAAAAGTAGTGGACATGTGTCCGACCGTTTAACTCAATGGAATTTTGTTTATAAAAAATAGCAACTGAATATCGGAGTTAGGCATCCATACTATACACGTACATTCTTATGTAGATCTCGAGTTAATAGGAAATTATTTTCTTCCATTTCTTTTACTGATAACTTATCTTTTTGTGATTAAATTTCACATTGTTACCTTCCAAGCATTCTTTAATTTTAGTTGGCATGTAATCTAATATACTTAACTTTGTACATAGGGCTAGAATAAAAAAAAGCTGGCCAAAAATACCAAAGTGGATTTTGTTTGTGTGAACTTTTACAATTCGCATAGTTACTGTTAAATAAATTCCGTGTACAGCTATTACTATTATTATTTACATATTTTACTTTGATTCCTGCAAATTTAAATTATTTATTTATTTTCATATACCCCACAAACATCCATTTTCAGTGGTAGGTATTAACTACAACAATCACACAAGACCATTCCCTAATCAGAAAAATCGGACTAGCCGGAATTCGAATCCGGGACCGTGGGGTTAGAGCGATACGTGCAAGCACGCTAACCACTCGCCCACCACGGTCGGTAAATATTTACAGGGGGTTGAAGTTTTCCGTGGAATTACTTAAGGCTAAAAGGGTATACTTTTAATTGTGGGCGAAAAACATCAAATTTAAGGTTCAAAACTGCCTCCTAATGGACAAGTTCTGACAGTTAGCTGGAAGGGACAAAAAACTAGCAAATAAAGAGAATACGTTAACCATGTGTATTTTTCCAAAGACACAACACACACAGCAACTGACCGCGTGGAATACGATTTAAAAAGTTATAAACAATTCAAATGAGCAATAATTTATTATCTTCGTCGTTTCACTCGTCCTAAGAGATATACAAGCGTCTTTTGATCGACGTTCTGCGATGAAAATTAAGATTTTTCGTGATTTTGCTAGAAATGACCCTTTGAAGTACGACAACGTTGCCCCGGGGATGGGTTGGGTTGAGGGGAACGATTTCTTGTTTTCTAGATTTTTGCTAGAAATCCCTCTCCCAACCCAACCCATCCCCGGGGCAACGTTGTCGTACTTCAAAGGGTCATTTCTAGCAAAATCACGAAAAATCTTAATTTTCATCGCAGAACGTCGATCGAAAGACGCTTGTATATCTCTTTGGACTAGTGAGACGACGAAGATAATAAATTGTTGCTCATTTGAATTGTTTATAACTTTTTAAAACGTATTCCACGCGGTCAGTTTTTTTATGGCCCCCGCTGCTGTGGCGGCCGGGCGCTCCCGAGCTGCGTATTCGAGCTTAGGGTCCGGATTAGGATGGAGACCCTCGAAATTTATACCTGAAAAAAGTAATGGTGAAACCCCCAGATAACTACCATTAACCGCGCTTTTTCTTCGCTGTTCCATTACTCGGCCTTTTCCAATAAGTTAATCGGTTCTTACAAATAGATGAAGAGAAGAAAGTCTACGTATCGATGCTGTTTACTTATTAAGCGATACTTTGGCCACGGTTAAGCACGTCTATGGAACGTCCTCAAAGTTAGATAATTTTGACGATGGAAAATTCTTTAAACCAACGATTTATACCGTTTTATATCCCGTGTTGCGCGGATTTTTCGCTTTTAGTGGTATTTTGTAGCATTTTCGCGGTACCACACCTAAAAGATTGGAATGTATTTTCAAGATGGAGCGAAGAATGTATTTTGTTTGTTTTTCGATGTCAAAGGGGAATAGAATAAAATTTATTTTTGAAGCTTTCTTGTTCCTTGCTATGATACAAATCAGAGACGTCAGATTGAGGTTTATTTATAGCATTCATTTGGTTCGCTCCTTATTGAAAAGTTTTCAGATCTTTGTTACACATACCTGACAATTTTCCACTCGTAGCTTTTCGTGTTAATTTAAGTACCTCATTTAAAAAGCGTATCTTAATTGGTTATAGCCATTTGTCTGAATCCTTTACAGACATTACTGCAAGAAACTAAGAGGTACAAAGTTAAATTATTTTGTTAAAGGAAAGGTATATCTAGTGTTTCTGAATTTATCTAATTCTACTGATAAGAAAAGGCTCTTCTAGAGCACATCGATTCAATCTTTGAGGGTCTTTGGAAGCGAAATAACTTCGTTTTGGGCTTAAGAACACTGATTAATTACAGTTCAAATCCAGCCATTGTTTGGCTGTTTCTTTTGGCTCTGTTGCATCTTTGGCACCCCATCACGGACCACTTTCTCCCCTTCCTAACTTTCCCCGGACCGATCGATAGAGGGAGTTACAGGCTTGCGTAGTTCCGCGATATGCCACTGCAGGCCCTGTGGCGCTTACGTCAGTCACCTTAAATTTCCTCTTTTCGAACAGCTTCCGTATGGACGATTCTCTCCTGTTTATTTTCTATCGTGCGATTGTCGGTCGGTCTATAAAGAAGCGGCTGTAGACGCCGCTTCTCTTATTTTTAAAGGTTTATTTACCTCCTCCTCCTCCTCCTCTAATTCTGTTATAAAAAATTAGCATCGAAACAAAATTATAAAATCGTATTATTGCCCGAATCCGATATTATAATCAATGAATTTTAATTGTAGGCTTTTAGATATTCATTTATAAAATTAAGCTACACAAATGGCAAATATCGACTAAATGATTTTAATTCCATTCGTATGAAAGAATTTCACAAGCCTAAAAGTCGGTCATATTTTTGCGGCATTAAAGAGTGGGGATATTCTTTCAAATAATTCTTTGTGACAAATACTTACACATTCCCCTTTGAGCTCTTTCGAGCATCTGATTAAAAAATGACAAATTAATTTTGTTACAATTTTAGTATTAGCTTAGCAGTATATTTTCTTTTAGTGATTCAAAAAAATGGGTGTTCTTAATGTTCGTAAATATGCGCTTTATGTTTTACTAGATGTAGCGCCCATTGATTCTCAACGGGGAGAAGTAGAAATAAATACAGTAATCCTTTTGTAGAAAAGATAATCTTACATGTATCATTGTAGCTTCGTTCGATGGGACAGATTACCGTTGGATTACCCTAAACGAAACTTTCTGTCAAAATCCCAATATATTACGCTCTCATAATTTGTTGCTGAAATCTATTTGTTTGGTCATCTGAATATTCATTTTCATATATTTCTACCAAACTTATCTCAGGTTGACAACTATGATTCTTCTTAATTTGCTTTTGCAATTGAAATAGAGCCTGCGAACGGTATTTCGATTTATATTTCCAAACCAATAAATCAAGAAATGAAAATTGTATTTAAGTTTACAAAGCCAACTTGACTAAATATTCAATCTCATATCTTTCAAATGAACAATTACTTCGATAAATACAGCATTCGTTCAAAGATTATAAAAATACATTCAAAGATAAAATTAGGATAAATATCACCACATTTAAGGATTAATTTTCAGAAATGCCAAAGCTAATAAGGAAACGCATAAACAAATAATAGAAATAAATATTACTGTGAAAACAACCGATGAATATTTGTTACGGAAAGTAACTAAAACACTACATAAGCACTGAACACAATCATTAACACAAACACTATCACGGAAATGAAAGTCGTAACGGAAACTACGATTAAACACCAAAGACACTTAGATAGTAAATGTATGTCAAGATTAAATCATATAAGAAAACTACAAATGAATGCTTTTTACATTATACATGTATAATACAGAAGCTAAAGTTGCTTTACCTTTTCGGTCCTGCTACAACTTAAAACTCGCAGCTCAACTCCTCAATAATTTCAAACACCAAACCAAGGGAAATCTTTTTGCATTTTGGTATCTCTATTTTCCCTCAATTGCTAAATATATATTGAGGCAAATGCATTAGATTCAATACTTAATTCATTGAATATATTAAAGGCAATCACAACTGTAATGCCGGGGATAAGGCAGGGAGCGATTTTTGTTTGTTATAGAAGGCACTCAGATAATGGGGAGGGTGGAGGACGTTGCGATGGTCACTTTCTGGGTGACCGATTCCAAGAAACGCTAGGGACAGCGGTATACCACACCCTTAGGCCTCTTTCCGCCCCCGCAATAAGATCTCTTCCGGTGGCGGTGCCATATGGTGTCCATCCGTGGAAAGAGGTCATGACCGTTGTTGGTCAGGGTTTGAAAGACAAGGTGATGATTGGGTGCTAGAAACCCACTCCGCCAAAGACGCGGGCTTCTGGGCGAGGGAGGGGTGTGTAAACTTTGGGAATAGGGCAGTTCTCCACAGACAAAGCGTGACGGAGGATCACAGCCTCCGCAGGGTCCATAAGGGCCTTCGCCTTCCATCGCCTTTGAGTGACCATGAACTTGTACTTGCTCCCCTCTGCCGAATCTCCGGATGACAGTGATTAAACGGTATTTTTATATCTTTTTAAGAACTTCGGAGTAATTATTTCCAAGAGTTACCCCGACACCTGGCAAGAACCCTAAATTATCGTTATCGCCAGGCCTCTCTTACTCCATGAGAGGCGTGGCATGACAATTTGGTGGCAGCGGGGTGATATTCTAGCCAGGCACTGCGAGATCCACTTTGGACCAACATCCATGCGTCGGGATCTCAAAGGATAAATACTCCGTAGTTATTCCCCTAGTCGTGATATTTTCTTTTCGTTTTTGTTTCACGCGTTTTGTGTACTTTTTGTGCGTAGTAGTGCTTACCCTCACGATAGTTAAAATGCCCGGAGATTCGGCAAACGCGAATCTTGGGGACTATATTCCTAGTGAACCCATTCATGGGCGATGATAAGAGCGAAGATATTTCTGTGTTTTTGGAAACGATCGAGACGGAAGTGGACTGAAGAGCAACGGCGGTTAGTGCTCAAGTTAAAAATTAGTGGGAGCGCACGGCGCTTCGTGAATTCGCTACCAAAAGAGCAAGACAATTGGGGCGGTCTGAAAGCCGCGTTACGGGATCGGTTTTCAAGGGAAGTTTAGCCCTCAATCAGGATGAAGAAGTTTTTGGAGTGCGTGCAGGGACCCCGGGAGGGAGTGTTAAAGTTCGGAGAACGTCTCCGCGAACTTTCAGAAGTCCCAGCAGCAGCGTCCGCGAACCCCGCAGAAAGTGAAGGGCTCGCGAAATTCTTTGATGAACTGGCACTCCAACTGTTTACGCGCGGACTGCGGGGTGAATTAGGGAAGTTCGTCCAGATCCGCGAACCGAAAACCCTCCGTGAGACGATCCGCGTCGCGTCATTGGTGGAGCTGCAGCAGATGGATACCATTGCCGAGAGGTGCATCGCAGCCGTGGAAGAGAAACCACCCAAAGCGCCAGACGAGGTCACAACCCTTCCACTCCGCCTCCTCCGCGGCCAGAGTCCGGCTGCCGGTGTTGTGGAGCCAGAGGCGGGCGGGTCGTGCGCAGACCCGCCCAAGTGATGGGGCAGAGTTATGTTTGTAGGGGCTGGGGACATTTTGCGAGAGATTGCCCAAGTAATGGCTTTGCGGCGCCCACATCTCCTCTCCACGTCCATTTCCTTTTAGGATTTTTTTTAAAGTATGTATTTGTTATATACATATAGGTGCATTCTGCAAACTCTACGAAGCGATGACCTTGCTCATTTCTCTGGCCCAGTCCGTATTGTCCTGCGACAGTGTCATCAGCTTCCCGCTGACCTACACAAGCATTAAAATACCCCATAATGACTTTGTAATAGTGGGCCTCCTTGTCATGTTCAGTGCCGAGAGTTTGGTAGAAGTTTTCAATTTCCTCTTCGCTGCTTGCCCCTGCAGGTGGGTGGAACTGTTTGACCTGTACTGAGTAACACTCATTGATCTTTAGTGTGAGTTTACAAATTATATGTATAGATAATTTTTCCCATTGAGTCATTATCATTCCTCAATGCATTTCTAATGGGGAAAACGGAAACCAATATTAGGTACTTCCCGGCATGATATCGACTTCAAACTTTGCATTTAGTATAATCAAACCCTACCAAGTTAAAACAAATTTTTCACATCTGACAATAGGTCCTGGGTTCGACGTCAGGCGTCTTTAAAATTAGTAACTGATAGAAATTTTAAGATTTTTTTGAACCCCTTCCCAATAGCACAGAAACTTATAACTTGGCATGTGAATAATGATCATTGATAAATTTCATAAAGACTGTTATATGTTTCCCTGATCGCCCTTGGTTCGATCCGAGAGAGCCATTTACATTACCCTATGCATTTCTGATGGGCATAATAGGGTCTTAATTTTGGACCTTCCCGGTATGATATCGACAACAAAATTTGAATCAAATAAGTTATATTTCTATCAGGGCGTTATATGTACTCATATCTTCCAAAAGATCCTGGGTTGGGCACCTGACGTCGCTACTATTTGAAACGTATGGTGGGAATTTCAAATTATTTTTGATTCGGTTTCTAAAATATTTTAAGCTACATCCTGGCAGGGTAGGAAATTCAAAATCGTAGGGGTCACGGAGAACGTGCTCTTCTTTCTTTATGTTTATGAAACTGACACTATATTGTGCGTGAGTTTGTCGCCAGGTGGGTGAAAAATTCTCCTTATGACTTTCTCGTTATGATGTCGACTTGATATTTAAATTATCATTACGCAACTTTACTTTACTCTTAACTTACTCGTAATAGATATATAGATGGATATACTTATATATAAGCGATCAAAATTCTAACCATGTTCCACAAGTGTCACTGACTTGAAATTACTACGAACTGTGTCTATGAAACATTCATTACTTCTGTTCACACACATGGTCATTGAATTTCCTGCTTCTCGGTATTTTATTCATTAAAAAATTTTAATTATCGCTATGCATTTAAATAGTATAGACGCCTGGTGTCGAATCCTGGATATTTTGGAAGTTGTGAATTCATACAACGATCTGCTAGGAATAAAACGTATTTCATCCAAAGTTTGAACCAAATATCTTTACGGGAACAAGCAAAAATTACTTCCCATTTTCACTTTCTCCATATACGTAGTATAGGGAAAGTATTGTTTTCATGAAAAAACTGGACTTCGAGATTTCAACGGAAATACATGTTATGGGGTTCCTAGAATACGTTATGACCATTTCCGGATTATGTCTGTGTGTGTGTGTGTGTCTGTATATGTGTGTGTGTCTGTATATGTGTGTGTGTGTGTGTCTGTATGCATGTGTGCGCTTGTGGGCGCTCTAACGTAAAAACTATTAGTCGTATCAATACCAAACTTAATATATAGCACTATGGTAAGTGCTGTCAGAGTTGATTAGTTTTTGGAGTAAATCGGATAACCGGAATTCGAGCTTTATTCTTCGAAGCAAATTTCCGTTTTTGCTAAATATCTCCATAAATATGATTTTTAGGTATATACTATTATTTATATAAGTTTTAGAAATGTAATTTACTATAAATTTTGTATGAAACATATTTTTGTATCACTGATTGTTTAGGTGTTATTTGTGAAATACTGATTAATCGGAAGTTGCTGATTATGTATTTTGTGGGCGCTCTAACATGCAAACTGTTCGTCATATCAATACCAAATTTCACACATAGCACTTTGGTTGGTGTCGTTAGAGTTAATTATTTTTGGAGTGAATCGGTTTACCGGAAGTCGAGCTTTATTATTCGAAGCTCATTTCCGTTTTTGTAAAATTCCTCCATTAATCTGATATTTAGGTATATACAGTTATCTACAGAAATTACAAAAAATATATCCGTATGTATCTTCCAAGTTTAGATTGAATCTAGATTTCGAAAATTCTGTCGTAGATTAATAATTACATCTTATATATGGAGAAAGTCATGTGCTGGCCACATCAGATTTTTTCCATTTGCAATGCATCGAGGAATGTAAATGGCGCTCTGGCATCTAACCAAGGATCTTTAGGGAAACAATAAAATTCTTATATAAAATATATTCATGGTCTCTATCCACATGCCGAGTTTCAAGTTTCCACGTTATCGGGAAAGTATTAAAAATATCTTATAAATCGCCACAATGCCTTTTAAATAGGAGAATATTTACCCTGAGTTAGCGTCGAACCAAGAATAGTCTTTGAAGATGTCTTTTTGATTTTGTCCGTGGTTTAGATTTATAACCGTGGTTTAGTACAATTGGACTAGTGTCTTTCCTGCATTCAAGGGCTATGTGGAGGACTAAGTACGCTACCCCATGGCATCCTACCGGGGCTACCCAAAAAGTTATAACAAACTGCACTGAAAACTTTGACATCCTCTAAACTCCGTTACATGTTATGGCGGAATGGTAAAGATCGCGCTGATAGTTGTCGTTGAGTGTAGCACCAACCACACCCAAATAAACCCTGCTGCTAATACACGGGGCTGCTCCATTTTCCCTTAATATAACACCTGCACAACAGTTTCAATGCTATCATTTGGTTTAGCTCATATGGGTTCATTATATTTACAATTCTCTTAGAAATTTTTCTTGAAAATGGACAAATAAACGAAAAAAGATTTTAAAATATTTGCAAAAATTAAAATATAAAAAACTGTTGTTAATGGAGATATTCCGACATATTTGAAAACAGGAAAAATCATGTTCACCAGCGTGTTCACAGCATTTACTCGCTACACCATGGATTAGTTTTGAATTTTGTGAGATTTTCATTTGTTTTATCCCCTCGATAATTTGCAGCAACTAGCTAATCTTCCGCGAAAATGTTCACATTCGCCTCTCTATGAAGCTAACATGGAAAATGGTCCAATTTATTCTTTGCCGCGATATTTGTGCTATCCAACTTCGCTTTCAGTGGCTTACCACATCTATACAAATACATTTTATTTAATAGGATTATATTGTAGTTCATAGTGGTTAGGCATTTTGGTTCTAAATTAATGAAACGCAATCGCCTTCGTTATTTGAATAAGCCATCGTGACCTGCCTCCCATCGATTGGATGCGTCTTGGAAAGGTCAGAGGTGAAAGGAAGGCTGCCGGTGTACCTTCACAAATTATATTCCGCCATTGCCGATCGCTAATAATCTAAAAACCATTCAATTATGGTACTCGATGTAGAAATTGTTTAAATTTCGTGGAAAATATTTGCGTTATAAAAAGTGAAAAAAACCTAGGATGGCTATTGGAAGCGACGTTGCTGTTTACTGCGATCCCCTTTTCAGATGAACTTCTGCATGTGCCCTGGTTTCGCATTGAACCGACACTCATTTGTTTGACCATCGACTCGTGGGACTCGTGTTATCCCCGGTAATTGCTATCCGTGGAACTACTCCACAGAGTTGCAACAACATTACTGGGTAACACCTTTCTTTCGACGAGTCGGAAAGAAAGTCTCTCGAATTATCACCGCCTTTGATATCCATGAAACCATAGGAAATGAAAAATATATTAATCTAAATACCTCTATTTGGCTCGAAAAAATAAAATGAAACAAGGAAAAGGTTTAAGGTAATTTTGCACATAAGGGCGTGCACAAAGGAGAATTACCAAGGAAAAACGGACTTGAAAAAGTCTGACATGGCCGAAACCCGGGATATCCATGCTCACTAAGTCCCCAAAGCGGCTTGTTGAAACGTCCCTCGACCTTCCTCCGTCCTTCGTCGTGGCTTCGATAGCAGCCTCCCGGATAGAGGAAGATTCCGGGTTCGATTCTTGGCCCTGTCAGACTTATTTCAAGTCCGTTTTTCCTTGAGAATAAAGTGAAACATGTTCCATTCATTAATATCTGGAATCATAACTTCCGATTGTTCATCTCTATCAAATTAGCGGCAGTCCTTTCTTCTCCTCTCATCATTCACATCTCTGCTCCCCCTCCGTTTCATCTACGTACTTATCGTGTCTTCGAATACTTATTAACCTGCTAATCACTCTGTGTGTGAGATTTGTAAAGCTTTTCGGACAATTCCTCGCGACTCGCCAACAATTATTCGTGGCAGATGATTCCTCGAAGCATAGAATTCCTCGCCGGAAAACCGCAATATTGATTAATGCGATTTCCTCTGGTTAATTGGTTATTTAAAGGAAACCTCCAACGAACCCATCAAATGTCGTTTGAAAATGCTAAAAGGAATCGCAATGCTAGGAATTATTGGTGAGGAATGATTCGCGAGGAATTGTTCGCACACGGTTTGTAAAAATAGATATCTATTATATATAGATGCTTCTCCGGATTCATTCATGTACATAGCTATATATATAGGATACTAATTCACAGGCTAAACCACAAGCGTTATTGACTTGAAGTTTTTACGACGTGTTGGCCATAACGTGTACCTGCCAGAAAAATTGTGATTTTGAACCTCAATGTCATGGGTTCGATTCCAGAGGGCCCCAAAGTCCCGATTTTTTTCATTTATATGCATTGCTTTGATTTTTGGGAATTAAAAAAAGAATACTTCCCGGATAGGTGGAGAACTGAAAGTCAAGAAGCCGATTGATATGGTCAGGATCTATCGATAACATTAATGATTTTTACAGAAAATATCCTGGGTTCGATGCTAGGACGATGCAAAAATCTGCCCTTTAAAATGCATTGAGGTAGTTTTTCATTATTTTTTTATGCACTTTTCGAAAGACAGACATCACCAGAAAGAGCCGGGTTTGATGTCGGACGGAGAAATTGCAGCGAATTTTAAGAATATTTTCAATCCTTTTCCACTTTTGAGGACCATCTCGATATAATGTCGACTTTAAATTTGTGTTATCAACATGCTTGCATTCTGCAAGCAACATTTTACTCGTAATAAATAAATAAATTGAAATTTTATAGTGTTGGCAGAAAATGCGTTTCTTACGGTAATAATTAACACTATTACCAATAGGTGCGGTGAAAAAGTGGCAAGGTACTTTTCTTTCCTCTTTTAGAATTCGAGACAGTAGTTTGGATGACACATGAGCTGCAGCGTAATGCGATACAAAGAAATGTCTGTGATACTCAGAATAGCTAAATTCCTTCTTTGGATGAAATATTTCCATAAAAAATTGGATGACTCTTAGTACCCGTTTATTGAACCAAGCCAATTCTGCAGTTTTGTGTTAATCTTTGTGTCACGTTATAAAAAAATACGGAGGCCGATTGTAACCATCGTAAAAATGGATTTTCTTTGAAATTCCCTATTATGGCCCATTTTCTTTGTTGCAGGCCAAGAGAGAACATATGCTTTTGGAAAACGCTTCACTCTGTATGAACTGGTAACCATACTGGAGAAATAATAGGTGCAAATATGTCTAAACTATTAGATTATTATTAGATATCGAATAAACCTTGACTGTGTATTTGTGTTCTCAGGATACATTTTTTTCTTCGTATTTTCTTCCATCTCTTCCCTCCTTCATCCAAAAAGGAGAAATTGTCGGAATTTCCAATTTGATTTCCAATAATAAGGTAATTCCAGCTGAGATGCCCCACTGGGAGAGAATTTCTAGTCGTAGTACTTTTAAGGAAAACGACAAGATTGATTTTTATGTAGCAGGGCTTCAAAAGCGTGTTGCTCGATAAGATAAATTTCTCAAAAAATGTGGAAACTATGTAGAAAAGCAGTTAAATTACGTACTTTCAAATGAAAATAAATTTATTTTGTACTATCCTGTTTTAATTTTTTATGCCAAAACGGTACTTACTTTTCAAACATTCCTCGTATGTTTGTATTTTTAAAATATTTTTTATAGATTTGTATTTTATTTTGTTACATCATTTTTTTATACTATGTAAATGTATTGGTTAAATCAAAGGTGGGACTCATAAGCCCCAATTTCGCCAAAATGAAGTCCCTTGTATGTACGTAGGTATGAACTATTACTAACCCACAGTGGCTAATCCATGAAGGTTTTCCATAACTCTTCATTGAAAATCAGAAAACTATTCATTTGATTAACTGACAAAATCTGAAAAAATAACTAAGATTTGAGAGACTTTCTAAGACTGAGACTGCCAATGTACAGATTCAATTTTTAATTTTGAAAAAGAAAACTCAAAGCCATCCTAAACTGGAACATGGACATCTTGAAGGCATCTAGATCTGGCTTAGAATTGATCTCAAATTTTGACATTTGTATATAAAAATTAATCTTTGATTTATCGTCTAATTGTTTTAAATTCTGAACTCTTTGTCAAAGTTGTAAATCTATTGTACTTTTTTAGACACATGACATACTCATTAAAAATAAGTATATTCATTAAGAAGGTATTATAATTAATTATATTAATAATAAAGGTAAATTTTACCTAATTTTTACATTTGTTGCCATTCGCTTAATATATATTGTAAAAATCTGATGTGGCCAGCACATGACTTTCTCCATATATAAGATGTAAATACTTATCTACGACAGTAATTTCGAACTCTAAACATTATAAATAATGTTGTTCGGGACATGCTGGATGAAAAACGATGAAACTGGCCTTTCGCCCATAGAGCCCAGAGCGCCCACAAAGTACATAATCAGCAACTTCCGGTTTATCAGTATTTCAGGAATAACTCCTAAACAATCAGTGATACGAAAATATGTTTCATACAAAAGTTATAGTAAATTTTATTTTCTAAAACATTTATAATTAATAGTATTTACCTAAATATCATATTTATGGAGATATTTTAAAAACCGGAAATGAGCTTTGATGAATGAAGCTCGACTTCCGGTGAACCGATTTACCCCAAAAACTAATCAACTCTAACGACACAAACCAAAATACTATATATGAAATTTGGTATTGATCCGATAAATAGTTTTCATGTTAGAGCGCCCACAATGTACATAATCATCTTCTTCCGTTTTATCAGTATTTCACGAATAACTCCTAATCAACCGGTGATACTAAAATATGTTAAATACAAAAGTTATAGTAAATTACATTATCTAAAACTTTTATAAGTAATACAATACACGTATATATCATATTTATGGAGATATTTTGAAAACCGGAAATGAGCTTTAACGAATAAAGCTCAACTTCCGGTTGACCGATTTACTCCAAAAACTAATCAACTCTGACAGCACACACCACAGTACTATATATGAAGTTTGGTGTTGATACGACCAATAGTTTTCACGTTAGAGCGTCCACTATCACACACACACACACACACACACACATACACACAGACATCATTCCGAAAATGGTCAAAACGTGTTCTAGGGACCCCAAAACATGTATTTCCGTTGAAATCTCGAAGTCGAATTTTTTCATGAAAACAATACTTTCTCTATACTTCGTATATGGAGAAAGTAAAAATGGAAGTGGTTTGACATGGTTTAAGGGAAAAATTAAATTAAAAATGAATGACATGTCAAATTTTATTTTAGAATGGGGTAAATCAAATCTGTAATCATTTTGGCTCAACAGAGATGTATGGTATGAAGCCTGAGATTTATTTCTCAAGAAAAGAGTTATTCATCATCTGGAAATATTCTGTAAATCAGCAAAAATTAAGTTCAAAATTATAATTGTGTTAAGGTAAAAGCCACTCAAAAATCGACTCAAATGAATGTAGGGTAATAGAATATTGTAAGAATTAGAAGAGGAAAATTTCTTTATTGATTTGAAGGAAGGCATCAAAAATGTTCCTCTAAAAATTGATTATTATGTATCTCTCTAAATGATTTTCTCTTCAATTCTGCCCTATTTTATCTTCATTTTCCTTGTTTCTTTCAGGAGTTTTTGAGAATATCCATCATTTACCTTTTTGGTTATAATCCATTCACAGGTCCCCTTATTTTTGCTGTTATTAACTTATGTGACACTGGCTTCCATTTTTCAACAAAGCAAGACCAATTAGTTCATGATTAATCTATTAACTACATATAGAATGGAGATTGAGATCATGCATTGATATGATTGAAGCTCATACTTTATTCTTATTTGCGAAATTCCGAATATCCTTTATGACAAATAGTGATGTATTTTAAATCATTTGCTTAAAAATTATATAAGATGCTCTTTAACGAGGTTAACAAAAAATAAATATGGAAATCTATGGCAGATTTTATGTATTCATTTAAGTTTCTGCAAATTTGGATATTAAGTTTGTGATGTTTGGCTTAAATTTAAAACCATCAAAGATGATGGTAATCCCTGCGTAGTTATGGTGGTATAAAGAATCCAATTGTAAAATTTTATCCTAGAATGTAATTTTACTTAATTTCTTATAAGTACTTCTCAATTTTATTTTGCAGATAGTGGTATCTCCTGTACTTGCTGGCTTAGCAGTTGGCATTGGTGTTCCTATTCTCCTTTTCTATGTCTATGGAGTCGTACCAGTTTCCCTGTGCAGATCTGGGGGTTGTGGAGTCTCCACTTCTCCAGCTGGAGGTGTCCGATTTGATTTTGATGAAGGCGATGGGGGAGTGATTGGCCTTGGTGGAGGAATTTTGGGCCCTCAGACCCCAGGTGGTGATGGTTCTTCAACTCATGGGCTCCTTGGCAGATCTGGAGGGGCAGGTAAGTCCATTTAAGGAATGATTCCATTATATCTTCTTTTATTCATAACTCAAAATTTCTGTGCTGTAGAACTCTGTTTAGGTCACATAATGAGGTTATTTTACCTTTGGTATAATTGGTTATGCATTTTATAATAACTCTGATGGAACATATTACATGAAAAAATGCCCTTTCCTTCATTATTTATTTATTTCACATTTGAATATCGAATCATGTTCCATGAAAAATGGATATCATTAGAATCATGGACTCTTGATATCATTTCTGAAATTGTTGGTCAATTTGATCTGAGAAAAAAGCTTTTTAGGTGATGAGTACGTTAATTTAGGATCCTTATTTCATTCTTTCACAATCTCTTTATTTAACTAAGCTCTTTTATTCAGATTGTAATAATGAGAGTCATACTTTGCGATGTAATAATATGGTATTCACATTGATGCAGATACAGCTTCGGTTGACACCCACCAAGGAGGAGGAGGTGTAGTTGGTGTTGGAGGCAATCCCTCCATTGGTGAGGCGTCGCTGTCTTTGGGCAGTGGCAGCCAATTGGAGCGCTTGGGAAGAGAGGAAGATGAGGAGGAAGTTAGGCAAGGAGGGGAATCAGGTAGCAATGCTGCTTTGGCTGGAGCAAGCCTAGCAGGCAGTATAGCGTCAAGCCTCCTCCCTGGAGGTCAAAGGTGAGAATGCCATTTCTAGCTGTAAGTGTCCCTTCTACAACTTATTATTCAGTTTTTGTCTTAATTTTGTCACCTAAATACTCCCAAAAAATGAAGAAAATTATTTTGTTTAAAATAAATTAAATTATTAGCTATTTACCTTTTCCTGTTATGATTTAAATATTCGTGTTTATAAAGTAGTAGATTTGTATTTTTATCTGTGCACTCTGTAGAGCATGTTTTCTACTTGCTTTCAAAACATATCATGGATGATCTAAAGTAATGTCAATGTTTATGTTTAGTTGGGACCTTTTCTTAGTTCATCCAGCCATTTTATTTAGCTCAGTTCATTGCATTAGAGCAAGTAGAATTTATTTTGTAGATAATTAGTTTTTCTTGATATTTTTTTTATTTCTCTTTGAAGCTTATATTTTACAGACTAGATATGTAGCCATAAATCTATATTACAACAGAGAGAGTAATTGTTATTCAAGTAGCATTAGGAGCAAAAGTGGAACAATTTAGGTTGTTGTGGGGAAAAGATTCATCAGACATCCTCTATAGAAAAACTTATGTACAAACTGATTTCTTACAAAAAGCCTTAGTCATATAGAAGACAGTTTTGAAGTGTGTTCCTAATATACTGTACTGTTTGAACAGTGAAAATTATTTATTTGGGGTGAGAAAGTTTATTGAACAGATAAGGAAGGTATATCTGTGCAAAACCTCAGACCAAAGAAGAGAAGAATATCTGTAAGGAATTAGGGTATGTATGTGCAATGCTCAACACTTAATTATTTATTTATATATACCCCACAAACATCCACTTTCTGGACTTTTACAGTGGTAGGTAAATAACATTAACAAAGAAGGATCACACATGACCATTCCTGTAGTGGAAAAATTCCAACTAGCTGGGATTCGAACCCGGGACCGTGGAGTTGGAGAAATAACATTGAAGCGGGGATTGGAAGCTTCAATAAAATTGTCACACGTGGTTTAATTATGCCAAAATACTGAATACATTTAAATGGGAAAAATCGTGATTTTGGGGCCCTCTGGCATCAATCCCATGACACTGAGGTTCAAAGTGGCATTTTTCCTGGAGGTTTCACGTTTGGGCCTATACATTTTAAAAATTTCCAATCAATGATGCTTGTGGTTTAGCCTGTTAATTATTATCCTATCTGGGTATCAATCTATCTATATGAATGAATCCAGAGAAGGAATTATATATAATAGATGTATGAATGAATCCAGAAAGGGAATTATATATAATAGATGCTTCATAATATAGGGTTTGAATGATCACAGTTGAGTATTTGCAATATTTATACAACAAAATGGCGGACCATCATTTTACTGCAAATTTTAACTTAAAGTTAGGAAAATAGTAGTGATGTACCATGCAATTTGCGAGGCCAATAAATAAAGCGACTTTTCGGTTGTGATGCAAGAGCAATATCGGCACGGCGGAGTGCCACTTTCTGATATGACGTCGGTTTTGAAAGGATATGCGGATAAAAATGCTTCTGAATAGCATTTTTAGTGGCTTATAACTATGAAATAATGCTCTATACACATTTCAGGATAGAATTACTTCAGAATATCCTAATGATATGAAGAAAAAAAATCTCCTTCTGTAATGTTTTATAAAACTTTTTCTGTGCATGCCTTCATTGTCAAATTTTCTTTTATATTGAGATCCATAATTTTTTTGTTTAAAATAGGCTGCTAATGTTTTAAGTCTAACTAAATTAATGAGATCTTCCCTTTTGCCTTAAATACACTCATCATATGAGGAATCCTCACGCCATCTCCTCTTCATTGCTCATGATAAGGAGCTCCTTCACATCTTCGCCCATTTACCTTGATTTTCTTGTTGCATTTGTAGGTACATCGATATCATATGATTTGACGTGAGTAACAATCTCTATAGCATCCCCATTGGTAGCCACTCGTGAGATTCACTCAGTTTTCGTGTGAATCATTCATGATATTTTCTAGTGTCTTTATTTCGGGCTTCCATCGCCTCTTCCAAGAGTTGCCCCAAGGGAAGAATTTACATTTACATTTAAACCCTGCAATCTGCTAGTGGCGCATGGCAGGGGGTGTAAAACACCAACATCCCTATTTAACCTGAAGAGCCATTAGCTTCTCTAATACTTTGCGGTAAAAATGACCAAAAGTAACTATCTGTCCAGGCAACTACTTCCCTGTATCGCTTTTTGTTTTCTCCTGAAGATCACAAAAGTTTATAACTGGGATAACATTATAACCTATCTTCTTCCCGAAATTGGTTGTGATAAATTTATCAAAAAGCTTCCGTCGATACTCAAGTCTTCTATCACTAAGAGAGTTCCACCCAAGAGATTCTATCACAGCCACTGCAGTCAAATCTGAAATCTCCCTTAATGAACCTTGCTGCTCTACGTTGAATCATCTCAAGATTGGAAATTAATCCTACTTCGTGAGGATCCCAAATCGCACAGCAATACTCAATAGGTCGAATCAGGGATAGTTATGCTATTTCTTTACTTTACATGAGCATCCCCTCAGAATTCTACTGTAATATTTGCATCCCTTTTGCCTTTCCTATTATGCTTCGAATATGCTCCTTGAATGAAAAATTACTGCGAAGCATAATTCCAAGGTATTTATGATGCATAACGAGCTCCAAAGGATTTCCTGAAATTCTATATGGTACGCAGAAAATGTTGGTGGACCACGTAAAAGTCGTAGGAACACACTTCTTTACATTCAGCTCAAGCTGCCAATCACTACATCAACCCGAAATAATATTCAGATCATTCTGCAAACAACTATGCTCAGGAGTAACCAGGGAACTGAGAAATAATTTATTCCCGGAGCTTGGCCTCACTCTTTTTTCTCTCTTCCCTCATACATCGGCAGCCATACACTTCCAACTGCCATGAATCCCTCACACGTGTCCCCTGCACTTATGCATGTGCTTCTCACGTGCATCCCATGCATCCGTATCCACTCAGGATGGAAACTCCTGTGTGTGCAGTTACGGGGAAGAGGAGTTGGGAATGTGTAAATATGCGGACACAAAGTCACATCCTTACACCTTTAACACTAGGAATGCCGGACTTATCACCCCTCCTAGAACAACCAAATGAAGCCATTTTGACTCCTACCTTATTGTTGTTCATTTTTGCAGTTTATCTCTGCTTTTATTGATAAATTGCTTTATTTTATCCATTTTGTTTATTATTGTAATTGTTTAAACATTGTTTTAACAATAATGTATTTTTTATTAATTTTAATTTTTTAATTTATACCCGCTAAGTCTAGAGTATTTTCAAACAAGTGGATAGGCCATCGCCGAGTACCTGTTTTGGTGGTATATTTACGTGCCATTTGGTCTACGGCATCTTCTCCATATTTATTTTCATTCTAAAGCTTCACCGTTTCAGGAGTTTTCTTAGCGGAATCAATAGGAACATCGACATCGGGGTAGATGGAACTAATAATTATGTCATTCTTGTTTGGTTTACCTTGATATACAGTAAGTGTGTAATCATCATTGTTTCTAAAAAGTTTAGAGTTATACAATTTTTCTTTCATTGATTTGATTTCTTTTGGTACTTCTCGTCTTTTCTTATGCCCTGGCCTGGCTACTCTGACTTTTTAGCTGTTCAGCGAGTTTGACTGAAGAAAATAATTATCAACGGTAACATTTCGCCATTTTTTCAAAAATGCCTGCATTAATTTCAGTGCTGTGTGGTAAGCTAAATGACAATCAGCATGGCATGAATTATCTTTTCCAACATAAAAAAAGCCATTTGCAAGATATTTGCTATCCTTTTCAACAGCTAGCCAATATTTATGGCCGTATTTATCTGGCTTAGAAGGAATGTACTGAGTGAAAGGACATCTAGTTTTGCTTGGGAAATGTTGTTCATCAACCGTATTTTAGGGACTGGGTTTGTAGCAAGCTATGTAATTATCAATGAATCTATCCCACACTGTTAAAAAGAGAGCAAAATTGTCAGTTTTGAATCGCTGGGATCAATTAGACTTCTCATCAAATCTTAGATAATGCAAAATGTTTACAAAACG
The DNA here is from genome assembly GCA_947579665.1 of Sympetrum striolatum. Classification (NCBI taxonomy): domain Eukaryota; kingdom Metazoa; phylum Arthropoda; class Insecta; order Odonata; family Libellulidae; genus Sympetrum; species Sympetrum striolatum. Next base: position 9,681,712 of record OX388350.1, read on the forward strand.
GTTCCTAGACATCGCAGTTTTACGAAATAGTATTCTCCAGTCCTTTGACCAAATACTTGTAATAGAGTGATCCGCTGATATTGTGCAGGTGTAAAATATGGCAATACATACATCTAGCTCTTCATCGGAAAGAGTCAAATCTTCATCATTTTGCCTGCGTGCTTCCTCAAGAACATCGCTTTATGTGAGTCAGTATACACAAGTCGATAAATAATCGCCATGCACTCATAGGACTATCACTAGCAATATTTCTTCTCACGTGTCTTGTAGGTCCAGGCGCTTCTCTATATAAGTATATTTTGGTTTGCACGCCTACCAGGTAAGTGTTCTCCAATCTTCAGCAGTTTCTATTGAAATCCATAAGCTGACATAAGCATTCCTGGAGAGTCATCATCGCCTACTGTGGTTTTATTTCCTCCATTGTCTTCACCGCCGCAGTCATCTGTCGAGGATGTAATTTTGCCTTGCTTTGTTGATTATTTTAGTACTCGGCCTGGAGGATTGCTGGTTTCGTCTGTATCTTCAGACTCACTACAAATGTTTTGAGGAATAAAATCTTCGCCATTGTCAGAGTCAAAATGAACTTCCGTTTTCCATTCCGATTCACCTTTTGGTATTGAATGCAAGATAGAAAGGATTTCATCGGGCTTTATCTTAATTCCTCTAGCCATATTGCCAATCAGGAAAAATGAAGTTCGTACTTCACAGGAGTTGTACGGTCCACTCTAGAGTTCACTGGATTCACTAATGCAAATCAAGGGCAGCGCACGATTGTCATGTGCGGCGCACGGCCTGGTAGGGCCGAACATGCTAGGACAGTAACTTTGTTCCTTTCCACTGATTTATTTTCCTGGCACATCATTATATCACTGGAAGGATACAAAGTTACTTTTTCACGTTTGATAATCAACTCCCACATAGTCAAGGCTGAAACAATGGAGCATGTTAGACAGTATTGCGCTACAGCAAGACTTACAGGTGATGAAAAGGTTGGGGAATGGAGAGCAAGGCTGACACCACGACTCCCAAACACACGAATTTGAAAGCATTTCAAATGGATTGCATATTCACCGCTTTACCACAAGGTAAAATAATATCAGGGCATTCACATGCTTTGTAGTTCCAAACGCGGACCTGTATAACAAGAAATGCCTTCAAAAATCTCGCAAATGTTTACCAAAATGAATAATAATTATAAGTTAAAGCCAACAATTGCTTAATATCAATTATAAACATAAAAAAATAAAAACTCGAACATATATTACTATTTGGTGAAAAGACTAGCAAAACACAGTAGGGAGTCAAAATGACTCTCTTTGGTAGTCGAAGGTAAATTTTGAAAAATGGGTACTATTTTCATCAAAAACTATTTTCATCGTAAATCCTTATTTTGTGTCAAAAATTAGTAAAAGTCATGGAATCTCAAGCCAAAATTTTAGTCAGGGCAGAGAAATAAAACTCGCGAGGAGTCAAAATGACTCCATCAATAGTTCTAGTGTTAATTATTTATTAAGATAACTTCATTTCTTGCAGCTCTCCCCCGATCACAGTTATTTTCCCTCTCGTAAAATTGTTAAAACTTAGAGGATGAGAGGACATGCGAGGAGGATTTGAAGGGTCCAAGGATTTTGAAAGATGAAGTTGAGAGAGCAATAAGAGACCTGATGGACACAGTGGGAAGACAGTGGGCTCTGATGGAATCCCAGCAGAGGTGTTGAAGGCCTTAGGGGAAGGTGCAATTAGTAGAATCACTAATCTTGCTAACAAGATACATGACACACGGGAGTGGCCTGATGATTTTCTGAAAACAATTATGATGCCAATGCCTAAGAAAAATAACGCTCAAGCTTGCAAAGATTTCCGTACAATCAGTTTTATAGCGCATGTGACAAAGATGATGAATAATAATGAAGAGGATTGAGTACCAGAATAATAATGAAGAGGATTGAGACTACGATAGAGGAAAACTTGGGGGAAGACCAGTTTGGATTTCCAAGAGGAAAGGGATTAATGCAAAAGGGTGCATGAGAATGCTGAGCGAAAGGGCACTGGAGGTAAACAGGGAGATGTTCATCTGCTTTATTGATTATCAGAAAGCCTTTGATAGGGTGAAATGGGATGAACTGCTGAAGATTTTAAAGGAAATTGGAGTGGATTGGAAAGATAGAAGGGCAATAAAACAACTGTATATAGGACAAAGAGTAGTGGTGAGGATAGGGGGAGATGAGACGAAGCAGACATCTATAGGCAGAGGTGTGAGACAAGGGTGTTGCTTGTCACCAATTTTATATAATATATATGGTGACAAACTGGTAGAGGAAGCCTTGGAGAGGATTGGAGGGATAGTGGTAGGAGAAGAAAGTGTGAAAACCATTAAATATTCAGACGATCAGGCTATGATAGCAGAGAGTGAAGAAATGCTGTAAGAAATGGTAGAGAAAATCAGTATAAAAGGAGAGGAATACGGAATGAAAGTTAACATCGAAAAGTCGAAGGTGATGAAGGTATCAAAGAAGGCTTGCCCAGTACAAATTAAGTTGAATGGGAAGGAATTGGAGCAGGTCGAGAAATTTAAATATTTGGGAAGCACCATCACATCTAATGGCAGTTGTACAGAGGAAATAAGAAGTATAACAGCTCAGGGATAGGCAACGTTCCATAAGATAAAAGAACTTTTGACAGCAAAGAACATCAAGATGGAGTTAAAGAAAAGATTTGCAAAGAGTTTTATCTGGAGTATTGTGTTATATGGATCCGAAACATGGACGTTGAAAAAGAAAGTTGAAAAATACTTGGAGAGCTTTGAAATGTGGCTATGACGAAGGATGGAGAGAATAAGTTGGACAGACAGGATCAAAAATGAAGAGGTACTGAGGAGGGTTGGAGAAGAATGAGTGATTTTGAAAAACATAAGGAAAAGGAAAGCAAGATGGATATACTAAGAGCAGAATGCCTACAGAAGAAGATTTTTGAAAGAAAGATCAATGGGAAATAAGGAAGAGGGAGAAGGAAATTTGGAATGCTAACTGAATCGAAGAGAGGAAAGGAATATCAAGCTCCAAAAAAGAATTCTCAGGATAGAAAAGCCAGGAGAAGGCAGTTCCATTGAGACCTGGCCGTGGACAGAAATACAATGATGATGATGATATGAGGCGGTCTCTTCAGTTTTTCATCCTCAGATTAATTCCTTTTCCATCAAATCGCATAGTCTCGTAGGCGTATTACTAGGTGTGCAGGGATGCATAAAAATTTTCTGTCATAAAACAGTACCCCTTGTCCAATGGTTTCACTAATGTCATTACAACTTGCCACGTCATTGGAAGATTTGAAAAATGTTGCAATAACCAGAAAATTGGTTAATTATGATATGACTCCTAAACGGTGGTTGATATCAATAATTTTTTCAAATAAAACTTATAAAAAAATGCATTTTTTGTAACTTTTATAGATAATATATACCTAAATATCAGATTAATGAAGGAATTTTGCAAAAATGGAAACGAGCTACGAAAAATAAAGCTCGACTTCCGGTTAACCGATTTACTCTTAATCTGACTTAACTCTAACAACACCAACTAAAGTGCTATGTATGAAATTTTGTGTCGAAACGACAAATAGTTTTCATGTTAGAGTGCCCACAAAGTACATAATCAGCAACTTCCGGTTTAGCGGTATTTCACGAATAACTCCTAAACAATCAGTGATACAAAAATATGTTTCATACAATAGTTAAATTAAATTTATAGTAAATTACATTTTATAAAACTTTTATAAATAATAGAATATACCTAAATATCATATTTATGGAGATATATTGCAAAAACGGAAATTTGCTTTGAAGAATAAAGCTCGACTTCCTGTTTACCGATTTACCCCAAAAACTAATTAACTCTGACAGCACCTACCATAGTGCTATATATGAAGTTTAGTATTGATACGGCTAATAGCTTTTACGTTAGAGCGCCCACAAGGACATGCACACACACACACAGACATAATTTTGAAAATGGTCAAAACAAGTTCTAGGGACCCCAAAATATTTATTTCTGTTGAAATCTCGAAGCCGATTTTCTTCATAAAAACAATACGTTCTCCATACTATGTATATGGAGAAAGTAAAAAGTGTGACTAAAATATTCTATGTTTTTATAGATGGAAAACATGTGTATTACAACAGATTAACATTTACAAAAAAACGAAGAATAGACCTAAACTTTTGATCTTTAATGCATGTGCCATCCACCCTCCAATATTCTATCCATTCAACATATATGCTTCATAGCAATCTTTTTGATTAAGTTTTACACTGGCTAATTAAACACATTTCCCCTTCAAAAATATTTTAGATTTACTAAGTGTGTTAATATCATTATTTATGACTTATTTTTGTTATCTCATTTGCAAAATAACATGTATTCATGTTTATCGTATTCATTCATTTAATCATTAGACTTTATAAAAGTGAAAATGTTTTGTAGTTTCTGATTTCTGACTTAAAAATATCAATTAAGTTCAAATAACATGTTTACTTCTTACGAGAGATCTTCTTTGCCAATTCTTTATATCCCCCAGTCTTCCTGGACTGATACAACCCTACTACCTGAAATATCTATTGATTATATCTTTACTTATGTGCAAAGGATTCTAAAATCATATGAGACCACAGTACTGGTGTCATTTTAAGAAATGCATGTGAAGTAACCCCTCTTTCTTCTTTTCGGTAACCTTCAAACTTATAGACAATATTTCTCACGTCTTTTTTTTTTTAGCCCAACTCAGCCTTAATTACTAAATCTAATATAAATCTACTATTGCATTGAATATAATATCTATATAGCTGTGGTAGCATTTTAGCTCTTGTTGTTTTGGAGTACAGTACATTCATTTTACAATCATCCACATTTTGAGGCATACCACTGTTTAGTGTCCCTTACTTTTACCAGAACAAATAAGATTCCTGAATAAAATGCCGTATATCACCAATCCCTTTTTTAAAGTAGCACTGACAACATTAGTAAGCAAATGAAATGGTACATATACTTAGGGGTGGGGAAAGGTTTGGCAATGAACTGCTGTCAGAGAATTTTATCCGAAAGAAATGTTCAAGTACCAGTGGCGCAGCCAATGGGGGGGGTCCAAGGCTGCCGATAAAACAAAAAATGCCTACCTCACAGGGGCTAGTGTATTCAATCTCTCTACTTACTGCAATGTATGACAATTCATGCAGAAACTAAATGAATTGAAAACTAGAAGAGTTTAACGCTTATATGGCCAACTTATTAAACTTTCCAAGATAGTAGTTTACATAAGCAAACTATTGGAAACTTAGCATTGTTTGGATTTCTAGTTTGGATACGTCCAATATCTATTAAAAACTCAATTTTTTCTATGCTGAAGTTTTTCAGTGTTGTAGATATAAACTTCCTGAATCTTTGAGAGTTCTTTCTTCGAAGAGGTTGACAAGCGTGAGAAGGAAAAAATTAGTTATGGTTATTTGGCAAGTAATATAGAACGTAATATCCACTCATTAGATCCCCCACATTGGCACGCCCATGCTTATTTGAATATCTTTCATTATTAGACTATATCATCAGCAGAAATTGGAATTTAATTTGAATGTCACCAGTCCAGAAAACACCATCAATGCATAAAAATAATGATATGAAGTACATATACAGCGTATTTCACAAGGTTTATATGCGCCGTGCCAGAATTTCAATACAGGAATCTGAAGTTAATTAGATTTGATTACTAAGGTATTTTATCAAAAAGAGAATCTTTCAATTCAGTAAATACCTAAACTCAAAAAAAAATGAAAATGCTTTTGCAAAAACTATAATTTTTATTTCAAAACCAAGAATACAAAAAATTAATTAATTTAATTTTTTAAGTTACCTCCTCTACTAAGAAACATAAAATCATGCATATCAGATGAAGATTTCTGGTAGGATTACAATTAAGCCTGATTTTGTTATTTATGTATTAGCTAAGTATTCGATTGAATGCGTCACATATGACATTAAAAATTTGGCAGCATTAAAAAACAAAGTAGACTCTAGATTATAGTTGCTATCATAATAGAATTTGCAAAATTAAAGTTACATAACAAGGTGAAAAAATGTTATCAATTGAGGTAGCTGTCACTTTGTGGAACTCCATAATGGAAGGAGAGGAAATAACTAAGTCTCAGTTCCACATGAAATTTTACTAAGAGTCGACTGGTTTCGACTATGGTCTAGCCATCTTCAGGTTCAGATTGGAATTGAAGAACAGAAAATTGTTGGAAGCAGGTACTACAGCAGGGAGGAGGAAGCAAAGAATTGGTGAACAATGGAGAGCTCAAAATAACTTCTTTTATGGCGAAGTTTTTCCTTACGTAGGACTTATGGTATAGACGACTTCCAGCATTTTCTGTACAGTATATATGTGTATAGATATATGCATATATTAGCATATGCCTGTACGGTATAAGAGGTGTAAGGTGCAGCAAATGCCATGCTCTCATATCCTAAGGTGCGAATTACATTTGTGGGAAAATGATATTTATTGTATAACGCTCGAATTTCGGGGTCCCATTTTTAATGATCAAAAAGATATTTGGTTAAAAAAGTTAACATATATTTTTTTAACCCGCATTCCTAGGTAAAGTAGACTTTTGCTAAATATAGTATAAGTATGATACTGAATTATATCTCAACTTATGGTAATGTTACAGTTTACTTAGGGATATTTTTATTTTTCAGTTAAAAAAAGTTCACATTTTTCTGGAGATGCAGCATTAATGTCAATGTTTAATAACGAAAGTACCAATTTTCCTCGAGAATTGGCATTAGCGGCGAAGATTGTAAAAACAAAAGTTCCAATTTTCCTCAAGAGGTGGCATTAGTGGCGAAGTTTATAAACAAAAGTTCCAATTTTCCTCAAGAGATGGCATTAGTGTCGAAGTGTATTATATAGTACATTTAATGTATCGAATGTCAATTCAATTATGGCTATCGATCTCGGTATGGACAATACACGGAAATCGTGACAATTTGACTTTATTTGAGATTTGACAATAGAGATAAAAGATATAAAGATTCCTTCGATAGAAAGAGGAGATATAATAATTCTAATATATTAATAATCGCTTCTTGTCTGGCAATGGCGTATTACTTAGTGGGAGCATCAGAGACGATAACAGGATTTAGGGATGTCGGTGTGTTCTTTTTTACGCACCACTTCTGGATTATAAAGCCGATACATTAAATGTAAAAATGATCATCAAAAAAATTGCGCATTGCTGGAAAAAATTACTCATGTATAAAGGGTAGATTATAATACAATTTGATGTAAATATCATTGCCACAAGTTGCAATGTATTGGAGAAATTAGATGATTAAATACAATGTGACGTCACCATTCTGCTGGTTGCATACTCAATTTTTGTTTTGCATCGCTGCAAGTGCAATTGAAAAGACATGGAAGAAATAAATATATAGGAAGTTAGTGCATAAAATTGACTACAAACTGTGTTAAAAACCATGTTTCTACGTAGTAAAGTTACGAAGAAAAAAATTAATATAGTTCTCCATCGCTGAAGTACGCATTTGATAACATCGACATAATTCATACGTTTCCTTTTTTAAATAAAAAAATTATTTGTATTAAATTATTTACTTTTATCATTTAATTGTTATATTGTTTATTGATATTGTATTAATTATTGATATATTTTAGAAGTAAACGTCTCGAAAAAGATTCGATTCCCATGAATACATCGAAAATGGCAAAGGTCTATTTACTGATCGAACTTTTTAATTAAACGTTTACATTAACGCTATATTTTAAAACTTACGAGGAAAATTGGAACTTTTTTTTATAAATTTCGCCACTAATGCCATCTCTTGAGGAAAATTGGAACTTTAGTTTATAAACTTCGACACTAATGCCATCTCTTGAGGGAAATTGGAACTTTTGTTTATAAACTTCGACACTTATGCCATCTCTTGAGGAAAATTGGAACTTTTGTTTTTGAATAAATCACCACATTGGTGCACCCATCCTTATTTGAACATCTTTCGTTATTAGACTATATCATCAGCAGCTTTCTTAGGAATGACTTCATCCGTAGCTTTTAAAATTACCTCCTCTTCTAAGAAACAAAAAATCATTCATATCAGATGAAATTTTCTGGTAGGCTTACATTTAAGCCTGGTTTCGTTATTTATGTATTAGCCAAGTATTCAATTGAATGCGTCACATACCGGAGAGTACAAATTCGGCTGCATTAAAGTATTCTGTAGACTCTTGATTATAGTTGATATTATAATTGAATTTGCAGAAATCAAGTTATATACCAAGGTGGAAAAAATAAAGACGTCAACTTACAATTATTTAGACTAAGTGATAGGTGGTTTAACCAGCAGAGAGATGATACAAAACCCAGTCTTACACATTGAGTGTTCAAAGGAAACAAAAATTTTCCACGAATTGAAATTTTGAATGGGCAATGCATAACCAGATATGAGATTCGTGGGATTCTATCACAAGAGAAAAAATTGGCTGCAGCCGCAGCTGCAGCAGTCAACCCCCCGCAGAGTATAGGCTACTTTTTATTTCCCTAAGGTCCATGGTTCGAACCCAGAAGATTCAAAACGTTTCCATAAGAAATACACATAAAGTTCATTTTTTCGTCGTGAGGTTTATTTCTTTTGCAAAACTAAATTAGAAAAAACAGTTGTAGGAAGTCAAAACTAGCATCAAAAGAAGGAAAATAGAATAAAGATTCTTATTCTGGTCGAGAAATATCATTTGCGATTCGAAATTGCGAGAATATTGATAAAATATACGAAACTTTTAGGTAGATTTCCATGTAGTAAATAACTAAGTTGATCTATATAGATTAAAATTCACAGTTCTAGTTAAGTGCTCACTAGCTGATGTGGTAGCATCACGGTTTTGTAAGGAGAAGTTTGTCAATTTGAATCCCTGGTAGGCCAAAATTTTTTTCCTTTTTATTTTCACAAATTTTGTTTTATATTCTTTTTATTTTGTAATTAATTTAATATTATACTGATAATCGTGCAAATATCATCATACATCGTAAGAATGTGCATGATCGGAAATATTGTGTATGGGAGAATAATGAAGTCACGAAGAATAGAAATTATATTTGTGCTTATATTTATTCATAATCCGATTTTTTAATCATTCGCAAGCACCCAAATGATAATTATCATAAAAGCATTTGAAGCAAAAGATATTTCGGTAATTTGAGCAACAAATAAATGATGGCTGCTGACATATACAAGGAGTTTTGAGCAGTTCTATTGAAAAGCAAACTTAGTTAACATTCCTAAAAATCTTTTGGTTGTCTGTTAGTTTTGAGGTGAACCAGGCGTATTGAAGCATATCAGTAAAAATGGGAGATGATATTGACTGTGAACTATGTATTGAATTCCGATGCAATCTTCTCGGGAAGTAATTTCAAGTAAATGACGCCTGTGCTATAGCCTGTGAATTGGTAGCCTATCTATCAATATAAATGAATTCGGAGAAGGAATTATATATAATAGATACATGAATGAATCCGGAGAAGCGTCTAAATATAATAGATATGAATGAATCCGGAGAAGGAATTATATATGATGGATCCCCCTTTTCTTTCGTTTTGTTTCATCACTGTTGCATTTTTAATCCAAGGCGGGGTTACTCTAAGAAAGTCTTGGTTATTTTCATACATATACGAGTAAAATGTAGCTTGCATACTGCAGATCAGCAGTACTAATTTCATATCGGCATCATTTTGGGACGGTCCTCAAAAGAAAAAAAAAGGATTGAAAATATTCTTAAAATTCGCTGCAAGTTCATCGTCTGGCATCGAACCTGGGTCATACTGGTGATCTTACTATGCAGCACTATAGAAGATCACCATCTCTGACTGTGTGTGAAAATTCAAGCAGAAATGTTGGCTACAACTGCCTCAAAAGACGTTCTACTTTTCACGAATTTAAATGGCTCTCTGGATTCGAACCAAGGACGATCTTGGAAATCTAAAATATGTTTCAGAATTTTATTTATGATCTCGATCTATATGCCGAATTTCAAGTTTCTATATTATTGGGAAAGGTTTCAAAATAATTCCTAAAAATCGGATCAACTTCTGATTGCAGAGACACCTGGTTTCGAACCCAGGACATATTGTAAACTGTGAATGAACAGTTTGATTTGTATAAATTTGCTCTTTTGTCATGCAAAGTTTAAAGTCGATAGCATGTCAGGTAGTACCTAAATTTTCTTCCCGTTATCTCCATAAGAAATGCATTGTAGGATGTAAATGGCCCTCTGGGATCGAACCAAGGACCATCAGCGAGTGGCTAAAATTTGATTATAAAACATATTTATGATACATATCCACGTGCCAAGTTTCAAGTTTCCAAGTCATCTGGAAGTAATTTTAAAAAATCTTAAAAATCGCAATGTAAATTAAACGGGAGAATATTTGCCCTGACCTAGCATCGAACCAAGGATAATCTTCGTCGATGTCTTTATGGTTTCCTGTAGATATGCACAGCGTCTAGCGATCCCTCGAGTTTCAACTCTTTATTTTTCCGGGAAGTGCCTCAAAAAAATTTTCGAAAATCCCCGCCATGTATCCTTATGGAGAAAATCGCGACTTTGGGGCCTTCTGGAATCGAACCCATGACACCGAGGTTCAAGGTCGGCTTTTTCCTGGAGGTTACACGTCATGGCCAATACGTCGTAAAAATTTCAAGTCGTTGGCACTTGTGGAACATGGTTAGAATTTTGATCCCCTATATATAACTTATATATAAGTATATCCGGAGAAGCGTCTATATATAATAGATAGATACACACATTCACACGGTGTCATTCACCTATAGACTGACACTTTGAAGCATTTGTTTATTAGGGTTTTTTTTGGTCGGGTGGTCTCACTTGGTACTTTGCACCACAGAGTGAACCAACTTCTTTTGCTACGTATGCTTCGCTGCCGGAATTTTAAACTGAGGCATGGTTATTATATGCAAATAATGGTCATATACATGCATACATACACACATTCACAGGATTTCATTTACTTATAGTGGGCAGTTTGAAGTAGTTGGTAATTAGTATTTGGTTTATCGTTTGGAGCTTTTGTATTAGTATTTGTATTTAACAGTACTTCCTTCTCCTGTTGAGATGCAACGGGTATATAATATATAATTTATCTCTCTCTATTTCGAGTGATATATAATTTATTTCTGCATCCCAGACAACACAGGATATGTAATACATCTGTATTAAATAAAGAATACGCAGGAAATACGTCACGAGATACATATGTATAAGTTGGAATACGCGCGAAATTCGTACGTATATTTGACGGAAAAGTGGCTCAAAAGTTCCATCAGATGTATGTATACGCGCGTATTACGAATTGTAAAATTGAGTAGCCTTACGCGAATAATACATTTGTATGTATACGTCAAATTTACAAATTGATATTCAGGCCTACATACACAAACTTTAAATGACAATATATTTGTGCAACTATTTCCCAGTTAACTGGGAAATTGTTGCATAATTAAATTATTAAATTAAATTTTCCATTTTCATACACTACTAAAATAGGCATATTAACAATTTTATTATTTTCCCATAGTCAACATTAATATTAAAATATTAAAATTAATACATGAAAAACCAGTCAATATGAAAAAATGAGGGTCATGGGGTATGTAAGAAATTGAAACCAGCACATTTGGATAACATAAAATTTATTCATACCAAGATAATAAAAAATTAAATACAAACAAAATACAACTGTACATTGTAGGTAGGCATCCCAGGGCCAGTTACACTCAGTTTAAGCCACAAGATCAAGATTCAAACAAAGATAATAAAAAAATATAATACAAACAAACTACAACTGTGCATTGTAGGTAGACATCCCAGGGCCAGATTACAGGACAAATCTCTCATAGAACAATGGCTGCACTATCCCGACACAGCTGCTGGCTAATATCCAGCATTGGAAATAAGTCACACTTCAATCCAGGAAACAGATCAAGAGTCTGCATCATCCAAAATATCCTTGAAAAGGAGAAGCACAAGTTAAAAAAACATCTACACAAAAATATTAGGCCCTTTTTAAGATTTGCTCTCTTAATGAGATATAAGTTTGTGATAAATATATCACTAAGTGAATTAAATGCTTATATTGAGTATATGGAAATGTATTCAAAGCAGTAAGGTCATGTGAACTATGATGAAGTCTTCACACAGTCAATATGACAATTTGAATTAATGTAATACCTCTAATGAACTTAAAGGTATATAATGGAAACTTCTCCAAATGAGTCAGGCCTATAATAAGCCTTAAGGTAATAAAATAATTTTTCACTTTTGGGAGTTCATTACTGATCAAAGCTATCTATAAAAATAGAGTGATATTTAGTCGTAAATCTCTATATGCAGAGCGTACAGACACATAACTTTAACTATTAGAAGCAGAGCTGCTATGCAACCTGGCAATCCACCATGATTATAACTACACAAATGTTTAAATTAGGTACTTACATTGGGGCCAGCTGAAGATTCGAGAAAGCAGAAGGAGCATGAAAAAAATAAATCATCATTAATGACTTCGATGTACACACGTTATCGTTCATAAAATGCACTACTTCAATAAGTACGTAAAGACTTAATTGAACTAAGGTTTAAGATACTTATAAAAGGTACATTTTTCTGAGAACAGAGGTAATTAGAACAAATACATTGGTCATTTAGCTAGTAGGAAAACAAACATTTATGTAAGATTGTTGAGAATAAAATAATTAAATTTTGAAGGTAACTAGCAAGGCTTGATAATTAAGGTTTTAATAACAAGGCTACTCCGATTTGATTACAGTCAACTCAACAAATGGCGATAGATAAACTCTGGATGCACGTACAGTTCATTTTCGTCGCAGCAGGCTTTATTTCGTTTTAAAATTTAAATTAGAAATAATAATTGCACAAAGTCGAATCAAGCACCAAAAGAATGGGAATAGAATAAATATTCTTATTTTGGTCGTGAAATATCGTTTACGAATCGAAATTTCGAGAATTTTGATAAAATGCGTGAATATTTTATCAAAATTTCGAAGTTGTAAACAACCCATATCCCCCTTGACAACGAAGGCGATTGTTTTAATTTTAGGTGGTACGAAGTTCACCGGTTCATCTAGTATAATCAAATATAATAAAATGAACGGAAATATCGTTTGAAGGAAAGCACAAAAGCAATAATAGTAAGGACGTATGAACGCGATGATGCAAAGCGAGCATATGCAATGGTCAATAAAGTTCACACTAAAGTGCAAATTGCAAAGAAATTTAAAAAAACAACATCAATATATATATGATACATCAATGATTTTATATATAGTCTAACTAACTATAGTCACATTTTATTTAGCCGTTAAAACATTAAAGGAAACTTATGAAAACGATCAACAGGTGATCGATCATATCTGAGAAAATCATCTCATATCACATTGAATAAAAGAAATCACACATTACCTTGATAAATCAGGAACAGGAAACCACTGGATCACGATTTATGAAAACGCCCGAACACAGGAGAAGGGAAGCCAAACTCCAGATTGCATGAGGCTGACGACGAAGTCAACGAAATTCGTTGATCTTGATGAATTCAAAATTCATGAGTTCCGAGATTGTGCCGACAGATAGCGTTACCGCGTTACAATATGTGCGCTCCGTACGCTCACTTCCACTTAAAATTAAATTTGTGTGCCACTTCCGAGAATATATAATACATGGTGAACAGATCATTTAAATTAGGAAAACTTGCAAATTTGTTCTAGGTAATAATTTCCGGTAAAACTTAAACAAACATTTCTTAATGCGAAAATACAAGAAATATACGTATATGTATTTTTTGTGTATTTCTGAATCATTTTTACAAATGTATCCATGCATGAAAAATACATAATGTATTTTTCATATATGGATACATATGTATAAATGCTCAATAAATACATATGTATTGCAAATTTAATACAATTCATAAATACATATGTATGCATCCAGTTAAAATACATCACAAATACATATGTATATCCAAATGTGTGTTGTAGGGGATTGTATGTTAAATGTTTGATTCAGTTGTCCTCTTGTACCTGTATGAAAACGTTACACTAAACGTGGTACTGCTTATCCTAATGTGATCTTAGAGTATACTTATATGTTCTCAGTTGAAGAAATTTTTCATTCAAAGTATATGAGATTGAATATTGAGTTGGAGCGGCTTTGTAGACTTAATTGTAACTTACATTTCTTGATATATTGGTTTGGAAAGTCTGGTATTCGCTATTTACCAACAATTATGATGCATTTGTTACGATCAAGGTTATTACACTGGTATTTATGAAATTAAATATCCCCGTAGAGAATCAACGGGTACTTCTGCTAGTGCTTAATAAAGGAACAAGTAACTTTGCAATTGTCGCTAACTCATCTTGAGATGTGCCCTCCGATAACAGCCCTAAAATAATACAATCCTAATTTATGCAACTAATAATGGCCATTTTACAAAAAACTACATAGACATTAACTTACGTTTTCCCGATATAGGCCTCGAGCTATTTGCGGATTTTTCGGATGTCCATCTGTACCTTATGAAATCCAAACTAAACTCTCCTTCGAACTGTTCCCTGTGAATTTCTCAAAAGCACTATTCAAGAGCCTAGCTTTGCATTCACACCCTCAAAACAGTCTCATGCAGAAGATCTAACTGAGCGTTTAATCAACCTGTTTGTCCCTCAAACGTAATCTTAATCTCTGTTTTCAGGGTGTGTTTCGAATTACTTCTCAAATGTTCCTTTGTGTTTTTGCGAGGAGTAAACGAATCAGCACTTTCGAATTCTTCTCATGGGAATCTTATCTTATGGTGTGAGTCATCTAACAAAAGGATATGGTTAAGAAGTGCATGCGTTGAACATTGTGTGCGAAACACTCGTAGCGTCCCATTGATATCGATGTTGGCTCTAGGCCTGCTCTGCTACCGAAAACATCAACTTAGCTGTAATCTGAGCCACATTTACTGGCATGCAAAGCTAGTCATAGGACTTCTTGGGGGGGGGTTTGAACCCCTAAACTTCCCCCCCTCGCTGCGCCACTGCCTGGGCCTATTTGCAAAATACTCACCGCAAAATTTTCTTATGTCCATTTTGAAGGGAAAACGAAAAAAAATTGAATCCTTTGTCTTCTGCCGGCGATTGTCGGACGATACCCGAATCTATTGTGCTGACGATTCTAACGATCATCCCGATTTTTTGAGAGGAAAAAAGACCCTATATGGTGCATGCTATTTTCAAGTAAATATGGTATTTTTGACATGGACATACTTTTTTAGGCATTATGAAGTATTAGCGTAAGGATTAAAAACCCTATAGTTCCATTCTGCCCCTCCTGTTGCTCTTGGATTCAAGAGACAGACCTTTAGTGTTAGAAATTGACTATAACGAATACGCGATAAAACAAGTACTTTTCCGATTCTTGTTTGCTCTCGTTTTAACGGACTTCTACTGTAAGTGATATAAAGAGGGTTTGAGGCAAAGTAAATTATTATTTGGAGTGAATTGAGGGCGTTCTAGAGGTGTTAAATGTTTTCATTTTCTTAAAGGCATTTCAAAAGTTTTCAACTGAGAAATTCAGTACGATTATCCCATTGAAGTTTACAATCAATTTGAATGCCAAGGAGTTTAACACAATCAGTATCGCTATGCCAATCACTGAGTCCCCAGAAAAGTGGTGTAGTTTTTTCGGGATTCATAATGCCCATTTGCTCTAAACCACTGTATAGCTTGGTCAAGTATTGGAGGATACGAGATTCTATAGGATCACAATAGCTCTATGAGAAAGTCATATCATCTGTGTAGATAGTAAAATCTCTAGATTTGTTTCTACTGAGATAATTACTAGACAGTCACTTATTTTTGTTTAGAAAATAAGTCTGCAGATGAGTGACAGAATTTGGAATAAATTATCACTAATATGTGATAGATAAAGTCTGCACTCAAAAAACCACTTCTATTTATGTCCTGCTTTTTTTTTAATTCTAACCCACTGTGTGGCATTATGTGTATTATAATAAATGCTAACTAAAAGGTAATGAATGCTTGACTAAGGAGATGAAATTTAAACACAAAAAGATAAGTAATCAGAAAAAAAATGGAAGAAAATAATATCCTTAGTGGAAAATCTCGAGATCTATGTGGTAATGCACCTGTATGGCATGATTGCCTAACTCCGTTTTTTTTTCTTCGTTGCTAAGAAAGGCACAGAGTGTTGATTGGTTGGACCCCTGACCACTATATTTAAGCAAAGAATGTGGTAGTAAGTTTTTATTTCAAATCTGTATTCCACAAACCTGAGAAATTCAATGCAATGTATAACAACTTATTACGCACATTATCAATAATAAATGTTTAAAGATTCCCATTTTGTATTTTGTTGGAAGAAAATATAATCTGAGTATCATCCTGAATTTAATGTCTAATGCGACTGAAGGTCCATCAGTGCTTATTCCTAATGTTTCTATTTTCACTCGTAATCATGTGATACCATTAGGAATAAATGCTATAGGAGGCCATCACATCTATTATCCATAAATGAAAACATAATATCACTTGTGACTTAAATATTGATTGTTTTTATTTATTGTAGACTGGAGGTGCAGGCAGATGTAGTTGCAGCTGGGTCTGTGTCATCATCTGGTAGAGGAAGTGCTGGATGTGATGCTGTGAGCAGTAGAGATGGAGGAGGGAGGGAAGGTGCTCAGAGGCTGAGCGTGAGCAGCAGTGGTAGCTGCACATCTGGAGGGGTCATTCTTGGAGGAGAAAAGGAAGACAAATGCCCCTCCTCAAAATCATCATCTGCTGTTGATGAAGGCTCTTCCACTGGGGGTGCATCCACAAGAGCCTTAGCTGGCTCCATTACTCTCAACTTCAAGGTACAAGGTGTACTTGTGATGATGGTTCAACTTCTTACAATTTAGGCCAAATTTAAAATGATATCAATGGCTGTGAGACAGCAGCAGCTCAATCTAACATTGAAAGTAGAAGAAGATGGAATAAATTATTTGATTTATCATTTTCATTAGTGTAAGGATCAGGACCTACTTCTGGTGTTGTTGAGATCCTGGATTTGATTTATAGTTTGGGAATGGATTTTGAGTTCTTCCATTTTTGTTTCTTCTTTTGCTATTTACCTTGGTAGATGATGAAATTGTTGATCTATTCATTTCCCATGTTTATTAGTAATGAACTAGTTTGAATTGTCAGGGAACAGATGATATTTTTATTGAACTTATTCCGAATTTGAGAATCATACAGTAGAAAAATACACATTTCGGGAGCGAGGTCGGTTTGCGTAAAGGATATGTTCGGATAATAGGTATTTCAACCTGAATGAGAAAAAGGAACTGAAAAAAGGCTTTGACGGGTTACAGTATGAAATAAGTGACAATAACGCAGATAATATTATTGAAAACTTTTATTTAAAGAAAACTACACATGACTGTCCCCGTAAGGGTTTTCTTTTCGAAATGACTACCGTTGAGTTAGATTCTGCAACAAGTTGAAGAATTTGGTCCTTCCGTGATTTTATATCATGTATAGTTGTCCTGCTAATATTGTATTCCTGCTGAAGATTGGATGAAATGAAACTTGAATATAGTTTATTTATTATGTCCACCTTTTGGTGTAACATCGCGACATTACCTTACGACATTACAACGCGTCGGTACCTGTCTTTTTCTCTTGACGTTCCCACCGCTTGAACAAGCTGCTGGACACGTTTTCTTCTTATTTTTATCCATTTAGAAGGTTAATTAATGTAGTATAAATACTTACTCTTGCACACCTTCAAAAGATCGGTGCAAAACACACGTAGCGGTGGCGTTCAAAATTATTGTATATTTATCGTGAAATGTTCATTGTTTGGATTTGTTCGTTGTTTAGATGTTCTGATAAACGATCCTCTACTGTATATTGCAATGTTTAAAAACAGTCTGTTAAGGATCCATCTTCAATCATATTAAACTTATAAAAAAAAAGGAATGGGAATCATGACTAATTATGTACGATGAATTATAAAACTTTCTGTGACAGGTAGGCTCAAGAATTCTGAAAAAAATTGTGTTGCTGGTACCTCAATGAGGCCATGGCCATAGACAATGCCGCAAAGTCGGACTAACCTACACTTGCCTTTGCACACTAAGTTCCCAAAACGGCTTGTTAAAATGATCTAGCTGGGTAGCTTAGATGGTTAAAGCAGCCTCCCGGATAGAGGAAGATCCAGGGTTGGATCCCAAGCCCCTTCAGACTTTTTTCAAGTCCGTTTTTCCTTGCAATTTTTCCTGGGTGCACGCCCTTATGTGCAAAGTACCTTTAACCCTTTCCTTGAGATATATTTTACATTCTTACGTTTGCAAGATATATTTTTTTCCATATATTGTTCTGCCTTTATGTTCATTCCATTGTTTCCAGTACATCACATTCTCTTATGGTGTGATCAATTATTTCTGCCTGAATAAAATTGATATGCTGAAGCGTGACTTCATGGAATGGAATAGACATTTCAAAAAATTAAAAAACAAAAAAACTTGGTATCTTCCACAGAGATTAATTCAAACACGACCGGTTTCGTCATGGTGGTAACATCTTCTGCCTGAATATTACGTTTTTGACATTTACCAATCACATTTTGTTCTTTCATAATGAACTAACACTAATTTTTGGTTTTTATTACTCTATCTTGTATGGCAACCATAATTCCTTGCTTCTGAAAAAATATTTTGTTGATCATTTTTTTGATGATACTTTATCAACATTGAAATGAGGAAGTAGTGCAAAGAATCGGAGAAGAGAGGCAAATGGTTTGGAAAATAAAGGAAGATGAATTGGTTAGAGCATTGTGTGAGAAGTGAGTGCTTGCTTAGGAAAGTGTGAATGATGAAAGAGAAGATGAGGAAAGAAAGATTGGAGGAAAGTATGATGATACCAACAGATTAGCCCAAGATAGACAAAAATGGAGGTCAATTATGAGTGAACAAGCGGCAGATCAACCCTTGATGATTATCAACAGGTGGTTGTAGAAGATAGTTTGCACTTCTGCCATTAAATTTTTAGACTTTTCTAGCTTCATTATGCCAGGTACTCTTTTGTATCAGATGGTTTCTTTTGTGTAACTGTGCATGTGGATTGCCTATTTGTATCAATTGCATCAAAACACAAGTTATCAGTTTCTAGTAAATCATCTTCATTCTGGTAGCTTTTAGGAAATATAATTAAAGAAGAAAACTTCACAAGTGATGGATTTATAATATACTTAAAAGAATGTAGCAATTTCACTAACTTTTGAGACATGGTTTTCCTGTCTACCTTTTCTCTCTTATCACATTATGGTCATTAATCTACCTCTCTGTTCATCAGTATGAGATAGTTAAGTGATAATTTCTCCATTTTGATCATAGGCTACTGATAGTAGCTCTCTCTACCATTTCCGAGAGTCGCCTGAAGAGGATTGGTCCTTGGATGGTGGAGGCATGAGCGAGGGAGAGTGCATCAGTAACCCAACCGAATGTGCAGCACCCATGGGACATGGCATACATCGCCGCAGTCATCCTATCCCAACTTCACATACTGTGAGCTCTGCTAGGAAGTGCACAGCCAGAAGACCTACAATGGATAGGGAGGTGATTATAATTTAGAGTTGTATTTTGGTCTTTATTTTATGTTGTATCCAATTGAACAGTCACTTGGGGTTAGTATGACTTCATGCAGTGTATTTCCTTTAGAAAAACAGAAACTAATGAAGATATTTCAACCAAAGTTTAGTTTTGTAAAGATTTTAACTATGTAATGATTATCTGAGAATTTCCTTAATTTTAAATAATTAAAAATATGGAAATTTAGCAGTTACCAAACTTACAAATATAAATTTGAATAATTATAAAATCAGTATTTTTATAATTTTAAGGCGCTTATACATAAAGTAGTTCATTATTAGGAACCAGGTGAAAATGATCAACATTTCATGCATACCAAGAGAACAAAAATAATTTCCAAAATATAAGTTCAGCTGATATTTTTTTTAATTTTACCAAGTATATTTTTTTAAATATAACTATTCTGCTTGGTTTAAGCATTCAAAAATCTCAATTATCAAATTACCGTATTTGACGGCATATAAGATGCACCTTTTTTCCTAAATAATGTCTCGAAAAATTTCCCTGCTTCTTATATGTGAAGGTTCCACCTCCACATGTTAACTTTCAATACTGAATGCTATTTTTAACCCAGATGGTCTATACTACCTATTTCATAATTGCATTCAATGATTGTGTTAATATTTGGCTCTTACGAAACTTGGCAACTAAAAGAAACTAATTTTAAGTTATTGCGGTACCGCGCTTTCGCACGGACTAATAAAACTCTTTTTCCTGGTGAGTGGCCAACTTAATGAGGGTGCGTCTTATATGCCGGTGCGTCTTATATGCCGTCAAATACGGTAATAAAAATAAACTTTGATGTCTTACCAATATAACATGGGGGCTACCACAATTACAAAAATAACAATTCTTTTCATATCTAACAATGGATCTCATATTGACTGTACACATTATATTTTGTCTTAACACTTATTTATCATTATGCTGGAATAAAACTTTGGCAAAGTTCACTGCATTATCATATTCCGGATTAAATTATTTGCCGTTTAAATTTATTGTATAAACTTTTTTGTATCTTGTCTCTGCTTTCCAACAAAAGGTGGAGTGAACTGGATAACAATTTTGAAAAAGATTAAAAATAATAATAGTTATATATTAGCTGTGAGTGATAGTCAACAATTGATTTCAATTTTAATGTAATTTCAAAATATGGCATTGATAATCATGTGACAAAGACTAGGTGAGGCCAGAAGACCTACCCCTAATGGATCTAGCAGACAGAGGTGTTGAAGTACTTCATCCTTTGGTTTAAAATCGGTGTTGTTGGCTACCTTGTATCTGTAATGTTTAAAATACTCTTTGGGATCACAAAATACTTTATTAATCAAAAGCAAATTGGTGTTCATATAATTTCAATATAATAACAAAGAGCTACACAATAAAAACGTTTGAATAATTAAAAAATTGGTTCCCTAGCTTTGTGAAGTTATTATGCTGGATACAGGTTTAGAAATGTTTAATAATATCAACTAGTTTAAAATGTAATTTATGTGCCACAAATTTTTGAAAATAATGCTTACATGGGTTGGTAATCCTGGCAAGGATTAATTTTAATAATTGAAACTGATTGTTTCGTCATGGTCGAAAACCCCTTAACTGAAAGTTTCATATAAAATTTTAAAATTTAATTTTGCCCCATATTTTGATGTTTGTCAGAAAGGAGTGAAAGTAATTTTTATTACTTTCCAACTGATGACATTTAAAATATATTTGCTATAGAAAATCAAAATAATAAACCCTCTTCTATATATGCCAAGAGTTTGAAACTACTAGGTCAATTTTGAATAGGAAAAAATATTAATCATGTAAGTTTCTTCAATTTCTAACATTTTATTGAATTAGTAATTAAATGAAAAAGATATTATGTTAAAAAGCTATGTTTGTATTTTAAAGGATCATTTATGAACAAAGATAAATGGAATTAGTTGATTTGCCATTGGAATCGAACCCAGGAGCAGCATGGTCTTATCTAAATTTTTTTTCATAAGTTGAGTCTTAATATACATCTTCTAGCAAAGCAAGAACTTCCTATTACTTCGATGAGTACATAAAAAAAATAATGAAAACTACCTCAATATGTTTTAAATGGGAGATATGTTTACCGCCTGGCTTAGAACCCGGGCCTTCATGGCAATATCTTCTATGCAGCACAACAGAAAATCACAATCTCTTACTATGTATGAAATTCCAAGCAGAAATATTGGTTGCAACGGCTTCAAACGACGACCTACTTTTCGCTTATATTCCTTATGAGAGAAAAGTTGATGTTCTCTGGCATCGAACCCAGGAACAGTTACATCATATCTATATTTTTTTCTTAAGCATATTCTTACCATACATTTTCTAGCCAAGCAAGAACTTCCTATCATTTCAATAAGTGCATTAAAAAAAATAATGAAAAACTACTCCCATGTATTTTAAAGGGCAGATATTTGCATCGTCCTAGCATCAAACCCAGGATACTTATCGTGAATGTAATTTATGTTTTCAATAGATCATGATCATATATAAAGGTGCCTAGTGTTTTATTTCCCTACCTATCCGGGAAGTATTTTTTAAAAATTCCCAAAAATTAAAGCAATGCATTTAAATGGGAAAAATCGGAACTTTGGGGCCCTCTGGAATCGAACCCATGACACTGAGGTTCAAAATCACAATTTTTATGGTGGTTACACGTAATGGCAAATACGTCATGAAAATTTCAAGTCAATGACGCTTGTGGTTTAGCCTGTGAATTAGTTACCTATCTATCTATATCCTTGAATGAATCTGGAGAAGCATCTATATTTAATAGATATATAGGTATATCCGGAGAAGCGTTTATATATAATAGATATAGGTATATCCGGAGAAGCGTCTATATATAATAGATAATTATCAAATTGTATAAGATTGTACGTATTATATTTTTTTATTTCATCCTATTATAACCATTTTTGGTAATTTGTAATAATACAAAGATTCAACATGCCTTGTCACTATAATTGTTTATATTATTACTCTGTATATTATGTACTTTTTGCATTTATGCTATGCACTTTGTAAAATCCTTTTTTTAATATTTTTTCAATATTTATATTTGTGATTTTGATGTGATTACATTAATGGAATTTTTTCTAGTTTGTAATAAAATTAGTGTATCTTGGAATGAAAAGTAAAATAGTCTCAGGGAATTGATTTAGGCTTCCAATAACAAACTAAGTCTGGTTATAATAAAGAAATTTTTATCTCTTTTCCTTGAAAATTTTCTAGAGAGTAATAACATATATAACCACCATAAAATTGTTTGAAAATGGATGAATAACAATATTTTCTTTAATGGAAAAAGTTAATCATCAGTTGTTCTAATAATTTGCATTGAATACATTTTCAAACACAAAATCTGGTCAGTTGAACCTGGGTCCTTGCTGCTGAGAAACATCCTAACCTAATCTTAAACAACCTCAGAGGTTGACAAACTTATCTTGGCGGCTCAATTTCTTCATTTTGACAAATTCTCAGAATCGATTGTTAATTGTGACAATGTTTCATCAATGTTAAAATCTTCTCCTTTAAACATTTTTTCAGGGTAGTGACAGCAGCAGTTGGACTGGAGGAGAAGATGGGGCTTCATCCGATAGAGTACGCTTTGATGACCATGTGAAGTTCATCGGTGGCACAAATGCTGGTGATAGAAGACATGACACCCCATCTCCTCTTGCACAGGCTTCCACGCCACCTCGCCCTTTACGCTCATCATCTCTTAGCCTTCAGCATGCGCCTTCTGGAGGTGCAGGAGCCTCTTGCGCGTCCAGTGGTCCTGCTCTAGCAAGTGCAGGGGCCAGGAAGAGTGGGCCCCATTTGCCTTGGAGCAGATCTCAGTCTGTTGGGGAGATGCCAATGCCCTCCACTTCCACAGGAACAGCTGCTCTTCAAGCTTCACTACCAATCATCGAAGAACCAAATCCTTAATCACCACATGACAGCTCAGTTTGTTGAAACGCTGCGGTGCTATCACTTCCATTCTTTGGGCCTAAAAATAATTAGAGACAAAGATGGTACATTAAAAATACAAACATAATTATTGATCATTGGAATTTTAAGAGAAGTATTGTTTTTATGCATTTCAGATTTGGTCATATACATTTATATGTATTTTTTCACCCTATTGGCATCCATTCCAACTCCCATCAATTTAAGAGAGAATTTGATGGAAATGAATTAATTTCCTCTGGAAAATCATGCATCCAGTTTTTAATTCTAAAGGACAGATTTATTTTGTTTTCATCTTATAAGGAAATAGGGTAAGGTAATTCTGCCAGAGATGACGTGCACCCAGGAAAAGTCAATTCTTCAAAAGTCTATTCTTCCTTGGAATTGCATCTTATAATTTTTGTTCTTGCGACAAATCCCCTATTTATTAAGGAAAAGATTTTGGCTACACTGTACTTGACCTACCTTGATATTCAAAATTCCTTTAAGCAGTCTGACATTCATACTCTCTGTAATATGCTTATAATATACTGATCATTGGCAGATTATGCCATGAACTATCAGTAATACTGCTGATTTTTTAATTAGTAACTGCATTTCTATTCATTTCTGCATAGACAAGTGTTGTAATATTCACTGTAATAATGTTTTCTTATTTTTCTATTTCCACACATACTTTCAAATTTAGTGAGCAATCTTCAAATAGCTGTATTTCTTTTAAAATGTTTATTTTCTCATAAAATTTTCTCTTTGATGGTTGTGAAAAGTATATTTCGAAATCTACAATCTGAATGACGACGATTTCCATTGGAGGCTGTAAAATGTTTCTCTTATGTTGAAATAAATGGACTGATATTTGAATTTTTGACTGAATTTGTTTCTGACCTTCGTAATTAAAGTGAACAAAAGTTTAGAATTGTTACTGTTACATTGCTGTGGTAAGATATATGTAACAAGTATATGTAATATATATATCAATATTTCCTGTGCCTGAAATTTAAAAAAATGTGAATATCAAGGTTTATTTTCTTGGAATGATTCAGATTACTGGCTGGTGCCCTTTAAAACATGAAGAAATTGTTCTTCATCAAACTCCAAATATATTGAAAGTGAAAGACATAACTGATGATTTGAAAAATCAATGATTTTTCTAAAATTAGTCATTTAAAGTTGTTTATTAAGGCAGTATGTTCATTTTTTCTTGCAGCTGTTTCATTATTTCCTTGATTTCTTTAGTTAAAAGTGTATGTATTTATTAAGTTTTATTTTTTCTTTAACTTACACATGCACATTCCATCAGATTTCATTTTTCAACTTGAATATGAAACACCGTCATCTATGAAGAACTTATATCTCAAAAGCATGAAGTGTTTATGTAAGAAATTGCTTTATCCAAGTTATTCTAATCTAAAATAACATATATAAAATTTTTAAACATACAGTGTGCTAGTCAGTTATTTCTATCCGGCCATATCTGATGGAAAACATGGGTATATTCCATTTGGTGACTATTTCTCAAGGAAAAAAACATTGTGACATAATCTGATACAGCAATTGTATCTTTGATAATCAGAGATTGTTTTCCATTAAAATTAATTTGTTGTAATTATCAGTCAAACTTTGACAACATTATTGAAGGTAAGTGTAAAATAATGTGCACAAATCAACCAATGATATTATTGCGAATGCTTTAATTTGTCTATTTACTGCCTATGAAAAGCAGCCACTGCCATACATAGAGCATTTAGGGTTTACATTCATGGAAAATGAGAGATAATTATGGCTCTTGACTGCATATTTCCTGAGTATAGCCCAAAGAAAAATGTCAATCAACTTCTCATTTCCCTTTTCTACTACTAGCTTTCATGTACTCTTTCCTCTTATGTATAGTGCTTTCGAAAGAAGCCTTTTCAGAGAATGCTGCTATTGTGTCTACCCTACACAACCACCTTCCTATTCAAAGAATGATTCTCTTAGGAGACCATACGTGAACTCAAATTTATCCTATTCAGTGTCTATCTAATCAATAAATGGGATATTAATGTTTAAATGGGTGCAGTGTGATATTTTTATGTGCTAGTACATACATAGAATGAAATGCTTTCTATATGTTTATTGCAAATTACTTTAATGTATTAATTAAGGGAAGGCAAATGTTTAATTTCTAGACTCATCTCCAACTGACCATGGATTCCACTCATTTTTAATGAGACATTTTGGAATATTTTCATTATGCCTTGACTAGTGGCCTATGTAAATTCCATTCCTATTGATAAATGCAAATCAAAATGTTTTTTTATGATCCTAAGATTATTATACTTCTTTTCCTGTATCCTTTTCTGCATTAGGTTATAAAAGTATGGCCTGTTTTACAAATTAATTTTTTTCATTTGGTACCATTGAAACATTCTTTTGCTCACAAATTCTAAAGGCAAAGGAAAGGTATAAAATTAACAAGTTGTTGTCTCAAAAAATTAATTTTCTATGTAATGTTCTTCTTGCATTATAAAATTATTGTATGATGTAGCTCTACTTAGCTAATAATTTACTTTATAGACCTTTTCTTAGTAATTGTTTCAGGAATTTAATTTTCTGAGGGTACATTTATTTTAATGTGAATTTTGTTGTAGAAAATGAATCCTTATAAAAAATCTTCCTTGCATTTTCTCAGGAACTGAACAATTTGCCCAATCCATATCTTCTTGTACTGAGATACAGTGTTTGATATAAAATGAGAAGTTCTGTCAACCCTCTTTATCAGATGATACCTTTCATTAATATTGCTCAGCTTATGTAAACAAGATTCTTTTGCGACTTCTATGAGTATGATTTAGTCTATTTTTATTCATAATGTACTTAAATATGGTAATGTAATGGTTTCACTTGTTCTTAAATAACAACTGAGTTATTTATCCTTTTACCGATGCTTGTATTTGGTTTGTAAACAGGAAATGTAATTTTAATGGTCATAAAGTAAAATCGTGATTATTTCTTAATCAAATATTGTCTTGGTTAATGTAATCTCCTTTTCCAATTTTGTCATTGCTGCTTATAGGTTAAAAATCACTAAAATATAACTGTTGTATAAACTGTAAAGATGATGTGTACAACTTGAGTGGAATGGTGTTTTGTATAAATTATAATTTAACTCATAATAAATGCATACTCTCTAACTACAAACACTGTTGTACTTAAATGGGCTATTATTATAAAAAAACAGAATGCCGTATTGCTTCTCACATATGAATTGCATTCTGTAATGCAGATTAGTTAATGACATTTGAATTTTTTGGACCTACTGTTTATGTAGTGATAAACAATAATTTTTCAAATATGACGCGACTAATCAAACATCTGTCGAATTACTTAGTTCTAGTATCAAATTAAATAACAAGTTAACCCAATATTAGCCCGAAAATCATCCAGGTAGGAATTGAATCCAATAAAAACATATAAAATGTATGATATATCTTAGAGGTCATGTTCGCATCCGTACCATTACTTTAAAGCAGCCGCTCTTACGAGAAACACTCGAGTATAGAAATCTGGTATAGGAATCGGACCAGCCGTGTCATTCGTTGTATCGGTTGCATCTATTGTATCACTGTCCCAGTGTAGTGGATGGAAGTGGATAATTCTTCAGTGGTGTACCAATTCTAAGAGTCTACGACTCCATCTGCACTATTGCTAGATTTACCATCAGTCCTAAGGTGATTTCTTCGACCTTGGGTAGTTTTGGATATAATGGCTGCTGTTCTGAGGGCCAAACAGCTATCTATTTGCGTCGTGAGATACTCCGACCGAGAATCGTCGGCTTAAACTGGCTATTTGACGTAGACGAAGCAATTAACAAACATGGTGAGAGTTGCCACATTAAGACAAACTCATTACTTTCAAAGGTTTTGAAGCATCTCTCGTGATCATTCATACAGTATTTTAGATGTCTAGTTATATGCGAACTTGTATTTACGTAAATCTAATTACCTTATTTACTTATTTCCTGCTTTAACGCTAATTTTATTTAAATTAAATATATCGTATAGCCAAACAGTCAGCAGCAAAATCATTCTATGAATTCGAATTTAAATTCGGGAGACGACAAAGTAAGAGGAGAGGGATGCGGAAGAGGCAATGGAAGTGGAGGCAGTTCAGGAGATGCCGAAGGCGAAGAGCAGGAAGATTCTTCATCCCACCAGCCCTCCTTGGATGCAGTTCTCACCAATTTCAGAAAGCAATGGCAGCGAGAACTGGAGACTTCTCCCCTCAGGATGAAGAATACGAGGGCCGTGACGTCGTCCGATGATGGCAGCGTTGGAGAAGATACGAGCAAAGCTAAAGGGGAGTCTAGTATCGCCACTAATGATCCCGAGCCATCCAGCGATGAAGCAAAGGTATGTACAAATAGCTGAAATCTATGTGTGTGAATGATCATCGTGAAGTTTGAGTTACTATTCGTAAATATCGGTCTTCCAGTTAGAACGAGCTATAAGTTTACGCATAAATCTTAACTCTATGCATAAGTGTTGTAATTAGTAGTAGTAGTAGTGTAGTAGTTAGCGTACTATGAGACACATTTTATTTTTAAGTTAGTCTTCAAGAGTTATATCTAAAGAAAAAGATTATATCATCTTTTTCTTTAGATATAACTTTAGATTATATAATCTTTTTCTTTAGAAACTACGTTTCATGTGTATGAATCGTAGTTTCTGACTTTTACAAAGCCACTGTTTACAATTCATGGAGTAAAACAAGTTCGTGCCTACATTTTACTTTCTCTTCCATAAATAGGCCCTAATGTCAGGCTTCCTAAAACAGGAATATAGTATTGTGGATGTTTACCCTCCACAGTAAATGAAATCCTAGGTTCTCATAGTTCGTGTTCTCGTCATTGAGCTCTTTTAATAAATTCATCAAGGAATTTTTTTCTTTATATTAAAATGGTTATATAGAGGTAATGCACAAGTTGACAGAAGCATCTACGTTGTCATGGTTTTGAGGCTAATTTTCTAAGTTCTTATGCAGCAAATTTGCAATTACCAGTAGACTCAAAATACTTTATTAAGCTCATATAACCGTAGTCTGTGAAAGATTTCTCAGCATTCTTTTTTGAGCTTGTTGCACCACAGTATATATGGTACATATATTTCCTATTTATCTTTACATTTGTACAGTCCCTTACATAAAAAGTTACCTGTTACAGGGGCAACTCGTCCAACAGACACCACTTTTCGGGCGAGCGAGCCTCCAGAATGGAGAGAGAATATAACGATGGAGGGCATAGTATGCTATGCAGGTTCACGTTGAGCGTTCGGAAGGATTTGTTTTCGTTATTGTTATTAAAATCACTTACTTAAATCAACTTTGAGTGGCGTTAGCATGGAAGAGTAATATTATACCAAAACAGAGGTCTGCATGGTTTTAAACCGTGTCTCGTGGGAAGTAATCCATTGAAGTAAATGGAACCTTACACACCAGCTGTAAAGAAATTATACTGGAGGGTCGCCGTTTTACAGCTGTCCCAACGACTGAAGATGATGGCACTTTGATGGGACCCTTGTCTGTATTGCACTTAACTAAATGAAAGCTTAGACATTAAACAATTTTAGCCATATGCTGTCCGCCATCCCTAGCTGTTTCCCTGCTTCTTTTGACCTTTTAACACCATCAGTATCAATTATTTTTTCAGCCATATCCATTGAATGTTAACTTACATCAATTATCATTTACCGAAAAGTAAGGTTCATTCTTTCTTTTCGACACAGCACCACTGCCCGGTAAAAAAATTTTTGTGTTATGAATGTTTGTAAGATTCTGTTGGTGGGGGGGTTTATGGGAATTTATTGATGGGAATTGTTACGTTAGGAAAAAATATGAGCAACCAAAGTATTTCTTGTCCAATATTCTTGAAGAAGAGTGAATTATGCTTACAATTTGAGCCCATTTAAGGCGAATTTACTTCCATTATATTGCTATACTATACTACTGATACTATAGCATCCAAATCAATAAATTTTAACTCAAATTAAAAAAAAACATAAAAGTCTCAAAACATGTAAGGAGGAAGACAAAATGCGCGCTAAAAGCAGAGACTCTCATAGACTTGCTCTAATCGTGCCTTACCTCTGTTAAGAGGGTTGCAGCCATAGTGATAACTTTTTCTGTAAGGGACTGTACTTTTCATTTTTGCCCGAAAAATATTTTGTTGTTTCATTGCCAACAAAATATGTCTCTGCAAACCAATAATGTTTTCTATGAGTTATGTCAACAGGTTAAACCCAAACTTCTGCACATACAGTCATTGTCTTTTACTTTTTTCAACATTCCACTGAGGAAAATTTAATATGAACAGTGGGTATCCATTTAGGGCAGTTGCATCAATTAGAGTACATTTACATTAGTACCCTGCGAGCCGCACTAAGGCAGGGGGTGTGAAACAGCAAACTACCTAAATAGTTGTCAAATTAGTGCACCTTATACTGTTCGGAAAAAGAGACCAATAAAGGCCATCTGTTCTCGCTATAATCTCGCGAAATCTTTTTGTTGTCTGCCTGCGAAAACCATATTTGTTAAGAGCTGGGATCATGACGTCGAATATTTCGTCATGTAAATCATTGTTTAAAAATTTCTCGAATAATTTTTGCCTGTACTCAGTTCCTCTTTTCTTAAGAAGTTCCCAGCTGAGGGCTTCGATCATTTCAGACACGCTGCAATCGAATCTATAGTCTCCCTTTACGAAACGAGCTGCTCTATGTTGCACAGGCTCTAACTCCAAGATCAAACCATTCTTGTACGGATTCCAAACTACGAAGCAGTACTCAAGTAGCGGACAAAAAAGTGAGAAGTAAGCTACCTCTTTTATGCTCAAATCGCTACCCCTCAGGACTCGGTTACATAGCCTCAGAGTCCTATTGGCTGACCCAGCTACGTTCAGGATGTGCATTTTAAATGAAAGATTACTGCTGAAGAGGACACCTAAGTATTTATACTGCCTAACGGATTCTAATCTCGCGCCACTGATCTGGTACGAGGTTTCAATTAAGCTTATGTTCGAGCAGTGGGTCATGCTCATTGCTACTTATTTATTAACATTTAAACCAAGTTGCCAATCTTCACACCATTTAGAAGTAATGTCCAAGTCGGCCTGTAATATCGATACATCTTCTGCATTTTGTATTTTTCTATAAATAAGGGTGTCACCTGCAGAGAGCCTCACATTACTCTTTAAATTGTCCTCTATGTCGTTTATGTATATTAAAAACCAGATTGGTCCGATAACACTTCCCTGAGGAACTCCTGGTGACACCTCTACCTTGTTGTAGAAAATGCCGGTAAGACCATGCGGTGTCTTCTTCCTGTTAGGAAGGACCTAATCCACTAAATGATATGGTCGTCGATTGCATAAAAACCGAGTTTTTGTAGTAACTTATTGTGTGGCACTGTATCGAATGATTTCCTAAAATCCAGAAATATAGTATCGATCCTCAAGTCCTCATTGGCTGCTCGCATTATGTCGTGATTAACGATTGCTAATTGGCTCTTGCATGAGTGGCCTTTAGGGAAACCATGTTGACTGCGCGTGATTGCAACATTATCGCTGAGAAAATGCATTGAGTAACTGCACATAACATGTTCAAGAATTTCACAAAATATAGATGTTAAAGATATCGGTTGGTAATCGTCCGCCTTTGACTTACACCCTTTTTACTTTCTCCATATATGTAGTATAGAGAAAGTATTGTTTTCATGAAAAAATCGACTTCAAGATTTCAACGGAAATACATGTTTTGGGGTCCCTAGAACACGATTTTAATCATTTTCAGAATGATGTCTGTGTGTGTGTGTGCTTGTGGGCGCTCTAATGTAAAAACTATTTGTCATATCAATACCGAACTTCATATATAGCACTGTGGTGGTTGCTGTCAGAGTTGATTAGTTTTTGGAGAAAATCGGTTAACTGAAAGTCGAGCTTTATTCTTCGAAGCAAATTTCTGATTTTGCAAACTATCTCCATAAATATGATATTTAGGTGTATACTAGAGAACAGCAATGGTTAACCGTATCAACCCGTGTTCTCAGAGCGCCTACGAGCCTGGGTCTATTCGATGACGTAGGCAAAGGGTGTAGGTAACGGTAAACGGCACATGGTTCCAGCTTTACTCGAAGGGAACACGAGTACTCAAACACCCAAGCGGGTCTGGACGGGTTGAAGAGACTCAAAATGAATCAATTGACCCGCCTTGAATCGGTTCCTCCGTCTTACTCGTCCCTCGCCGCGGTGCTCAAAGAAAACCTGCTTATATGTGGAAGGCGTTGTAATTTACCTATGGTTCTTGCGCAGAGTGGTTTACATGTTGTTTTTTTTACTTTCTCCATATACGAAGTATAGAGAAAGTATTGTTTTCATGAAATAAATCAACTTCGAGATTTCAACGGAAATACATGTTTTGGGGTCCCTAGAACACGTTTTAGCCATTTTCGGAATGATGTCTGTGTATATTTGTGTGTGTGTGTGATAGTGGGCGCTCTAACGTAAAAACTATTAGTCGCATCAATACCAAAATTCATATATAGTACTGTGGTGTGTGCTGTCAGAGTTGATTAGTTTTTGGAGTAAATCGGTTAACCGGAAGTAAAGCTTCATTCATCAAAGCTCATTTCCGGTTTTCAAAATATCTCCATAAATATGATACATAGGTATATTGTATACATTATAAAAGTTTTAGATAGTGTGATTTACTATACCTTTTGTATTTAACATATTTTTGTATCACCGGTTGATTAGGAGTTATTCGTGAAATACTGATAAACCGGAAGTAGCTGAATATGTACTTTGTGGGCGCTCTAACATGAAAACTGTTAGTCGGATCAACACCAAATTTCATATATAGTATTTTGGTTGGTGTCGTTAAAGTTTATTAGTTTTTGGAGTAAATCGGTCAACCGGAAGTCGAGCTTCATTCTTCAAAGCTCATTTCCGGTTTTCAAAATATCTCCATAAATATTATATTAAGGTATAAACTATTATTTATAAAAGTTTTAGAAAATGTAATTTACTATAACTTTTGTATAAAACATATTTTTGTATCACTGATTGTGTAGCAGTTATTTGTGAAATACTGATAAACCGGAAGTTGCTCTCGTCACATAAGTTGTCTTAATCTTGACCAGATTCCTAAAAGAAACTGTTTGTGGTGCTGCAATTCACTACGCTACTACTGTCTGTAATCTCAGCATCGTAATGAATTCAAATCTCACTTGGAATGATCATGTTCCTTTTATCTCCAATAAAGTAAATTCAATATTGTTTATTCAATTGAAATTGCAGAAACATCTTCTTCCTGCACATATTCGTAAAAATCTAGTTATGACTCTTGTTTTTCCCTCTATAGATTACTGTTGCACGTTCTACAATGATCTGACGGTCAAAGTGGACACTCAAATACAACGATTAATTAATAAGTGTGCTAGATATGTTTGCAATGTTAAGAGGCATGAACATATTAGCCCTTATCGCCAAATTGTATGCTGGCTGACAACATCAACAAGAAGGAAATATTTTCTCGGACTTCTCTTGTTTACTATTACGAATAATTATAGGTCTCTGTATTTGCTTAATGATTTCACTTTCCCTCCTTCTCACCTTTCTCGTCCTGGTTTGAGGAAAAATTCCCGTACCTTTTATGTTCTGTCATAGATCTACCACCTTCCATAAATCTTTTACAGTATCTGCCATCAATTTCTGGAATTTCCAGTCAATCATAATCCGTGATGCAATAAATATAAATAGGTTTAAAATTCTGATATTTGATTATTTGTTCAATCTAAAGTGTTGAATATTTTGTTATTTCTTAGTTTTCGACTACTATGATTTTGTATTTTTTTATTTATTTGTCTAATCTAAAATGTTGAATGTAGTATTTCACAGATTTCGACTGATATGATTTTTGTATTGTTATTTACTGTTGCCCTTAGTTTGCTTGCCACAGGGCATAATAAAATACATTTATTTATTATTTAACGCTTCCTGAAAACGAGATTGATCAGTTATCGTAGCGCTCAGTTGTCACGCAGTCAGTTTTCATGGAACCAAGTAACCTATATCTTAACCCATAACTCCCCGTACCTGTCTTATTTCTACTCCCAAGTCTCTTAGTTGCATCTCTTCCTTCTGTTGCTATGTTTCCTCATTTCAATGAAGACTTATACACTTCAGCAGATTGCACTCTTAAGTTATTCTATAACCAACTGTGCATAGTTCCTGTACTATAATAGCCTACATCACGATTGACTGAAGAAAGAAAAGGAACTGGTTGGATATGAAAAAAAATTATGTATAGTCTCGTTTCTATTTCAATTTTTTGTTTGAAATGTTCGAAATGTTTTATTTTGACTGCACTATTTTTAATTGTGATTTGTTGTTGGCGATTTTATTTTTGAAAAATATTTCTAATCAATGAAATACAAAATTTGTGTGCAGGCACGTGAACTCTTCATGAAAGGAGTTGGAGAAGAAAGAGCAGGGAAACTGTATGAAGCCATACAGTGGTATCGTCGTGCTGTGCAGCTGGTTCCTGATATTGAATCAAGATTATACAAAGAGCAGCATCGTCAAAAGGCTGCTGAACTTGAAGGTAAGTTTGAACTTCAAAACATGATTCTTGAGGCAGTTGGATGGCAAAATTTTGTCAAGAAATGTTTACCTGTGTAAGAATGATTTTCTGTTCTTGTGATGAATTATCAATGCAGTAGAGAAGACATTAGAATTATTGGGAGAGAGCTCAGTCTTGCTGTCTATCTTACTTACTTTCTGCATTACTGTTTCTTGTAGTTCATTTCCTATTTTGATAACTCAGTTTAATTTTTGTACAAATTCCAAATTATTTTACTATCTCTGTACTCTGTTCCACATTTCCTTAGGATTTCAAACAGTTTTGACCATTTGACATTATCAAAAGCTTTTTCAATGTCTACAAGGGCTAAAGGGGTTTTTCTGCCTTCTTCTAGTCTTTTTTTTCTTATATTGACCACGCTATTAAAATTGCTCTTCTTGTTCCAACCGTATTTCTGAAACCAAATTGATCTTCTGTCAAAAAATCTTCTATTTTTCTTTCCATTCTGTGTAATATCATGTTCAAAACAATTTATGATCCATGGAATATTAGGCTTCTTGTGCAATATTGCTCACATTTCATTGTTTCTTTCTTCTTTGGAATGGGAACTATCACTGTTTTCACGAAGTCGGTAGTAATTCACCTCTTATATAAATTCTTTTTACTAGTTAAAACAATATTTCTTTCATCACTGGACTACTCTCCTAGAGTTCTGCTCGTAAGTCATCAAAAACTGTCCCCTTGTTATTCTATAACTTATTTAGTGCCATTTCAAATTCCTCTCCCATTGCAGTAAAACCAAGGTTTACTTCTTCCACGGCTCCCGGATAGTCATGTGGACAGGGCATTTGCCTATGGTGAAAGCGGTCCCAGGTTCGAATCCCGGTGGGTGCCAATGTGCAAAATGACCTAAGCTGTTGAAGCACTTTTAACAATACTACTACTACTACTTCTTCCACCTCATTCTCCAGGACTTCAGTTTTACCTAAATTGTAATCTTCATAAAGGATTTCTATATACAGTAGAGTACAGTAATCAGAAGCGCGTTATCTCCTCGAATGGCAGAAAAATATTAAATGCAAAAATTATCGTCACCTAATTCATACACTTGTTTTCCACGAGTTGCCTCACCCTTCCTCGGCAAAGATGCTTCAGGGAGCTTTGAGTAGAAACTTCTCACGAGTTTCCCTCTCCTCTTTATCCCTCCGCACATCTTATCACCTTGTCTCTAGTTTCTTTTCGGCGACGACCCCTCTAGTCAGTGTCAGAATTTTTGGGTTCCTTTCATGTTGGCATCCATCCGTGGGATTAGTTTTCATACAAAACTTGGCACCAAATCGTCTGATCCAGGATCACTGGGGATATAGGAGATAAAAGCAGTGCTGATTTGGATTCCCAGGGTAACTCCCTCCCTCGCGACTCAGTCATTGCTTATGAAGCATGTGAATGAAAAATATCTTGAGAAAGCAATTTGATATGAATTTTATTGATAGTCGGAAAAGATTAATTTATGGAATCTTTTGGCTATCTCAAGCATTATACATAATGTTTTATGTTTATTTTATATATATTATGTGAATAGTATTTTTGTATATTATGATTGATTGAAATAAATTGAAAAAATTGAATTGAATATTAAGATTATCTACACACCATTTTTTGACAGTTATTGAGCAATAATTTTCTTGTATTTCATATTAGAGGATGCAGTTTCGTCATGATGTATGAAACAATAAAAATATTTGTTAACTTGCAACATAACGAGCCATCATAAGTAATGAACATCCCGAAATTCGAGCGTTGGACATTGAAAAATCATTTGAGAATGCAATGCGCACCTTAAGATTTGCAGTCACACCATTTGCTGCTCCTCAAACGTCTATACGTGGTGCATTAAAGTTATAACACCTCCAATTTTTTTCCTCAGGACTGGCTACTGATAGAAATATGTGGTTTGTTTTAAAATACGCACAAACTCATTGTAAATGCGTGATAGAGATCTCAGCACTGTATGGCACATAGATTATAGTGGTAGTGGAGATAGTTAGGACTCTTATTGCTACTAAAAATGGCAACTTTCTCAGTGAAAGAACAGCGTGTTATCATTCGTTTACTCCATTTGCCTAGTGCCACCAATTGAAATTCATCGCCAGTTGACTGAAACATGTAGTGATGGTGTCATGGATGTGTCCAATGTGTATCTATTATATATAGATGCTTCTCCGGATTCATTCATGTATATAGGTATATATATAGATAGGATACTAATTCACAGCCTAAACCACAAGCGTCATTGACTTGAAATTTTTACGACGTATTGGCCATAATCTGTAACCGCCAGAAAAATTGCGATTTTGAACCTCAGTGTCATGGGTTCGATTCCAGAAGGCCCCAAAGTCCCCCCAAAGTAAAGATTTTTCCCGTTAAAATGCATTGCTTTGATTTTCGGGAATTTTTAAAAAATACTTCCCGGATAGGTAGAAAATCAAAACTCAAGCATCTATATATAATAGAAGATATAGGGGATCAAAATTCTAACCATGTTCAACAAGTGCCACTGACTTGAAATTTTTACGACGTTATGGCCATAACGTGTAACCTCCAGAAAAAAGCCAACTTTGAACCTCAGTGTCATGGGTTCAATTCCAGAAGGCCCCAAAGTCCCGATTTTCTCCATAAGGATACATGGTGCGGATTTGTGAAAATTATTTTGAGGCACTTCCCGCAAAAGTAGAGAGTTGAAATTCAAGGGATCGCTAGAAGCCGTGCATATTCAACGAAAATCATAAAGTCATCTTCGAATATTGTCCATGGTTCGATGCTAGGTCAGGGCAAAAATCGGCCGTTTAAAATGCATTGTGGCGATTTCTAAGATTGGACCTTTTCTCGATGGCATTGAAACTTGAAATTCGGCATGGGGTAAGATATCATAATTATATTGCATAATCAAATTTTACATATCTGCTGATGGTCCGTGGTTCAATCCCTGAGGGCCATTTACATTCCTCAATGCATTTCTTATGGAGATAATGGAAACAAAGTTTAGGTACTTCCTGGCGTGATATCGACTTCAAACTTTAAACTAACAAAATAAGATTAAGTTTTAACTGGTCATTCTGTTCAATCACAGTTTACAGTAGGTTCTGGGTTCGACACCAGGCGTCTCTACTATCTGTAACTGATCCTATATTTAATAATTTTTTTGAACCCTTCCCAATAATAGAGAAACTTGAAATTCGGCATATAGATAGGGATCATAAATACATTTCAAAAATATGTTTTAGATTTCCTAGATAGTCCTTGGTTCGAATCCAGAGAGCCATTTACATTCGTGAAAAGTTGAACGTTGTTTTAGGCAATTGCAGCCAATATTTCTGCTTAAATTTTCACACAAAGTTAAAGATGGAGATCTTCTGTTGTGCTGCATAGTAAGTATCACCAGGAAGACCTGGATCCGATGCCAGGCAATTAAATTACAGCGAATATTAAGAATATTTTAAATCCTTTTTTTTTCTTTTGAGGTCCGTCTCAATATGATGCCGATATGAAATTAGTGTTGTCGGCCTGCTTGTAGTATGCAAGCTTCATTTTACTCGTATATATATACGAGTAAAATGTAGCTTGCATACTGCAAGCAGATCGACAACACTAATTTCATATCGGCATCATATACCGGGACGGACATCAAAAGAAAAAAAAAATTCAAAATATTCGTAGAATTCGCAGCAATTTGATCACCTGGCAGCGAACCCCGGTCTTCCTGGTGTACTTACTATGCAGCAAAATAGAAAATTACTATATCAAACTATGTGTGAAAATTCAAGCAAAACTATTAGGTGCAACTACCTCAAACGACGTCCTACTATTCACATACACTCCTTATTTGAGAAATTATAATGTGCTCTGGCATCGAACCCAGGAACAGCATGGTCTTATCTATTTTTTTCTTAAACAAAGTGTTAATATACATCTTCCATCTAAGCAAGAGCTCCCTTACATATCGATAAATGCATAAAAAAATTATGAAAAGATACCCCATAGTATTATATATGGGTGATATTTTTACTGCCCGGCATCGAACCCGGGTCTTTCAGGCAATACTTTCTATGCAGCACAAAAGAAAAACACCATCTCTAACCGCGTATGCAAATTCAAGCAGAAATATTGGTTACAACTGCCTCAAATGACGTCCTACTTTTCCTTTATATTCCTTATGAGAGAAACGTTATTGTGCTCTGGCTTCGAACCCAGGAACAGTACGGTCTTATGAAAATTTTTTTCTAAAACTTATTCGTACCATACATCTTCCAGCCAAGCACGAACATCCTATCATTTCGATAAGTGCATCTAAAAAAATAATGAAGAACGGCTCCCATGTATTTTAAAGGGCAGATCTTTGCATCGTCCTAGCATCGAACCCAGGATAACTTTTGTAAAAGTCATTGATGTTTTCGAAAGTCCAAGACCATAAATATAGGCACCTTGAGTTTTACTTCTCTACCTATCCGGAAAGTATTTTTTTTTAATTCCCGAAAATCACGGCAATGCATTCAAACGGGAAAAATCGGGACTTTGGGGCCCTCTGGAATCGAACCTATGACACTGAGGATCAAAGTCTCTTTTTTCCTGGGGGTTTCACGTTATGGCCAATATGTCATAAAAATTTCAGATCAATGACGCTTGTAGTTTAGGCTGTGAATTTGTATCCTATCTATCTATATAGGTATATATATGAATGAATCCGGAGAAGCATCTATATATAATAGATATGAGTAAAATGTAGCTTGCATACTGCAAGCAGATCGACAACACTAATTTCATATTGGCATCATATCGGTACGGCTTAAAAAAAAAAGGATTGAAAATTTTCTTAAGATTCGCTGCAATTCAATTGTCTGGCATCGAACCAAGGCCTTCCTGGTGAACCTACTATGCAGCTCAACAGAAAATCACCATCTCTTACTAAGTGTGAAAATTCAAGCAGAAATATTGGCTGCAACTGCTTCAAACAACATCCTACTTTTCCCATACATTCCTCATGAGAGAAATTTGAATGTGCCCCGGCATCGAACCCAGGAACAGTATGCTATTATCTATTTTTTTTTCAAAACCCTAGGCTTAATATACATCTTCCATATAAGAGAGAACTTCCTATTATTTGGATAAGTGCATCAAAACAATATATGAATAACTACCTCAATGTTTTTAAAAGGGTGGATTTTTGCGTCGTCCTAGCATCGAACCAATTATGTTTTCCGTGAAGGTCATTAATGTTTTCGATAGCTCATGACCATATATATAGGCTCCTTAAGTTTTAATTCTCTACCTATCTGGGAAGTAATATTAAAAAATTCCCAAAAATCAAAGCAATGCATTTAAAGGGGGAAAATCAGGACTTTGCGGCCTTCTGGAATTGAACCCATGACATTGAGGTTCAAAATCGCAATTTTTCTGGTTGTTATACGTTATGGCCAATACGTCGTAAAAATTTCAAATCAATGATGCTTGTAGTTTAGCCTGTGAATTAGTATCCTATCTATCTATATCCTTGAATGAATCCGGAGAAGCATCTATATATAATAGATAGATAGATAGATAGGATACTAATTAAAGGGCTAAACCAAAATCGTCATTGACTTGGAATGTTTATGACGTATTGGCCATAACTTGTAACTGCCAGAAAAATTGCGATTTTGAACCTCAGTGTCATGGGTTCGATTCCAGAAGGCCCCGAAGTCCCGATTTTTTCCATTTAAATGCATTGCTTTGACTTTCCGGAATAAAAAAAAATTTCCTGAATAGGTAGAGATTCAAAACTCTAGGAGCCTATATATTTGGTCATGATCTATCGAAAACGTAAATGACTTTCACGGAACATATCCTGGGTTTGATGCTAGGACGATGCGAATATCTGCCCTTTAAAATACATGGTAGTAGTTTTTCATTATTTTTTTTTATGCACTTATCGAAATGACACGAAGTTTGTGCTTGGCTGCATGATGTATGGTAAAAATTGGTTTTAGAAAAAAATTTTTATAAGACCTTACTATTCTTGGGTTCGATGGCAGAGAACAATAATTTTTATGTTATAAGGAATATAGGGGAAAAGTAGGACGTCGTTTGAGGCAGTTGCAACCATTATTTCTGCTTGAGTATTCACACATAGTTAGAGATGATGATCTTCTATTATGTTGCATAGGAAGTATCACCAGAAAGACTCGGCTTCGATGCTGGGCGGTAAATATATCTCCTGTTTAAAATACATCGGGTTGGTTTTTCATCATTTTTTTGGTGCACTTATCGAAATGATAGGAAGTTCTTGCTTAGATAAAACATGTATATTAAGACTTGGTTTAAGAAAAAAAATTATATAAGACCATGCTGTTTCTGGGTTCGATGCCAGAGCACATTAAAATTTCATGCCGGCATCATATTGGGACGGTCCTCAGAAGGAAAGGATTAGGAAAAATCTGAAACAAGTATTTGAAATGTATCTATGATCTTTATTTACGTGCCAAGTTTAAAGTTTCTATATTATTGGGAAGAGGTTCAAAAAAATTCTTAAAAATAGTAACAGTTACTAATTTTAGAGATGCCTGGTGTGGAACCCAGGACATATTGGCAGCTGTGATTGCACAGTATGACTTGTTAACACTTGAGCTTAGTGAATGCAAAGTATGAAGTGGATATCATGCCAAGAAGTACTTCAAATTTGTTTCTGTCATCTCCATAAGAAATGCATTGAGGAATGTAAATGGCTCTCTGGAATGGAATCAAGGACAATCAGCAAAACGTTCATCAACGTACATAAAAGATATTTATGATCTCTATCTAAATTCCGAGTTTCAAGTTTCCATCTTATCGGGAAATGATTAATAAAAAAGCTTAAAAATCACAATATAAATATCTTTGGTCTCAATTTGCATATCATTATAGTTCGTTCTATACACACTTCTCTACTATTCATCAGTTCCATAATTCCTTCATAAGGTTTAACTTCATTTTGTTTTATATATGCTCTATATTCTGGCAGTTAAGTCTCTTGTTTTATATTTTTGCAGATGATGATGATACTGGTAGTGAAAGTGGAAAAGAATGTAAGCATGATAATGATGAAGAGATAGTGGATATTAAAGATGGTGGTAATATGAAGGGAGAAGATGAAAGCATTACAGATTTAACTGGTAGATTCCAGAAACTTTTTTCTGGAAGACGATGTATATGCCAAGCAAAAGAAGAGCAAAAGGTATGTGTATTTAATTTTTTATAACAATAATAAACAACTTTATTTAAAGGCAAGAATTATCCTTACAAGTATCATATTACCCAAGGTTTAACAAAACACTTGATCATGTTCTGGAGCAGTTTTTATATTAACATCAAACCTTCAATTTGAATATTATAGAGCAGAATTTTACTTATGTGTTTCGGTAGTGCAGGTGTGTTTAAAATGGTAATTTTGTTGAAGACACAGATAAATGATGATAGAATGATGTAAATAAACCTATCATTTGAGGGTAGTATGATTCTGGGGATTTGATGTCTTTTTTTGTGGTGGCTTAGATAGTATTGAGGTTTGAATCCTCAAAACTGGATGTAAAGAATAGTATTTTGAATAAAGCTTGTAGAAAACACAACTAGATTCATTCTCCAATACGTCTCATTAATTGTGGATTCTGAGGTTGTAAAACTCTCTGGTGTAGATGGCAAACTATTTCTTAGTATATATACACCAGATGGTTTTATATAAAAACTATAGATTACAAACTACATCTACTTGTCAATGTGGAGCAAATTATCCAAATCTTCATGTTGTTGTAAATTCTATCAATACAGCAGACTTGCATTGTAATTATTTGAATGGTTAAATTGTTATCTAATGGTTATTAAGTTGTCATGTCCTTAAAAGAAACACACTATTAGCTCCCAAGAGGACTATTAGTATTTTTTTGTTGCATACACATGCATCAGATCAGTTTTCAAATTAAAGAATCAAAATTGTTAAAAGTAGATTTTGCTTCATCATGTACTCTTATTAGTTAGTTTTATTGTTTTTATGACTGTTTTTATTCCAACGAGTGCTCAAATTTACTCATTTAAAATACCAGTGAGGATTAAAATGTTAACTCTATAGCAGTTCAATATTTTATCATATTCTAAATTTAATTTCATAAGCTTATTGTTATAAAAATTAAGCTCAAATCTTACTCTGATGTCCCTCAATCCAGTCACTACAGTGCTCTCCTCAACATTATAATCAGTCATTTGATGTCAAACCAACACAGCTGCCAACCCGACCATCTCTGATTTTCATCAAATTTGCGTGTTTATTGCACATGATGAGGGAATGAAAAATGCCAAATTTCAGAATTGTAGTACTAGTACGAAGAAAGTAATGGCCACCCTTAGTTCTGAAAATGTGTAGAAAAATCGACAAACACTGCTGACAAAAACCTATGCAACTTCTGTTCTAATAGAGATAGAACTGTGAAACATGTAAATTTGGAAAGTGCTAGGAACACGATTTCAAATTATATGCAACTTAAAAATATTCAAGCAATGTTAATTATTAAGGTCAGTGACCTTAACCTTTGACCTTGGATATCTCAAAAGACCACACCTTCAAAATTTATGGAAAAAATATACAGGTATCCCTCGCCAGCCGCGGGGGT
Source organism: Sympetrum striolatum (assembly GCA_947579665.1). Classification (NCBI taxonomy): domain Eukaryota; kingdom Metazoa; phylum Arthropoda; class Insecta; order Odonata; family Libellulidae; genus Sympetrum; species Sympetrum striolatum. The sequence goes on from OX388350.1 coordinate 9,724,752, forward strand.
TAGGGAATCGAAAGAGCCCGCGGTTGGCAAAATCGCAGTTGGCGAAGCATTACGTGTATGGGAAATCAAGGGTTAGGTTTTGTGAGCAACAATATAGGGAGAAAAAATTAGTACAAAATAGTTTTCCCTGTTAATTATATGTAAATATTTCTAAGATATTATCCCTCTTTAATTTTGGCCGCATTTTTATCCCAAACGCACCGATAACTTCCAATAAACATGATCATCTCTCTTTGGATGGGAAACAAGTTTTTGCTTTTATTGTAGCCAGTTCCTCCTGTGCAGTCCACTGTTTGCCCTGTATTTTTGTTTCGGGCGTATAATGGAGTATCCAAGCTTCATCTACAGTAATTAATGGGTGCAAAAAATCGGATTTATTGGGCTTAAACAGCGCCAACAGAGCGTTGGAAATGTTCATTCAAACACGTTTTTGGTCTAACGTGAGCAAACACGGCATCTTTGATTTGCATAGGCGTATTGCCTATGAAGAAAAAACCCCTCAAAAACAAATATTTAATGACAGCTCGATACTCGATTTAGTCCATTTTCACAAAAACACTCACATCAACTCACTCAAACGACTGTTACATAACAACTGCACATCCAAAATGGCTGAAACTTTGGTGAGTAACTGTCAACAGATGAAAAACGAAATTCACTAGCTGTTATTTGCAAGTGCTGCCATCTTCATTTTGAGGTCAGAAATTTTTTCAGACCACCCTAGTACTATATTCACAACATTACTAAGTATTTATACTAATATTTTGAAAATTTTAAATTATGCACTTTTTGACAAAAATTTAAACAAAATATTTATATTGATAAAAAAACCTTTATTGGTGGGACTGATGAGACAGGTCTCTTTTGGAAGAGAATGCCAAAGAGTACATAGGGAGGATATATGAGAGTATTCATAGGGAGGCTAAAAGTATGCCAGGATATAAAGCATTTAAAGAGTGTGTGTGTGTGATTTAAGTGTGTTATCCCAGAAGTAAAAGCCTACTGTTTAGAGAAAGACATTCCTATTAAGATTTTGTTAAATTTAGATAATGCTCCATCCAACGTATTTAAATGATCTCCAACCAAATGTAAATGTGCCCTAGCCTTTAGTAAATTCAATGAAGGTTTGCAGACAATTGAAGGTATGGATGCAAATACAGCATGATTTAAGAAAATGGAAAGAATTATCGAGGACGCTCTCGGAAAGGAAATTTATAACGAGAAAAAAAGAATCACTGTCCAGACTCGACTAGGCAATTTCTTTATAAAGGATCTACATACGCCAACTTCTGTAATGCTGCCCATATCACTGATACCCTGCACTAGTAAATCTACGGCAACCTATGTTGGAGATGTTGATGATGTTTTCCCAGTGTTTCCCTCCGACTTTAGCTCATCTTCTAATTAAAACAGAACTTCATGCCTTGAAAGTAACGGTTCTCGTGAACAGACTATTGAAGTGAAATAAATTCAACTTACATAATACATTTGAAAACTTTAATAGTTATATGTCAATTACAGTATATAATCTATATTATTTTGAAAGTGTGTTTGGCAATGTCTTATTTTTCCAGCGTCGAACTATGTATTGGATACCCTCGACAAATTCTTCCAGCGTGGTCAAACTGCATACTGGATACACAGTATTTTAAAATCTGCTCATTAGAATATACAAAACTCTTCGATATATTGTCAACTTTATTGTCAGTAATGAAGTAGATTAGATAAGCCTTTGGTATTCGCCCAAAACATTTGATCCGTGCATCAGAGAAGCTAGTCTGAGGAAGCCTGCATTGCATACTGCTCGGGATATAAATATACCATGTAAATGTTTGTTAAATAACAATGAGATAGTGATACGCAAACTTATACTTCAACAACATTCAACGATTTCATACTCATTGGGATTTTGGAGCATGTTTTCATTGATTGAAGGTAGCGGTATGAATTTAATTCAGTGTTTATTTCTGTGTTCGTAATCAACCTATTATTTCTCACCTTTTCAAAAAAATATTCCTGGACTAAATCACTCCTATTCGTATTATTTTGAAGGTCTTGTGCTCAGCTGTAATTTTATTAAGAAAAGACGTTCAGATATATTGATAAAATCATTGAAAAATACCGATATGAGCTGTTACAATATAAACTTGAAATATAATAACAAACAAGGTCAGTTCTTCTTCCGCGTAATGGCGGAAATCAACCTCCATGGAGGGTGAGTTATGCTACACCTTTTCATACATCTGACTTACGACCAGATGTGCGGAACGTAACGTGTTTGTAAGTCAAGGAGCGACTTACATTATATCGTACATTATTATGTGACTACTTTTTGTAGTTATCTATTGATGATAGCTCTGCATTGCAAACACTAAAAGCAAATACTAGAATATGCGCACAAACAGCGATAATTTTACTAAACTGTGGCCATGTAAGCACTGATCTTGTCCAAGAATTGCAAAATATTATATTGAAGTCATGATGGTCATGCAGGATTAACTGTTATGATTATTTATGCTCATAATATTTATTGTCGGTGGTAAAATCCTGGTCTGTTTTACAGATCACTCCTAGAACAAAGTAGAGAAAAAGACAGGAACAAAGTGAAAATAGAACACGTAATTGGGAAGCAAAGTGGCAGCAAAAGTGAAGCCTTCCTCACCGTGCTTTCTTTTCATCTCTGCTTCTGGTATCAATCTATTTAGTAACCTATGTTGTATATCTAGGTGATGTGGGTACCTGGCCTAAGAACACCTGGATTACCATATTGGAAGATACGAAAGTGAAAAGCCGAAATTTTGGATATTTCAGTAGACGGTGTTCACTATGTCTTTGTAAAAAATCTGATGTGGCCAGCACATGACTTTTTCCATATGTATAAGATGTAAATATTTATCTACGACAGTATTTTCAAACTCTATATTCAATCTAAACTTGGAAGATAAGTGATTAATTTATATCATATTATCTTTTACGTCAAGAACACTATAAATAATGTTTTTTGGGACATGTTCGATGAAAAATGATGAAATTGGCCTTTCGCCCACAGCGTCCAGAGCCCCCACTAAGTACATAATCAGTAACTTCCGGTTTATCAGTATTTCACGAATAGCTCCTAAACAATCAGTGATACAAAAAAAATTTTTATACAAAGGCTATTGTAAATTACATTTTCTAAAACTTTTATGAATAATACAATATACCTAAATATCATATTTATGGAGATTTTGCAAAAACGTAAATTTGCTTAGAAGAATGAAGCTCGACTTCTGGTCAACCAATTTACTCCAAAAACTAATCAACTCTGACAGCACCCACTACAATGCTGTATATGATGTTTAGTATTGATATGACATAGTTTTCACGTTAGAGCACCAACAATACATACACGCAGACATCATTCCGTGACGTGTTCTAGGGACCCTAGATTATCAACCTAAATCATGTTTTTCCATTGAAATCTCGAAGTCGATTTTTTTCATGTAAACAATACTTTCTCTATACTACGTATATGGAGAAAGTAAAAAATCTGATGTGGCCAGCACATTGACTTCCTCTATATATAAGATGTAAAGTGCCAGTAACTTCCGGTTTATCAGTATTTCATAAATAACTCCTAAACAATCAGTTATACAAAATATGTTTCATGCAAAAGTTATAGTAAATTACGTTTTCTAAAACTTTTATAGATAATAGTATATACGTAAATATCAGATTAATGAAGATATTGAGCAAAAACAGAAACGAGCCTCGAAAATTAAAGCTCAACTTGCGGTTAACCGATTTAGTCCAAAAACTAATCAACTCTAACGACATCAACCAAAGTACTATATATGAAATTTGATGTTGATACAACACATAGTTGTCATGTTAGAGCACCCACAAAATATATAATCAGCTAATTCTGGTTTAATAGTATTCCACGATTAACTCCTAAACAATCAGTGATACAAAAATACGTTTAATAAAAAATTTTTGTAAATTAAATTTTATAAAACTTTCATAAATAATAGTATATATCTAAATATCATATTCATGGAGATATTTTGCAAAAACAGAAATTTTCTTTGAAGAATAATGCTCGACTTTCGGTTTATCGATTTACTCCAAAAACTAATCAACTCTGACAGCACCCTCCACCGTGCTACATATGAAGTTTGGTATAGATACGGCTAATAGTTTTTACATCAGAGCGCCCTCAAGCACACACTCACACATACAAACAGACATCATTCCAAAAATGGTAAAAACGTGTTCTAGGGACCCCAAAACATGTATTTCTGTTAAAATCTAGAAGTCGATTTTTTCATGTAAACAGTACTTTCTCTATACTTCGTATATGGAGAAATTAAAAATAGCTCATAGGCTCACTTTCAGCATAATAGTTTCCACTTTTGTTAATGGGGTATCAAAAACATATTTGCATGAACCATTATCAGGAGCATTGGTAAATCATTAATTAAAATTTAACTTAGTTCCTCTGTGGTTTGAAAATGAATTTATTCTTGCTAGAATACTTCAATGCATGACTTGTGTCTCTGTTGAGTTCATTTTCGGAAGATGCACAGTCCATAACTGCTCCCACATTAAAGCACAATTTTCATGCTTTGATTATCACTTTTACCCATTATAAAGTTCTATGAGGTTAAGACTTCATCTGTAGATTTTGTGGGACCAACGTAGGCTGTATCACCTTTCCACTGTTGGAACAATGCTTGAATTTTTAATTCTCAGTGTGACTGGATATTAATTATTGATACTAATTTTTATTATAAACTATTAATTCAAATAGATTTTAGTAATACTTCAAAATGGAAAATATTATTTTTGTCAAAGTGCTTATAGCTGCAAGGGACCACACTGTAAAATAGAAATTGATTTATTCTAAAAATCACGTATTTCATCGATAGGCTGAGAACTTTTCAAAATAAAAAATAAAACTATTTGTAGAAAGATGGAATTTTCATTATTTACAGAAACTAATTTTTGTTTTTTTAGTCAAATTATTTAATAAAAATCTGATGTGGCCAGCACATGACTTTCTCCATATATAAGATGTAAATATTTATCCACGGCAGTATTTTCGAACTCTATATTCAATCTAAACTTGGAAGGTAAGAGATTAATTTATATCATATTATCTTTTACGTCAAAAACATTATAAATAATGTTTTCGGGACATGTTCGATGAAAAACGATGAAATGGCCTTTCGGCCCATCGCCCAGAGTGCCCACAACGTACATAATCAGCAAATTCCAGTTTATCAGTATTTCACAAATAACTCCTACACAATCAGTGATACAAAAATATGTTTCATAGAAAGTTATGGTACATTCAATTTTCTAAAACTTTTATAAGTTATAGTTTATACCTATATTTAATATTTATGGAGATATTTTGAAAACTGGAAATGAGCTTTGAAGAATGAAGCTCGACTTTCGGTGTACCGATTTACTCCAAAAACTAATCAACTCTAACGAAACCAACCAAAATACTATATATAAAATTTGGTGTTGATCCGACTAATAGTTTTTATGTTAGAGCGCCCACAAAGTACATAATCAGCTACTTCCGGTTTATCAGTATTTCACGAATAACTCCTCATCAACCGGTGATACAAAAATATATTAAATACAAAAGTTATAGTAAAACTCATTATCTAAAACTTTTATAAGGTATACAATATACCTATATATCATATTTATGGAGATATTTTGAAAACCGGAAATGAGCTCTGATGAATTTAGCTCGACTTCCGGTTTACCGATTTACTTGAAAAACTAATCAACTCTGACAGCACACACCACAGTACTATATATGAATTTTGGTATTGATACGACTAATAGTTTTTACGTTAGAGCGCCCACTGTCACACACACACACACACACACACATACACACAGACATCATTCCAAAAATGGTCAAAACGTATTCTAGGGACCCCAAAACATGTATTTCCGCTGAAATCTCGAAGTCGAATTTTTTCATGAAAACAATACTTTCTCTATACATTGTATATGGAGAAAGTAAGAATGATAGTGGTTGTAGCCAGGTGAATTACTTTAATTTTTGCATCTTGACAGCTGTAACTAAAATTTAAATAATAAATGTTCTGCGTTTGTTTTAAATTTAATGGGCTAAGACATTTCCCCATCCAATCAAAGTAAATCATCATCATTAGTAAATAATAAATTTTATGTATCATTTAAGATAATTGTCTCAATTCTCACCTCAGGGCACTCACATTTCTGCTCTACCAATGGAGATACTCATCTACATTCTGCGCTGGGTTGTGTCAACGCATTTGGATCTCAGATCTCTTGAAGCCTGCTCAGCAGTATGCAGAGGGTTTTTTCTTTGCTCCCACGACCCTGAAATATGGCGCTTGGCCTCCCTAAGGTATGCCCTGTTTATGTGTGAACTGTGTCCATGTACCAGAAGAGGCTGTTTCAAAATGAATATCTGGGTTTCAAGAGTTCAAAGTATTTATTAAATTTAACTTACAATTATAAATAATGCATCAAATGAAAGAGCAACTCAATCAGTTTTTCTTACAAGTGTTCAATATTAGCACCATTTGTCACAGCACACATTGTATGCAATTAAACGTTGTTATACATGACCGCTGAATTGGCCGCAAGGAGCCAGATAAGAAAGTTTGTTTCACATGGCCCCCACGTTCACCCCATGATGCGATATTTGGGAGCTCATATTGTATGTGCCTCTGCTACTAGCTGACCTACCCGAGTTAAGAACCAAGATTGAAGCAGTCTTTGTAACAATTACTTAATACACACTGATCAAGGTCTGGGCAGAGCTCGCCTATCGACTCAATGCTTGCCATGTGACAAATGGTGCTCAACAACAACATAAAACACTTGAAAAATAAACTGTTTAGAGTTGCTCTTTTATATGATGTATTATTTTTAGAGCCCAATTACTCGGCCTCGACTTCGTGGTAGACTTCCATCATGAAGATAAATAGAAACATGCTTATATGCTCTACTACACTAAGATCTATAAGATGCTATACCATATATAGATGCTATACCACTACAACTTGTCCAAAACTGCTCCGCCGGCAATATTGGTCCAGTAGATAAAGGGGGACAGTACTAACTACATACTGATTGATTCCTAGCACGATCTAGGGTTTATTGTATTAAATAACTCGACTGGGCCAACCAGCCCCGGTCTCCCCTATAGTAGAAAATAGGGATTTGAAATAAAACAATATAATTCAGTCTTTTCTCAGAATACTATCATGCTGGATGTTTTTAATGAATGAAGTACAGCGAAAAGTAGTAGGCAACTAATTTTTTGAACGCATTTTTCTCAAACCTCTCGACATTCCCTTCAAAATTTTCAGGATGTATTTTCCCAGAATATTTACCAGGAAATTTAAAAGTATCGAAAAAAGATCACAAAAGGAAGAAAATTATCAAGAATAAGAACTTCTTCGTTTCTGAAATGAGAGTAGGTACCGTATTTTCTGGTAAATAACACGCACCTACTAGATAACACGCATATTAACGATCTCTTCACTGTGAGAAATGTAAAAATAACACGCATTTCAAAAATTTCTTCTCTGTGATTTATGTATTGATAACGCGCATTTCAAATTTGTACTATTTTTCATAAAGGGCTTTAAAGATCATTATGATGCTGTTTACGCCGCAGCAAAATCATTATAACTACCTTTCTATGCACAAATGAACTAGGAAATAAACAATTTTGAAAGTGGTATCGAAGGTATTTCAATAGTACCTAATTATATTTATTATTGTAGGGCCATGGAAGAAAGAAAAGCAAAAACACGCAAATCGTCTTCAGGCTCAATTTAAGCTGGAAGTTATTCAGTTTGCAAAAGTTAATGGAAATTGTGCAGCAGGTAGAAAATTCAATGTAAATGAAGCTAGTGTGAGAGAGTGGCGAAAGAATGAGGAGGTTTTTAAGAAACTGCATCGTGGAACATGCGCTACAGAAAGTGTTTCTGGCCAACACTCGAAAAAGAACTTTACGACTGAACTACTCGTGAACGATCAAGAGGAATAAGACTATCAACAACTAGAATTTTACTTCAAGCAAAGCAAATTGCACGAGAGAAAAACATAATTGACTTAAAAGCATATCCCTCTTGGGGATTCCGGTTCATGATGAGAAATAATTTAAGTGTTCGTGCCTCGACAAGCATTGGTCAGAAACTACCTGTAGATTGGGGGACCAAGGTGATAGCATTTAGACAGTTTTTGAAAGAGTGCATTTTCGAAGTGGAAGAAATGCATGGGGGTAATATGGATGAGGTCCCAGTAAGTTTTGGCCTTCCAACTGCAATGACTGTGAATCTTGAAGGTGCAAAGGAAGTGTCCATTACTACGACAGGACACGAAAAGTCAAATTTTACAATTGTATTGTGCATAACGTCAGATGGTTGCAAGCTATCTCCTATGGTGATATTTAAGAGGAAAACAGTTCCAAAGAGGCGTTTTTCGAAAGACGTTATTGTTACCGCAAATGAAAAAGGATGGATAAATAAAGAAATGCTGAAGACCTGGTTAGATAATGTTTGGAAAAAACGTAAACATGCTTTCTTCAGCCCCAAATCTGTTTTAATTATGGATGCATGTCGAGCCCATTTAGTGCCCGAAGTAAAGAAATTGGTCAACAAATACTCCAAGGTAGCAATTATACCTGGTGGACTGACGAAGAAACTTCAACCCCTTGATTTAACGGTGAATAAATCCTTCAAATAAAAACTTCGAGCTAGTTTTAATGCAATTCTTGAACTAATTACTTAAGTTTCCTTTTTTATGCTTTCCTCCTATGTGTTATGCAGACAATGTTTTTTCACCACTGTAATGTTTTGCAATAATTACTCTTATTTCGAAATTAATTATATAATTACATTAACATTTACAACATGTTGGTTATAATAAAATTGCCCTAGTAAGTGAGTATTGTTTAGTCATTTGTTTCCGAGTTCAATATTCAATTAAACAAGATTTTTTATTATATATCACGCACTATTATTTTTATCATTTTTCTATATTTTTTGTATAGATAACACGCGGGTTATCTACCTGCACAGTTTAGCTTTCTGTAGGCAGAGCTTTAGTACGCATACATTAGTTGCAGGTCAAGCCTCTGATGTGCAAGATGTGCCTCCATGGACGTTGCTCCATGCTGTGCGAGGAATTGCCAGAGCATGGGACAGTGTCACTGCAAACACTATTTCCAACTGTTGGAGATCAACTGGTTTTGGTGACACATCAATTATAGAGGCAGAGGAGTTAGTGAAGGTTCCCACACTACAGGACCTCCTTAGTAAAGAAATGGCACAACTAAATCAATGCATCCCAGATGCATCCTCTCATGCTGAGTCATATGTCAAGTGTGACTCTCATGCGATGACGCATAACTGCAATGAATTTAGTGAAGACGAAGAAGATGAGGATGAAGTGAACTTCATCCTCTAAGGAAACAAAGGCTGATGCAAGTTCAGTAGAACCCTGTTTTTACGATCCTCAATTTTATCAAATGGCACAGTTTTACGAACCGGTCTGCCGGTCCCGATCTTTGTACATGTAAAATGACCTCAGTTTTATGTAAAACCTCGATTTCATGTTTTACGAGAACCCCAAGTTTACGAAGTACTTGAAATGATTTTGTCGCACTGAGCTCAATACAATGGCATGACGATTGCCATAAACAGGAGCAGCTAAATCCAGATTGCCTATGTTGGGAGGGCCCTCAGCCCATGTATTTTAGATGGGAAAATGTGGAAAAATCGAATATGAGTGTAGTGCTTTTTGACGTGCTTACACTGTGGTAAAATCCTTGTGGATGATCATCCAAGTCACACTTAAATCTGATTTATATGATCTAAGGAAAATATGTTCAAAGATGCATAAATTTCCCATGCATTCTTATAGATCACAATGCTATTGCTGGTATCGTCATTCTATTATATTCACTTCCATGTTTTGTAGTCAATGCCTCATTCGATGTGTAATGTTATAATGATACCCTCGAGATTTGACGATGGTACCAGTAGTGGACATGTGAAAGGTGTCTGGTGAAAATGTATTAATTCTCCTTGTTAATTAATATGTTTGAGACTCTGTTTGAAGGAAGGAAGTGAGAGACATTTGAGATTGTGATTGGGTAGTTTATTCCAATACTTCGCTCCAAGAACGATAAAAGATTTAGAACAGATTTCGGTTCTATGAGAAGGAATCATTAGCTTGCCTGAAGAGTGAGTACCAAAGGTATGAGTGCTATTGAGGTCATTGTAGTAAGAAGAGAGATACGTGGGACAATGTTGATTGAGTACTTTGTGTACAAGGTTAAGTGTATGTAGCTTTCGTCTGGAGGCAAGTCGTAGCCAATTTAGTTCTTTCAGAAGAGGAGTAATATGGTCAAATTTCTTGGCATTTAAGATAAATTTAATAGCATGATTGAAGGAATGGTTTAGCTTGGCATTAGCAGGTGAAGTGAATTTGTTTAGAAGCACATTCGAATATGGGAAGGATCAAGGCTTGTATAACGGTCTATTTTAGCTGCATCGGCAGTGTACATTTATTTTTTTGAGGTTATGAAGTGTGGAGTATGTTTCTTTTCATATATTATTGACTTGAGGCACCAAAGTTAGGGATTAGTCCATGAATACACCAAGATTCTTAATGGAAGAGCAGTATGCGATTTCCTTGTCGTCAATTTTTATTTTAGGTATTTGCTGATAATTAATATTGCTAAGAACCTTACGGCTCCCAAATATGATGGCTTAAGTTTTGTTTGAATTAATACACAGTGCTATAGAATGTAGCCATTTATGTAGCAGAGAGAGATCCTGATTAATGAGGTCAAGAGATTTTGTGAGGTTTTTTGGGTAATTGGATAGATAAATCTGCAGGTTTTCTGCATAAAGATGATGGGAAGAGTGATTAATATACTTTGGTAAGTTCTGAATGTAAAGGGAGAAGAGCAGTGGACCAAGTATAGATCCCTGAGGAACCCCGTGGTTGATAGGACTCACAGCAGAATGAGTGCCATTGATTTGGCATGTTTGAGATCGGCCAGCGAGGTAAGTTGAGAACCAAGATAAAACAGTTGAAGAGTTTGAAAGTTCGCAATTTGGCAAGGAGTATGTTATACTCCGTTTCCGAACTGAAGGCGGCTGGGCATGAGAGAGCGAGTAGCCAATGAGAGGCGTTTTCCCTGCCACCTCATCTTTTGGCTTCGGCCTACTCACTCCTTCCCCCCATGCAGTCGACCAGTGTTGCCAGAACTTGGAAATAGATGCACATTTGGGGCGAGACGACGACTTTCCGCTATTCTTGCATAGAATGCAATAATCTCTCTGCAAAATGCTCTCATCCTGCCAAACCTTAGTTGGGGCGATATTTTGGTTGGCCCATGTATCATCCAAATAAAATATAGCTTTTTTTGGCTCGTTGGGATCCCGTGGATTGCGCAGGTCATGCATTCTCCTCAAAAACATAATGCGAGCCGTTGCAATGTCAGCTCTTTCCATTAGGAATTTTCTCCCATCATTACCTTTCCTATACTTAAATCCCATGGACTTCAAAATTCTCCACAGCGATGAAACTTCCCATTGGAAATCCATTTCCTTCTTCAAATCCATTAGTAATTTCCTTCATGTAGAGTACTCCTTCCTCTCATAATATCCCAGGACTTTCCTGCGAATGGCATCCTTTTCAAACTTTTTTCGCAATTACGGAATTGCCCCTCATCCTCTTGGAGGGAGAAGCCAACTGCACGGCTCCCGTGATCTCCAGGCTATCCCGTCCTTTCTAGAGAATTCGCTGCAGAGTGCGAGTACTTACACCACATGCGTCCGCTGTCCTCTTCTGTACTTCAGCCACGCTTATCAATGGCCCATGGTTTTCTTCTTCTCTTTTAAAATAATCGTGAACTTTATTTGTGATTTCCCGTGCCTGTCAGTGGAAAACTTCTCTCCTTTCTGTCATTACGCCTGACAAAACAATACAGAATAAAAGCACGTAGTTCGTAAGTTACAGGAACGTAGTGCGTAAGTTAGGATCTTTGGCAACGCTGAATGCTGAAGAGCGACGTGCACTGCTCGGCAGTCAGAGAGAGACTGAGTCCTCCCCTCCACCCTCACGTTCCCTTCTTCTGTGATTGGCTAGAAACGGGAAAGGCACGCAAGGGAATCCTGGCTCAGCCGCCTTCAGTTCGGAAACAGAGTATAGTATCAACAGAGTCGAAAGCCTTGCTTAGATCCATAAGCACAAGGATGGTGATTTTCCTGCTGTACAATGCAAGCTTGATGTCATCAGTGACCTAAAGCCGGATTCATGTGGATTGAAGAGATGGTTTACAGTAAGGAATTTCATAAATTGCTCGTGAAAAATATGCTCGAGACCTTTAGATAGGGTAGGCAAGAAACTTATCTTACGAAAGTCACTGATAGACAGAGGGGAAGCTACTTTACGGATAGGATGAATTATAGATATTTTCCATTGGCTTGGAAAAACCCCATGAGTAAGTGAGAGGTTAAAGACATGAGTGATAAAAGGAAGGAGGACGGGTATCATTTTGTGAATAATGTTGATAGAGATATCGTCTATACCTGGGGCTGAAGATTTTATAGCTAGCAAGGATTTTCTCACATTATTAGAAAGAAGGCCGAATTGAAATTCGGGTATATCGATAGGTGTTTGATTACTAGTTGAATTTAATGCTTCATCTTTGTCGTCAGGAGAAATTTGCATATAATTATTTATGAAAAATTTGTTTAGATCATTTGGTGTTACATCGAGAGGAAAAACTTTGGTTTATGTGGGTCAAACTGAGAAATTTTAGAGTAAGGGGGAAGAGAACATAACATATGTATTGAAATTGGTTCTCATCAGTCCCACTTTGCAATACATTCCTCACCCTTCTTTATCTGTAGCCTTTCTCCAGCTTTTTCCGTAAATCATACCATTGACAGGGCCTTGACCAGCCATTTTCCACTTCCCCCTCAATAACCTCTACTTCCTCACACTTGATACTTATGCGTCAAACATGTCATGCTTTTATAAAAGTTTGTGATATTTTTTGTGTGTTTGGAAAGTGATCATGGAATAGAATGAAATATCAACTAATTTCCTTGTGAATGATTTTAATTTCTCCATATTTCAACATAATTTGTAATTTTTCAGTGTATCTTTAAAGACTAAAATTTTTAAATATAATTGGTGGAATATTACAATTTTATCTTTTGATTATGGAAATCCGCATAATGTTAGCCATCATTCATCATGTTTAACTTATCTGATAATGAAATTCATTTGTAAATCTGTTTGCTTAATTGCACTCACTTGGAGCGTCAAAATACACCAAGATTATTTGTTATTTTTTTGGAAATGGAGATCCTTGTGGATTGTCATTTACTAGTATGAAATATATTATTTGGTAATTAACTACACAATAACTATGGATTTTGATAGATACCTACATCAAAAAATGAATGTATATTAGATTCTTTTATATATGTTTCTGAATTTCATTTGCATGTTAAGGGTTTGGGGCAGCAGCTGTGGAATTCCTGGGTCCATTTACCCTACATGGAGGGACATGTTTGTTCTTGGTCGGCCACGAGTTCGTATTGATGGTTGCTATGTAAGCAAGACTACATATGTAAGGCCAGGAGAGAACTCTTTTCAGGACTCCTGTTACCGCCCTTGGCATCTGGTGGCATATTTTCGGTACCTTAGGTAGGTAATTTATTAATTACAATGTATTCACAATTCTTGACTCATTCCATGTGTCAATAATTTCTAATGTGGTATTTCATGCCAGAGATATGCTTTCTTAAAGTTTTCATTAAAAATTATTCAGTTTGGTATAGTTGATAGCCCTCATTCTGATTTTCATTTTAATTGGAAATAACATTTTTCTTGACTTCTTAAGAGGTCTGTCTTAGCTTATAACTTGTTTGCAACCCATGCAACATATGTTTACAATTTAACAATATTGTGTGTGTGTATATATATTTATATCTAAGTTCTTACTTCTCATTGAAAAATCAAAGGCGTCTGCAATGTGATATTAAGTTTATGTCTTTTCCAGGTTTCATTCAGGGGGAACTGCCATGATGCTGACAACTCCTGACCCACCTTCAGGAGCATTGGCATCCCTGAGACCAAATTCAGCCAATCCCAATCTTCTCCGAGGTCACTTCCGCTTGCATAGTGCTGAGGGAAAAGTTGTGCTTGTACTACATCGCAAAACACAAAATTCTGTCCAACAGCAGACTTCCCTCACCAACCAAAGGTATTTTCTTTTAGATTAAATTTTGGCAAAAGGAAATGAATGTAATTTTAGGATCAATAGATTTTCATATTGTACATAAATACATAACTTTTGGTGATCATATATATCTATGCATATGATCAGAGGTCATCCAAGATTTTTGGTTGGCATCTAAAGTATATCATATAATTTTTTAAAGAAATGATGCTTTTTAGATTTTACAATTAGAAAGGGGTGGAGCTTTTCAGAGCCATCATCATTGGCTTCTAACATCACTGTGAGCCTCATTTTGCCATGTTCCCACTGTGGCATTTATCACCTTTGAATGCCAAAGTTTTGGTGAAATACTTTAATAAACTTTAAAAATTATCCAGGTTTGTATTGGTTAAAAATGTCTCTGTTTATATTTTTTAGTCAGCTCTTGAATTCTTCCACTGATTCACTCTTCCACAGTTTTGAGTAAGTCTCTCAATGTGCAGTGCGTCTTCGAAGTGGAAGGTTAAATTTTTCTTAAATCTAAGCTAATGTTTTATAGAGGAATGTTATCCACACTACACATTTTGATTTTGATATTGCCAGATTTTGATATTTCTGGAATAGATAATGCAGGATATATCTGGTAATTATGGAAAATGTGGTAATGGTTAACTTGAAAATATTTCTGTAACATTGAGAATAAATGCAATGAAAAAGCTACTGTAATGAATACACGAAATGAGTAAATGCATAGAAAAACATTAATCAATTCCTACTAATTCTAATGTTACCAACCTGAATCAAGTAACTCTCTTGCTTCATAATCAAAACAAAACTCTTTTCCAAACATTTGATTCCAAACGAGTGTGTCGTCAGTGCTGGGAAATGTGGTAGCTTACAAAATTGAACCCGAAGTTTTATATCATCAATTCCTCTTATCCTCTTTCCGAATTGGTCAATTCATCCATTAGATGCAATGAAATTTTCAATTCCGAGAATAGTGGCCACCTTAAGTGCTTTTCCCTTAAGGGCACACCATCAACTGGATTGCCTGCTGCTCTTGAAATCTTGAACCAGCTTCTTACCATCTCCTCCAATTCACTGTACTTTGAGTAAGTAGTGTATTTTTGTTTCTTGGAGACATTCTTGGTTTCTTAGGACATATTGGACGTAATGCTTGTCCTTTTTTCATCATAGAAATTTAGCTTGGATACAGGAAGCTGTAGTTCACGCCCAAGCGCAAAGCGTGTTCCGCGGAACGCATCTATTCTCTCCAAACCTTCTCACCAATAGTGAAGGTCTTAATTCCTTCTTTATTTTCATTTGTAATGAGAATGGTTAACTCAGGAGTTGGAAGGCTCAGAAAACTCAGAGATAACAAAGTTGGGAATTGACTCGAATGAAAGCCAAAAGTGCAATAGACTGATAAAGGGTGAAGGCTAGCATACCTATCCATATTCCACTCTCTGCAGAGGACAAGAGCTGTCCCTGGGAAAATCTCCTCATTCATTTCTCTGGCCCAGTACATACTGTCCTGAGACAGTGTCATCAGCTTCCCGCTGACCTACACGAGCATTAAAATCTCCCATAATGACCTTATAGTAGTGGGCCTCCTTGTCATGTTCAGTGCCGAGAGTTAGGTAGAAGTTTTCAATTTCCTCTTCGCTGCTGGCGCTGTTGGTGCGTAGACTTGGATGACCTGTACAGAGTAACGCTCATTGATCTTTAGTATGAGTTTGCAAATTCTATCTGATACACCTTGGATATTTACCACATTATCCTTCCATCTCTTGTTGATCAAAAATCCAACGCATCCATTTCTTCCATCCTTGATACCCCTGTAAAAGAATAAATGTCCTCCCTTAAGTGTAAGTAGTTCTTCTGATTTGGTTCTGACTTTGCTGAGACCGATGACATCCCATTTTATCTTCTCTGCTTCATTCAGTAGTTCCAGCAGTCGTTCTTCACTCTTCAAGCTGCGTCAGTTGTAGGCTGTGAATTGCAGGGTAGTAATTCTTTTCTTCATGATGGACCTCTTTAATGCCACCACCTCCCGGACATCCGAATGGGTGGTGCTTTTACGTCCGGATAAATTTCCATTAAAGAAGCTCATCATGAAAATTGTACTTGTATTTGGGGGGGTTAGGACAATAATTCACCAGGCTGTCCTACTGCCGGTTAGTGAATACCACTTTCATTATTAATCATTTATCATCCAATCCAAAAACTCAGACGAATCAAAGTTTTCAGTGTATTTATTTAGGATAATAAATGCAGTTACTATAAATTTCAATTTTTTAATTGAGTGAAAATGTAATTTTAACCAACAAGAGAAAATGGACCCTCACTTAAAAACATTGTTACACGCGTAAAATAAAGGAACTAACATGGTCTATAAAGCCCTTATGTGCCTCAAGTCAAATGCGTTTCTCCTGGCCCAGGCCATGAGGTAAGAGATGCGGTAAAATATAAAGGGACTTGGTCCATCAACGCTACAGATCCGGCACATGGGTTGGGTCCCTATGGTCCAAATATGCTTCGCATCAGGCAGCGAACGTGTTAATATATAATATGTATTACAAAAATACGAATCATGCTTATATGCAAAGGGGAACTCTTCCTTAATGAAAATATATAACATCACACAATAATAATTCTTTTATAAAATGAAGAAGTGATGAATAACTCTGGCGTATCCTACGTAATGGCAGATGAGCCGGCTCCAGGCGGGTCAGATGAATTCATTTTGAGTCACACTGATTCATTTCCACCCGTTGGATGAACCGAGTACTCAAAGTCTCCCTTCCTCACGATCTGTCCACTTTTCCTATCTCTGTGCCTATGTCATCGCTCTGTCATTGCCCAGCTCATGACGCAACCAGAATATGGGTTGGGATCTTTGCCAATTTCTACTCTAGAAACTTGTTTGGTTGCTGAAGTGTTAAAATTTTGAAATGCTGTCACCTTGACTAGCAATGGAGCCGTTGATTAGAAGCGCAAAATAGGGCCATCACAAATTTAGTAACATGCTACAATTTTAAATTAAAGAATTTGCTTTTAGCAAAAGTATTACTTGCTTTGATTATCAGTGATGATATCATGAAAAAATGGGCAGTACCTTGAATGTGAATAGGTAGTAAGCAGAGAATCCTATTACTGTGGTAAAAATGTGTTGACCACATTTCCATGAAAGGTCCTCAAATAAATACCTCACCATGGACTCCAGTTTACTTAATTAATTTCCCAAGGAAAAAATGGACTTGAAAAAAGTCTGACTGGACAGGGAATCAAACCCAGGATATCTGTGAAGTTGCTGTTCTGGGTAGATAGCATAGATGATTAAAGTGGCTTTCTGGATTGAGGAAGATCCTGGAATTGATGGTCCCATCAGACATTTTTCAAGTGTGTTCTTCCTTTCGATTTTTCCTTGATGAATGCTCTTATGCACAAATATACTCTTAACTGTTTTCCTTAATTAAGTTCACTGTTTCGTTACCTTACTACTACTTAGGTTTTTGAATTCACAGGTTTCGCTCTGGAAGAAGAAGAGATGCCTCTACTATTGACCAAGGGAAACAGAGCTATCATTTGGTAAAGTTTTCTATTATTTTGAATCTTTCTGAATTTTTATTACTCCTCAAATTAAGAACGATGTACTCAAACCGTAATAAGTATAGTTACCGAACTTTTTAACTCGCTTATTGACTGCCTCCATTAAGAAAAATTTTTAAAAGCTTAAGATGTAAAAGAGTAATTTTGTCGTATCAATAAATGAGTCTTTAGTAGATGATATGAGCGTATTATTCTAACTGGATGATTACAGTAAAATCTCAACCTATTGAACCTCTTTAATTCGTAAACCTCTTAATATAGAAATAATGGCTGAGTTCCGTCCCCACACAGTGTATTACAATAGGTGAAACCTCTCTACTTCGTACCTCTTTTATTCGAAAACCTTCATACATATAACCTGTAATTTGGTCCCATGATTACCTCCTTATTTCAAAGTAGCGATCTTTTTCCAGTTTGAATTTTGTTACTCGTAGCGTAGAATGTGAGGCATTACATTGTCAAAAAGCTCGTACGTGATATCCAAAGGAAAAATTTTTTCCCTGCACTTCCGTGTTTTACTGAAGTGCTTCCATACAAGTTACAAAGTCCTTCTCAGAAAATGATCGCTATAAAATGTGGATGTAATATTTCACCACCAGATTGGGTTACCATTTTATATGTATTTTTTTATAGCCCTTCACGTATCATATGGGTAACCCATACGATCAAACTGTCATTTTTCACCAATGTCATAAATTAAATTAGTATTTATTAATAACCTTATCTTTGAATATAATTCGTTCATTTGGCGATAACATGCAATGCATCATTCTAAGCCCGGGATACTCAACCTGGTGCCCGAAGCAACCTCGTACAGTGCTCGCCAAGCTTTGGTAAAATTATTTTATTTTTTGCTCCAACAATATTTCTTGGAATTGCAGTTGCAGGTTCGGTGGGGAGGGGCCAGAAACTTGGTTGGTCTGGTCTTGGGTTTCTTAGACATTGATGGTGATGGTGTGTCTTAACTTAATCCTTCTTATTGACTATGTCCAGATTAACAATCTATGTCATATTTTGTTCAGAATGTGAATGTGAAGACTCCGCTAGGCTCGGCTTATCAGGGTATCAAATTCCCCCTAATCAACGACTAAATGCTGCTTTCCAGAACACAGAGGTGCACATGCAGCAAAAACCTTCATACCATATGTATTCCCCGTAGTCTTAGTAGTAAATCTTCTTTGCAGGTAAAGACTTTCACACATTGTTAGATTGTGATGAAATTATCTACATTTTAATTTTCTCAATCTTATTTACCGGGAGCGTTTTTTTTAAATGGCCTATGGTTAAATAATAAAGTAATAATATTGATAAGGAATGGTCTAAATATCACCCTGGATGGAAATTTTATTCGGTCCCCGTTTCGCTTTGTGAAATGCCCATGGGTGCACCAAAAAAGGTTAAGTGCCCTGGTTCTAAGCAGAGGCTTTTTATACAGTTGGCAAAATTACCCGATTACAAGGAGCCCCAAATTATTTTTTCTATCCAAGGAATAATATATAATTAATCACAAGGTAACATCTAATACAAGATGAATCTGTATAAGTTTAAAACTTGTCAAAGCACAATATCAAAATTTTCTGCGTGTTGATAACGTTTTTCTCAAGAAAGTCTCTGGTTAAATCAATACAGTTGTTATATTTTTCAATTCCAAGGGCACTTTAAAATATTCCCCAATAATCCCCATCTTATTGTTATTATGAGCAAACAAAACTAGGGTGAGTGTCCTGCCTTCCTCTTTTCACTCACTTATTATTTTTCTCCATGAGGCTATCGAAGATATCGGATCGTAATTCTTTATCTGACCATATATTCTTACAAGGTAAAAAATTATGTTGTTGGTGAATATATAATAATAATAATAATAATAAAACGGCTTTATTCGGGCGAGATTGAGACTAAAAGTCTCCTCTTCCATCTAACCCATAACCTAATTGGGGGTCATTTAAAAATACCTCAGTTGTCTCTAACGTGTCGTGGAGGTGGGATTTGAGATTCTGAGAGCCATAGGAAGACCTGACATGTGAAAAGATTGTTAGTAAAATCAACATTGTCGGGATTGTTAAAATAGTTTATGTGCTGTTGTACGTGAGGCAAATTAACTTTTTCTGTTTATACATCTTGAATCTATAAGGAAAACATGGGAATACATCCTATTGCTCATATTTGCCAGTTTAATTACCTCTCCAATGCGTCTGGAATCAGATTCAACTGGCTTTCAGTACGAGTACTTAACAGTTAGGTAGAAAAATTGCATTTTGGCATATTCCTGTATCAACTATTGAGGGTTGAAGTATGAAAGAAAAACTTGAAAAACCACCAAACAAGGACTTAGTTTAGTTCTGATTCGTATTTCATGATCTGCATCTTCAGAGAAGACGTGGTGGATAAGTTACTAAAGTAAGTCCTTGTTCGATGATTTTTCGAGTTTTTATTTTATAATTTGAGAATTGTAGCCATCAGTGGCCGAATATATATTTTATCTTTTTAAACTATTGAAGGTGATTTCCAAAGAATAGATATCTTTTGGCCAAGGTATCTCTGCAATTTGTGTATGATAAGAACCTATTTTGTAAGTGCTCTAAAAGTCTATTCATCTTCTACTCAAGGAATTCAAAATCCTAGATCACAAACGCCGGAGGCATGTGCAACTCCAGTGGTTGGCCTACACAGTTGTTACAGATTATCGCAATGGAAAGACATCGTCCACAGCATTTGACTTGTCTCCTGGAGATGGGAGATTCCCTCCATTCTGGTTCTCTCGAGTGAGGAGCTATACAGCCGAAACAGACAGACCTCTACAATGAGTAACTTGTTAAGGTAAGCAAATTACCTTTTGGTGTAAGATTTTAAAATGTCTGTCTCTGGGTGAACATTTAATCCATGGCAGAGATGTTAGTGGCACCTGACTAGGGTGACCAGGTGTCAGGGGCATAGCCAGAATTTGACTAACTCCTTAAAAGGGTCCTTCTTAGTACTTTTAGGGAAGACTCATGCAAATAATAATAATTGTGAAACCGCATCGGCTAACTTTTGCTAGTTTTTAAGAAATAAGAGTTTAAATATCAGCGTCGGATTTCAACATTCTCCATTGGCGCAAAGCACCTATGCATACGCCGCAATTTTTTTAGGCAATTGTGGTGTAGGGGTAGCGCGCCCGGCAGCGGAGTTGATGTTCATTGGTTTGGTACCAGTTGTGGTAAATTTTTTCAATATTCTTTTTGCTCATAAAAGTCTTTTTCTTTAGTTTGTAATTTATCAATTTTCATGCCACATTCAAGAACAACTTTTTATTGACTATTTTCACTACCTTTGGTAATTATCGAATGAAGTACACATGCTTTCCTGGAGGAAGTTATTCACCAAATTATGTTCCCGCTCAAAATTACTTCCCCATGTTTTAACAACCGTGGCTAACAGTACTCCTAGGGGAAGACTAAGGCAGGGTTTTATCTAGTCGAGAGAGAGTTTATAGCCCTTCTCTGCCAAATCGAAATTGCTCAGCAGTTCTCAAAATTTTTGTACATTTCTTTTCAATATCAATTTTTAAAAATTTGCTTCTGAAATTTTCATTCCTTTCATAATATTAGAAAAAACTTTTATGATGAATTTTGAAGCTCCCGGATAGTCATGTGGACAGCGCGTTTGCCTTTGGTGAAAGCGGAACCGGGTTCGATTCCCGGTGGGAGCCAATGTGCGATATGACCTAAGCTGTCGAAGCACTTTTAACAATACTACTACTACTACTGAATTTTGAACTATATTCAACCAGAAAATTGAATTTTGTTTTTGGCAGATCGATAATTATCATAATTTATTCAAATAGTAAATTCCTTTTATAGCCCCACTACATCAACGGTACTCAGAGTGATGTTACTGAAATTTGGATGAAAGGATAGCTATGCATTTATACAATACAAAAATATTTCATAAAACATTTTTTGCTCACAATTTTTTGGGTGGTACTTAAAATAAAATAAATCAAAACATAAGCATTTTCTGTACCAAGAACAATGCAGGAAACTGATAGCATTGCAGCTACATCTAAATTTTAAAATGTCTGAAAAGCAAACTTGATTTACATTTAAGAAAGCACCTCTTGAATCTCTTAATCAACAAGAAAACCATGTATAACATAACATATTCATAAATATTGGAGCAGAAAGTTTATGATGGATTAAAGAGTGAATGCGTATATTATCCTCACATTTATTTAACTCCTTGTTTGATGCAGTTACCTCAGGGGTGTTCTGCATTCTTTTAATCAAGTGTGAGAGAAAAAAGCTTCTTTTAATCATAGAGTCACAGTCAGGCCAAACGAACACCTCTCTCTTTGACGAAGTAGTTGTGGATGGGAATGGTAACCCAACGTACACATTAAAAGTTATCCTGCCAAAATGTACCCCATTGTGCCAACCACTTGTCAATTATTTTTTCTAGAAAGTGAAGAGAGGTGTTCGTTTGGCCTGACTATGACTCTATGATTAAAAGAAGCATTTTTTTCTCTCTCACTTTCCTTCAAGATAGTTCTTAAATATTCATGAATTTATACTGTGACTTACCTAAGTGTTTAGTGGTCTATAGTTATTGTTGAATTTATCATGAGGATCCCATACTTTGGTCGCATATTCTAATATCAGTCTTACTACTGTTTTATATGCTAATTCTTCCGCATTCCTACTATTACCCATTGGATTTCTTATCACAAAATGTAAAGTTTTAAATTTAGAAACAATTTTATTTACATGAAAACTCCAGTCCAAATATTTTGTGAGTATGACCCCTAAGTATCTGCATTCATTTACATTTTGGAATTTTTTCCCATTTAACTCATATCTAATCTTTCTCTCTTTCCCTCTATTTGTGTTATATGATTACTTTTCTTCTCATTTCTCATCATTCCATTCATTGAAGCCCACATTTCAACTCTAAGAATGTTGTTTTGCAGTATTTTACTATCTTCCTTACTATTTATTTCTCTGTAAATTGTGCAATCGTCAGCAAAAAGCTTGATTTTTGATTTCATTCTCTTTGCCAAGTCATTAATATAGATTTAGAATAGTAAGGGCCCGAAAACACTTCACCTACTTTTACATGTTGTGATCTACCAATTTAGAAATTACGTAATCAGTTTTTAATCCTCTTGTCTATTCCCATTTCGTTGATTTTTTCTAACCGATGGTGCGGTACTATGTCAAAAGCTTAGTAAAAATCTATTACAATGGCATCAACTTCCTTTTGCTGATCTAATGAGTTTGATATATCTTGCCACAAATGCAGCAACTGCGATTCGCATGGAAATTCTCTTCTAAAACCATTTTGATGATTGTACAGCCACCTTGTATCCTCCCAGAATCTCCGTGAATAATCATCTACCAATCTCTCAATTATCTTGCATTTTACTGATGTCAAACTGATCAGCCTGTAATTCTCCACACTTGTCTTGATTTCTTCTTTGTGAATTGGTATAGTCGTAGCCTTTTTCCAGTCCTCCAGAATAGTGTTATTATTTAAAATTGCTTGAAATAAAACTTTTAAGTATCTGATAGTTTCAGTTGATCCCAGTTTCAATATCTCTCCTGATATACTATCAGGACCGCAAGATTTGTTTTTCTTTAATTTTTCTATTGTTTCCTAATCATCATGTCTGTGATAATGAATTGCTTTGCCTGCCAGGCAGTATCTATACCCGAAGACTCCTTTTCGTTGATGGTCAGTTTGACTTTATCAATCTTACTCATTCCATACTGATCTAAGTACAACTAGTTTGTGGAATACACTTGAATACCACTTTTTTAAACAATTCACCTTTTCTGTGTCGTCACTTAATTCCATCTCATTCGCATCTTTGATCACGATAATGCTATGTTTGGTGCAGACTGATCTTTAGTGGGCTATGCAGCTGAGGATCCCCACTACATAATCGAACAAGCTGTGACACGTAGTGGAGTGGCAAAAGAAAAGATTTCATGACTTTTGGGGCACTTTGTATTTCATAATTGAAGACTGTTTCTGGAAAAATTTGTTAAATTTTAACTGAGGCAAATGTCTTTTTAGGTTAAGTCATTAAAATTAGATTATTGCTTGTTTGCTTGGTTGTTTAATTCAAGTATGTAACTTTACCTCCTACTCAATTGATTTTCTTATCCTTTCTTTTCCATGTCCAAGAAGTTAAAGAAATGGAAGAATCCATATCAACAGAGTTATTAGGTATTCAAATGCAATTAAAAATAAAAGTTTTTGGGGCTGGATACTTATTATTGATGTTCAGTTTTATTGAAATCATATGCTGTTGTCAAGTAGCATATCTGAGTAGTGAATTGGAATACTCCCTTTATGTAAGATTTTGTTGTAGAGGAACAGAATAATTTGATATCATTATTTGCTTTAAAATCTGGAAGATAATTTGAGTTTTGATTCTCTCAAGCATTATATGATGTGATAAATAAATTTACATTTAAATTATGTGATATACTTATATAAAGTTGACAATGCCTTGTTGGGGCTTCAGATTCCAAAATATATTTTGCTTGTTTAAAATAATAAAATAAAAATGTGTAGCCAAATTGAGTACTGTTTTATTAGATGTTTCTTTGCACAAAATCATGGACTTTTACTAAAAATGTTATGCCATTTACTGTTCGCTTCAATCTTGTTTACAAATGTTGTGGTCTATTTACCTCGCTGATAAGGTAATGTTTGGATGCAATTAGTGATAAGTATGAGTTCTTCTGTTCATTCAATTGGGAAGAAATTCAGTGAAAATTAGAATGTTTAAGTTTTTAATAATTTTAGGTTTCAAAGAAAAGGAAAGTTAGCAACCTAAAGTTATAATAAAATGATACAAGATTAACATTTGTGAACATTTACCTAGTGTCTTTAATTTGAGGATGTCATACCAAAATAATTTTGATGTGCTTAGTTTTTGAATTCAGAATTTTATAATGCTATAGGAAGAACATTGGTATGATTTTATATGCATTGCCACAAATTTTAATCTTGAAACTTAATCACTTGAAAATAGTGTCTATATTCTCAATGTATCATTGTAAAACTAGTTAAATGTTAACATTTTTTATTTGTGACTTGATTCGTGATTTGGTTTGATTTACAAATAATTTTACTAGGAGAATTAGGATTTTCATTTTTATCTTATCCATAAGTTATCCTTATCAAAATTTGCTATGAATATGGGCATTTGTGCATAGCTGTTTCCCGATGTTAATAATTTACTTCTAGGTTGTATATTATGGTATGTGCAAAATCTCTTCTTTTGAAATAATTAGCTGAAAAGTTTTTATTGTTAACCTTGTGTTCAGCGACCAGTGCAATTTCAAATTATGCCTATGAAACTCTATTTTACTCTTGGTAATATTATTTCCAATGAAACTTACCGATAAATAGCTAAGAATATGTCATGAAAATTTTGTTTACCTCATTTGTTTATTTGAACAAGGTACAGAAATAGTGTATGTATTAGTAAATGCTGTACAAAATCCAGCTGAAGGTATAACAGAGGCCCAGAAAAACTTGGTTACAAAATTAATTAGCCTTAAATAAATTAATGGAGATGTTTATCTTATTATGGCTTTAAATTGTTGCTATTCTTTTTTATTTTGTAATGATTGGGTATAATTCTGTATTGAATCTAAGTTATTTACTTGTAAACCGTGCATATCTTATTGGGACTGTTTTCAGGCTACAGATTGTGGTGTGTCAATAGTGCACTAAATTCAGGCACCATTCCGCAAAAGCACATATCCCATAGTGCACAGCATGCCTCTGCTCACATTGTTTCCATTTAGCCATGCACTATCTACCCAGATTTTTGCTGATTTTTTCATAAATTGCAGGAGAAATTGAAGATAAACTCTATTACTACTATTACACTCACAAATAGAAGGAAAGAGAGAAAGATTAGATATTCGAGTAAACATGGTCGAGTTTGTACTCGTTTTGAATAACTCAACGAGTCCAGAGTACTACGTCAATGAGTTAAGTATATTTCTATACAGGTTTGACATACCAAATGGAATGTAGCACCTTTTTAAAACTACTACAGCCAATATATTTGACATAAAATATCAAAATCAAGTATATACAATTAAATAAAAATAATGGATGGATAGATAATGAAATTCCATCACTCCTTCAGAGCTTTATTAATAATTAACGGATTCTTTGATATTAGGGCTGCAGCTGTACTCTTCATTTTAAACTATAATTTTGAAATTATTATAGTTAATCTGCAAATTATATATATTTTGAGAATTGATAGTTTTTAAATTTTAAAAGTTATTAAAATACCAGTGAATGGCAAAATAGTTTCAACACTAAGATTAAAACTTGATGATATGATGACTGAATCCTTTAATTGCTTTCATTAAATAATATAATAAAATTATGACACTGGAGACTATAGAAGGTTATTTTCTAGTGAGAGAATATATATTTATGATGCAATTGCTTATATATATATATGTATATGCCACAGCATGAATACATGCTGTGGCATTCAATGTTTCTTACCAAGTCTGGACAGTGGATATTACTCTGAACATTACCATTAATTTTATGGATAATAATCTATTTTGTTTTATTAGAACCCTAAAATTCAACTATCACTATGTTTTTGGATGACTAAGTCCAAGGTTTAACTTTTATCATTTAATTTTTACTGACAAATTTACTTTATAGCTCTATGACTTTTGCCATTCTTCTAGAATTTCACCAGAAAAAGAATAATTATAAGCTGAAGCCTTTTTACACCAATGTTCTCCATAGAATAATGCTATACTACATATTAATGCTATAAAAGTAGATATTCAATGGTGGGATTCAAAAATGTTAGAAACAAGTTTTTATCCCCGAGAGACCTACCAGTCTTATAATTACATGCACATTTTCTCAAATTGTTGTAATTTAAAATTTAGTTAGAAAGTTTAAAATGATATGAGAAGGAAAAATTTTGTGATCAATGATGGAATTTTATTTGTGTTGTAATAAGAAGATTGCAAATCATTCTACCACTAATGTATCAGATATATTTAGGGATTGGTTCAGAGAACTAGGGAAAATCTAATCATAGGTTCGTGAGCCTATGCTCACATTTTCCCTATTTTGCTAAACTTACATTCCTTTGTTCTTAAATTCCTCAGTTTATCTTAAATCCTTTTCATTGTTTAAGAGGGCTCATCTCATTATAATGGCTTATACGATACCATTTCCAACATTCTTTCTTAAAAAAACAATTTACGAGGTACTAGAATGATTAGAATACTATAATATAACGCACCATTGGGCATGAGGTAACGTAAACCAGTTTAACTTTGGAAAAATTACTGATTTTTTTCAGCAGATCGAGCACGCTGCAACAGGTAACTTCCACCAAAAATTCTGAAGTTCCTGTAAATAAATTCTCACTGTGAAAAAACTTTTTGATTTTTCAGACATTTACGTTCTTGAAGCTAGAACAACTTAACGCTCCGTTGAACTTTCAGTTCGTAATAGGCGCTTCTTCCATCTTCAATCGACTTGAAAATACACAATCGAGACGATCGAGACTGATCGAAACAGCGGCTCAGATATTATTATGCAGCCAAAGAGAATACTTATACCTTTAATTTTTTTATAAATATAATGCCTCCTTATCCGGAAAAATAATTGATTTGCAAAGTTTGAAAGAATAAAACCATATTTTCATATACCAGCTGCATACCTTGGCATTGTATGACGTTCTTTGGTCAATTTTTGAAGCGTTTAAAGTATTGGCTAAGTTCAAGCGTTATTTTTTCTATTTATAACATTCAGAAGTTCAGATTTCACAATTTAACGCGAGAATACAAATTACTAAGAAGTGCAAACAATTTTATTCGCAAGGTCTAAGTGGTCTATCCTACATCATCTGTCGACAGATGAATCAAGGTCGTGTTTCTGCCCTTCGGAGTTGATCGAGTTGATAGAACGTTTCAGCCCACTCGTGAGTTGAAGTTCTTTCTGTCAGGGAGGGTTTTCCCTCACCTATGTTGTTTATTAATTGTGAAAATTCATTTTCTTCCAGCTTTTCTAGTGCAAAATCCTGTAGGTACCAACATGGTCTCACTGCGTTTGTGTTTTTCTAAGTGCGCTAAACAACTCAATTGCCACTCGTATTTACGATTATCTACCCAAACCTTGTGCCGTATCCTTTCCAAAATATGAGATTATCGGTGTTGATATCAAATCGTAAAATATTGCGAATATGACAATATAACATGTACCCTTGTCAATTCAATGTTCTGGCTTCAATGAATGCGAAATCTGTCTACAAAGTTTTAATTCGGGTGATGGATTCGTAACTAGCGGATTAGTTTTCATCAATTGTCTAATCATATCTATGCAATGATTTAAATTATGTATTTTATTGTTGTGTATTACGTAAGTTAATGCGTAGAAACAGTCTTGATTCTTATTTTGCCTTAACAAATAAAAGGAAATGCATCTTCACAGCCAGCTGTAAAACAGAAAACATCTAAGGGTAACTATACTATATTTCAATTTAAATAAGATATTTTCGGGCAGTATTACAAATATATCACAGCTTTCATGTTCTCTCTAAAGCACAATTTTCGTGGGAGGACCCATTGAACTTGGAGTCTCAAATAACTCAAGATGAAATTATTGTGCGAGACTCTTTTAGAACGTACTGCCATGAACAGTTGATGCCTCGTGTTTTGAAAGCCAACAGAGATGAAGGTACTTTCTAACGTCAAGTTACAAAGCGCGATGATATGTACACGAATGATATTGAAGTAATTAACAACTCTTTGTACAATTACTATTTTCAGTATTTCACAGAGAAATTATGTCAGAAATGGGGTCTTTGGGAGTCTTAGGCTGTACAATACCTAGCTATGGATGTGCTGGGGTGTCATCAGTGGCATATGGGTTATTAGCTCGTGAAATAGAGCGGGTGGATAGTGGATATCGTTCTGCAATGAGTGTTCAGTCCTCACTTGTGATGCATCCAATATATGCTTATGGAACTGAGGAACAGAAACAGAAGTTCCTTCCCAAACTTGGTAAGCTTCTGGAATCGATTTTTGCTCTCACATTATTACGGTTTTGTATTCAAATCCAGTCATTGCATAAATACGTAATGATTATTTAAATTTTCTGTTAAGTTTTTGGCTGTATTTTCTATATTTGCAATCTTAGGTGGTTTACTTGCATCCTATCTCAGCACACGTCTGAAATTCATAAATTGAAGGTGAATCCAATCTGTAAACAAATCATTAGTTTTAGGTACATAATTAGTATTAAGGCTTCTTCAGCTTCTCATAGCCTCTCTAGACCTGATTGTTTACCTCCTTTAGTCCCGTTTTGTTCTTGATGGAATTATTTTGCCTCTATGCATATATCTTGAAAATTCCCCTACTGGCTGTATAGCTGATTGATGACCCGATGATATTATAGATGTTTTTACGTAGCTAATAAAAGTGTGAATCTTCAGAAATTAAAATCAACAACTCTTAGAAACAGTTAAGATGAAGAGGCATATGACCATAAGTTGCCACAAACCTTCAGTGTGTAAATATCGGGGATTTTCAACAAATGGTTACAGTGTGTGGCTATTTTAAATATCTGTAGCTATGCAACCGTCATAAAATTGGGTATACATCTGAGCTTCCTCCTCCTATAAATTTTTATGTTATCATCTGTCAAAATATCAACAGGTAATTATAGTTTATATCCAGAGTGAATGGTAAACTTCATAATCTAATTCCTCTTGAATTGAGTGTTTTTTTTTAATCTGTTGTAATTCAATATAGATATATCATCTGGTATATGAAACTGTATTTTATTATGTGCCAAATAATCCCTATTAATAACTGTAGTAATTAGGCCCTCATTCTACTCCTCCTAAATATTATATTTTGTGGCAAAAACAGAGGAGTAACATTCTCGTAATTCTTGACATAGATGTCTGCAAATTTATTCCCATCTTAATCAGAAAAATAATGATCTGCAACAAGAGGAAGTGTATGGAATTTAACTCTAACCCTATAAATTGTAAACTTCTTATACCTTATGATTAATCCTAGCAACAACCTCAAAGGACAAACAAAATGGTTATACGACTTAATTGACCTAAAGCTTGTATCTTTTTCCCATTCTGTAAAGAACATACACGATACTATAATAATCCAATCCAATATTAATATACCCACCCTTATGCATCATGCATATCATTTTCTTTGGCAGAGCAGCACTTGGGAAGCATAAATTATGTTAAATGTAGAACAGAAAGCATCATGATCACCTAAAAGAATCAAAATTACTAAAAAAGATAACTAAGCCCATAAATTTAATTTTTCTACCACTTTCATATTAATCAGCTTTAATGAAAATATTGTTCTTCTACTTAGAAAAATGAACATAAAACATTGGATACACGTATTGAAAAGTATGTTATAAGTGGTTATAAGTTGATCATATTTTAGTAAAAATTTTTAAGAATTTTTTTTGCTTGCTTGATTTTCAAATGACAATCTTCAGTTATTAAAAAAAATCTCATTCGAAACTTTTGTTTAGTTTGTTCTCTATAGGGAATATTGTAAATTAAGATTTTATAGGAATTGTGAAATTAAATACAGGAGATAATCCAAGTAATTATGATGAATAAATTAGCAGTGCAACCAATATATTTATTTTTATTGCCCCATTCCTAAAACATGGCTCCAATTCTGTCCAAAAGTTGACCAAATAATATTCCTTTTTTATTTATTTTTTGTTTATCTAGTGAGCTAGTGAAACTACTTATAGCAAGGAATTTTTGTTTTCAGCTAGAGGTGAACTGGTGGGCTGTTTTGGGTTAACCGAGCCCAATCATGGTAGTGACCCTGGAGGAATGGAAACAAGGGCAAAATATGATGCTGGATCAAAGTCTTACATTCTTTCAGGGAGTAAAACATGGTATTTTCCTCTTACTTGTGGTCACTTCATGATAGAATACATTTTTGTGTTTCGTATTGTAAATAAACAAAATCATCCACTACATCTAAAGAACAATTAAAGTAATTAGATCAATTATCGGGTTTCTGAGTTGTCAACAGAGTGCATCGCCGCCAGGCCTTGTAAGGACAAATCAATTGTGAGTCCTAAAAAAAATTAGGACTCCAATTTCTAGCTTCATACACAATTGAATTTATTACACAATTAAATTAATCAAAAAAATAAGGATCAACAGGCAAAAATAAATTTAGAGCCGTTACAATCTGGCATCCGTGGTGGAGCTGCTCTTATCCGAATACCAATGATAATTTGGTGTGAACCACTCCCCGCAATCTCAGAGCGAAGGCGTCTGGTATCTCTGCCGTGGTTTTCTCTCATCGGTGCTATCACGATGTATGGCAATGACCATGGCTGACGGAGTGCAATGGTTGAAGGCAGCGTAATGGGTGTGCTTTTTCGTCGACCACTTCCTTAAATATCCCTCGAGAGTCACCATACACAGCGCTCACGTTAATTGCCAGAAGCCTTTCTTCTAGTCATCTAGCGCCACCAAAACAAAACACATTAACCTAAAAAACAACGTTGCACCACAAATAAAAAAGCAACACATCTTCATAAAAAAAATATAATGGGACTTTCGAAAATATCGTTACAGTATATTGTAAGCTGTAAGCTTATCTCTAAATTCAACCTTGAACAGTGTAATCAAATGAAATTGAAATTCCCAAATAATATAATTCATCTAAAAATATAGTAATAACAAAAACTAGTGATTGTTTTAACTCATGTGCTGTACTTTAGATGGATGTACAATGAAATATCAAGAGTGTATCCAAAATAATTTTAGGAAAGTGTTGAAATTCTCCAAAAAAATTATGCAATTGGAAAAGAAGAATTACAATTTGGAATATTGTGAATTAAATTATAAAAATCTTAAAGAAATTGTATAAAATGTATTTTTTTAAATATTTGTCTTTAATTTGATATAATTTTAGGATCACAAACTCTCCAATCGCTGACCTTTGCATTGTTTGGGCAAAATGTGATGATGGCAAAATTAGAGGATTCATTGTTGAGAGATCTTTCAAAGGTCTGAGTACACCAAAAATAGAGGGAAAGTTTTCACTCAGGGCTTCTGTTACAGGGATGATCCTAATGGATGAAGTCCCTGTACCTGAAGAGAATCTATTGCCACATGTTGAAGGATTAAAGGTATATGCTATTTTTATCTTTTGTGATAAATTAGAAGTTTTCAGTTTGTTTTTTGAGACTTCTACCAATAGATCAAGATTCATTACTATATTTTTATCTATATAGTTGCTTATTGTTTGCATTATTGTTTATCATTTGCATTGTTATTTATTGTTGTTGCATTTAATCCTGTCTGGCAAAAAATAAAATTATTGCTATGCCCTGATATGAATTAGAAAAGAAATTGAATATTTATTGTTGCTTTTGTGGCGATCTTCAGATGCTATTTTAATTTGTACAATTAATTTGTTGTACAATTAATTTGTTGTACAATTAATTTTATAATTAATAATTAATTTGTACAATTAATTTTAATTGTACAATTACATTTGTACAATTACATTGTGACAATTTCTTCGGACAATTGACCTGAACATTTGCCAACATGTTCAGCTTACATGATTAAGAAGGTATTGATTATGCGCTTATCAATAAAAGACTGCTTCACATTCAGGGTCCCTTTGGTTGCCTAAATAATGCTCGCTATGGCATAGGATGGGGTGCTTTAGGAGCTGCTGAGTTTTGTTTAACTGCTGCAAGGCAATACACTTTAGAAAGAAAGCAGTTTAAACGCCCATTAGCCGCCAACCAGCTAATTCAGAAGAAGATGGCTGACATGATGACAGAAATAGCTCTTGGCCTACAAGCTTGCCTACAAGTTGGCCGCCTAAAGGACGAAAATAAGTGAGCTTATTATCTTGTGCCTTAACTTTAAAACAAAACATACTCTAAGTCAGACTCTTAATCCTTTCTTTTAAGTAGCTGAATCATTTGAAAGTGATTTGACTTTCTTCACTGCTAACAAAATGTTCAGTTTCCTCAATCTTATTGGCTGATATTTTCAAACTGCTAGCATACATATTATTGTATTGAAAATTATCTGGTTCTAAAGAGATTGAACTAGTTGATTGAATTGATTTCATTCATGATAAAATAATTATTGATAAGCTCAGTTGCCGAGGAAATGTTTTGTTTTTCCATAAATACTATTGTTGTCAAAATTTTTAAAACTTGAATTAAGATGGATTCAGTGAAAGATTACTAAAAAAATGGACGTTATGTTATTTTGTAGGGCAGCACCAGAGATGATTTCTTTGATCAAAAGAAATTCTTGTGGTAAGGCTCTGGAGATTGCTAGGAATGCCAGAGATATGTTGGGAGGGAATGGCATCTCTGATGAGTATCATATTATCAGGCATGTTATGAATTTGGAAGCTGTAAATACTTATGAAGGTTAGTTATCATAATATCTTTGTAATGAATTTACATTATTACCCTGAGTCTAAATGTTATGTAACTCAACAAATATTTAAGAAACTACGTAATATATTGGAAGGCAGCTGAAAAAAAATGTGATGCTGGCAGTGGCCTCAGGGTACACCTAATATGGATGATGCCAATCGGCATAATCTGTAACGAATGAGTTAATGGCTTCTTGTCTTCATATCCAGTTAATATATGCTACTCTCTCTCTCTCTCTCTCTATTTTCAGGCACTCATGATATCCATGCCCTAATTTTAGGCAGAGCCATTACTGGATTACAAGCATTTGCATAATTGAAGTATTACTGTGGTTTGATGCTCAAAATTGATCTGAGAATACTTATATTTTTAATCTTAAATATTTTGAAGTAAGAGCGTGGACCATTTGTCTTCACAAACTCAGTTTTTTTACTCTTACAGGCTTAATTGTCAGATATATAGAAATAAAGAGTTTTGTTATATTTTTTAGAAATCTTTATCCCTTGTAAATGTTGATATTTTAAATGAAACTATATAATTATGAATAATTGATTGTCATTCCTTTTGTTAAGACCTATAATGTTGCGATACCTCAGGCATATTTTATCCAACTTTCATAATAAATGCTAAATAAAAGTTGAAATTTTGGTGAAATTATTCATTTTCGATGCTACCTTAGATCATATCTTGGAAAATGACGAAAACTAAAACCAGATAGCGGAAAAAAGCTGAAATTTTGGTGAAATTATCCGTTTTCGATGCTTTTTTCGATCATATCTTGGCAAAATCATTTAAACTAAGGATAGATAGAGGAAAAAAGTGGAAATTTCGGTGAAATTATCCGTTTTCGATGCTTTTCTCGATCATGCCTATGAAAAATAAAGAATACTAAGGCCAGATAGAGGATAAAAGTGTTAATTTCGGTGAAATTATCCATTTTCTATGATTATTTACATTATATCTTGGCAAAATCACGAAAAGTAAGTCCAGAAAGAGGAAAAAAATAGGACAATCGATAGGACCAGGATAGGACTTAAATCGATAAAATGAGGAAAATTAAGGCTAAAAAAGAGGAAAAAATTGAAATTTCGCTAAAATTATTCGTTTTTGTTGCTTTTTTCGATAATAAATTGACAAAATGCGGAAAATTAAGGGAAAAAAAGAGGAAAAAATTGAAATTTCGCTAAAATTATTAGTTTTTGTTGCTTTTTTCGATAAAATGAAAGATGAAAAAAATTGAAATTTCGCTCAAATTATTCGTTTTTGTTTCCTTTTTCGATAATAAATCGATTAAATGAGAAAAATTAAGGGAAAAAAAGAGGAAAAAAATTGAAATTTCGCTAAAATTATTCGTTATTGTTGCTTTTTTCAATAAAATGAAAGATGAAAAAAATTGAACTTTCGCTCAAATTATTCGTTTTTGTTTCCTTTTTCGATAATAAATCGATTAAATGAGGAAAATTAAGGGAAAAAAAGAGGAAAAAAATTGAAATTTCGCTAAAATTATTCGTTTTTGTTGCTTTTTTCGTTAAAATGAGGAAAATTAAGGAAGAAAAAGAGGAAAATAATAGAAATTTCGCTAAAACTATTCGTTTTTGTTGCTTTTTCGATAATATATCGATAAAATGAGGAAAATTAAGGGTAAGAAAGAGGAAAAAAATTGAAATTTCGCTAAAATTATTCGCTTTTGTTGCTTTTTTCGATAAAATGAGGAAAATTAAGGCTAAAAAAGAGGAAAAAATTGAAATTTCGCTAAAATTATTCGTTTTTGTTGCTTTTTTCGATAATAAATCGATAAAATGAGGAAAAATAAGGGAAAAAAGAGGAAAAAAATTGAAATTTCGCTAAAATTATTCGTTTTTGTTGCTTTTTTCGATAAAATGAAAGATGAAAAAAATTGAAATTTCGCTCAAATTATTCGTTTTTGTTTCCTTTTTCGATAGTAAATCGATTAAATGAAGAAAATTAAGGGAAAAAAACAGGAAAAAAATTGAAATTTCGCTAAAATTATTCGTTTTTGTTGCTTTTTTCGTTAAAATGAGGAAAATTAAGGAAGAAAAAGAGGAAAATAATAGAAATTTCGCTAAAACTATTCGTTTTTGTTGCTTTTTCGATAATAAATCGATAAAATGAGGAAAATTAAGGGTAAGAAAGAGGAAAAAAATTGAAATTTCGCTAAAATTATTCGCTTTTGTTGCTTTTTTCGATAAAATGAGGAAAATTAAGGTAAAAAAAGAGGAAAAAATTGAAATTTCGCTAAAATTATTCGTTTTTGTTGCTTTTTTCGATAATAAATCGACAAAATATGAAAAATTAAGGGAAAGAAAGAGAGAAAAAAATTGAAATTACGATAAAATTATTCGTTTCTGTTGCATTTTTCGATAATAAATCGATAAAATGAGGAAAATTAAGGGAAAAAAGAGGAAAAAAATTAAAATTTCGCTAAAATTATTCGTTTTTGTTGATTTTTTCGATATTAAATCGATAAAATGAGGAAAAATATTGAAATTTTGCTAAAATTATTCGTTTTTGTTGCTTTTCTCGATAATAAATCGATGAAATAAGAAAAATTAAGGGATAAAAAGAGAAAAAAAATTGAAATTTCACTAAATTTATTCGTTTTTGTTGCTTTTCTCGATAATAAATCGATTAAATGAGGAAAATTAAGGGAAAAAAATTGAAATTTCGCTCAAATTATTCGTTTTTGTTGCTTTTCTCGATAATAAATCGATAAAATGAGGAAAATTAAGAGAAAAAAAGAGGAAAAAAATTGAAATTCCGCTCAAATTATTCGTTTTTGTTGCTTTTTTCGATAATAAATGGACAAAATATGGAAATTTAAGGGAAAGAAAGAGGAAAAAAATTGAAATAACGATAAAATTATTCGTTTTTGATGCATTTTTCGATAATAAATCGATAAAATGAGTAAAATTAAGGGAAAAAAGAAAAATAAAATTGAAATTTCGCTAAAATTATTCGTTTTTGTTGCTTTTTTCGATAATAAATCGATGAAATAAGGAAAAATAAGGGAAAAAAAGAGGAAAAAAATTGAAATTTCACTAAATTTATTCGTTTTTGTTCCTTTTTTCGATAATAAATCAATGAAATGAGGAAAATTAAGGGAAATAAAGAGGAAAAAAATTGAAATTTAGCTCAAATTATTCGTTATTGTTGCTTTCTTCGATAATAAATCGATAAAATGAGGAAAATTAAGGGAAAAAAAGAGGAAAAAAATTGAAATTTCGCTAAAATTATTCGTTTTTGTTGCTTTTTTCGATAAAATGAGCAAAATTAAGGAAGAATAAGAGGAAAATAATTGAAATTTTGCTAAAACTATTCGTTTTTGTTGCTTTTTCGATAATAAATCGATAAAATGAGGAAAATTAAGGGTAAGAAAGAAGAAAAAAATTGAAATTTCGCTAAAATTATTCGTTTTTGTTGCTTTAATCGATAATAAACCGATAAAATGAGGAAAATTAAGAGAAAAAAAGAGGAAACAAATTGAAATTTCGCTAAAATTATTCGTTTTTGTTGCTTTTTTCGATAATAAACCGATAAAATGAGGAAAATTAAGGGTAAGAAAGAGGAAAAATTAAATTTCGCTAAAATTATTCTTTTTGTTGCTTTTTTCGATAAAATGAGGAAAATTAAGGTAAAAAAAGAGGAAAAAAATTGAAATTTCGCTAAAATTATTCGTTTTTGTT
Source organism: Sympetrum striolatum (assembly GCA_947579665.1). NCBI lineage: Eukaryota > Metazoa > Arthropoda > Insecta > Odonata > Libellulidae > Sympetrum > Sympetrum striolatum. Next base: position 9,761,808 of record OX388350.1, read on the forward strand.
GCTTTTTTCGATAATAAATCGAAAAAATATGAAAAATTAAGGGAAAGAAAGAGGAAAAAAATTGAAATTACGATAAAATTACTCGTTTTTGTTGCATTTTTCGATAATGAATCGATAAAATGAGGAAAATTAAGGGAAATAAGAGGAAAAAGATTGAAATTTCGCTATAATTATTCGTTTTTGTTGATTTTTTCGGTATTAAATCGATAAAATTAGGAAAATAAAGGTAAAAATGAGAAAAAAATTGAAATTTCGCTAAAATTATTCGTTTTTGTTGCTTTTTTCGATAATAAATCGATAAAATATGAAAAATTAAGGGTAAGAAAGAGGAAAAAAATTGAAATTTAGCTCAAATTATTCGTTATTGTTGCTTTTTTCGATAATAAATCGATTAAATGAGGAAAATTAAGGGAAAAAAATTCAAATTTCGCTCAAATTATTCGTTATTGTTGCTTTTTTTGATAATAAATCGATTAAATGAGGAAAATGAAGGGAAAAAAATTCAAATTTCACTCAAATTATTCGTTTTTGTTGCTTTTTTCGATAATAAATCGATAAAATATGAAAAATTAAGGGAAAAAAAGAGGAAAAAAATTGAAATTTCGCTAAAATTATTCGTTTTTGTTGCTTTTCTCGATAATAAATCGATGAAATAAGGAAAATTAAGGGAAAAATAGGAAAAAAATTGAAATTTCACTAAATTTATTCGTTTTTTTGCTTTTTTCGATAATAAATCGATTAAATGAGAAAAATTAAGGGAAAAAAATAGAAAATTCGCTCGAATTATTCGTTTTTGTTGCCTATTTCGATATTAAATCGATGAAATAAGGAAAATTAAGGGAAAAAAAGAGGAAATTAATTAAAATTTTGCTAATACTATTCGTTTTTGTTTCTTTTTCGATAATAAATCGATAAAATGAGGAAAATTAAGGGTAAGAAAGAAGAAAAAAATTGAAATTTCGCTAAAATTATTCGTTTTTGTTGCTTTTTTCGTTAAAATGAGGAAAATTAAGGAAGAAAAAGAGGAAAATAATAGAAATTTCGCTAAAACTAATCGTTTTTGTTGCTTTTTCGATAATAAATCGATAAAATATGGAAAATTAAGGGTAAGAAAGAGGAAAAAAATTGAAATTTCGCTAAAATTGTTCGCTTTTGTTGCTTTTATCGATAAAATGAGGAAAATTAAGGTAAAAAAAGAGGAAAAAATTTGTAATTTCGCTAAAATTATTCGTTTTTGTTGCTTTTTTCGATAATAAATCGACAAAATATGAAAAATTAAGGGTAAGAAAGAGAGAAAAAAATTAAAATTACGATAAAATTATTCGTTTCTGTTGCATTTTTAAATAATAAATCGATAAAATGAGGAAAATTAAGGGAAAAAAGAGGAAAAAAATTGAAATTTCGCTAAAATTATTCGTTTTTGTTGATTTTTTCGATATTAAATCGATAAAATGAGGAAAATTAAGGTAAAAATGAGGAAAAATATTGAAATTTTGCTAAAATTATTCGTTTTTGTTGCTTTTCTCGATAATAAATCGATGAAATAAGGAAAATTATGGGAAAAAAAGTGGAAAAAAATTGAAATTTCACTAAATTTATTCGTTTTTGTTGCTTTTTTCGATAATAAATCGATGAATTAAGGAAAATTAAGGGAAAAAATGAGGATAAAAATCAAAATTTCACTAAATTTATTCGTTTTTGTTGCTTTTTTCGATAATAAATCGATTAAATGAGGAAAATTAAGGGAAAAAAATTGAAATTTCGCTCAAATTATTCGTTTTTGTTGCTTTTCTCGATAATAAATCGATAAAATGAGGAAAATTAAGGGAAAAAAAGAGGAAAAAAATTGAAATTCCGCTCAAATTATTCGTTTTTGTTGCTTTTTTCGATAATAAATGGACAAAATATGGAAATTTAAGGGAAAGAAAGAGGAAAAAAATTGAAATAACGATAAAATTATTCGTTTTTGATGCATTTTTCGATAATAAATCGATAAAATGAGTAAAATTAAGGGAAAAAAGAAAAATAAAATTGAAATTTCGCTAAAATTATTCGTTTTTGTTGCTTTTTTCGATAATAAATCGATGAAATAAGGAAAAATAAGGGAAAAAAAGAGGAAAAAAATTGAAATTTCACTAAATTTATTCGTTTTTGTTCCTTTTTTCGATAATAAATCAATGAAATGAGGAAAATTAAGGGAAATAAAGAGGAAAAAAATTGAAATTTAGCTCAAATTATTCGTTATTGTTGCTTTCTTCGATAATAAATCGATAAAATGAGGAAAATTAAGGGAAACAAATTGAAATTTCGATCAAATTATTCGTTTTTGTTGCTTTTTTCGATAATAAATCGATAAAATGAGGAAAATTAAGGGAAAAAAAGAGGAAAAAAATTGAAATTTCGCTAAAATTATTCGTTTTTGTTGCTTTTTTCGATAAAATGAGGAAAATTAAGGAAGAATAAGAGGAAAATAATTGAAATTTTGCTAAAACTATTCGTTTTTGTTGCTTTTTCGATAATAAATCGATAAAATGAGGAATATAAAGGGTAAGAAAGAAGAAAAAAATTGAAATTTCGCTAAAATTATTCGTTTTTGTTGCTTTAATCGATAATAAACCGATAAAATGAGGAAAATTAAGAGAAAAAAAGAGGAAACAAATTGAAATTTCGCTAAAATTATTCGTTTTTGTTGCTTTTTTCGATAATAAACCGATAAAATGAGGAAAATTAAGGGTAAGAAAGAGGAAAAATTAAATTTCGCTAAAATTATTCTTTTTGTTGCTTTTTTCGATAAAATGAGGAAAATTAAGGTAAAAAAAGAGGAAAAAAATTGAAATTTCGCTAAAATTATTCGTTTTTGTTGCTTTTTTCGATAATAAATCGAAAAAATATGAAAAATTAAGGGAAAGAAAGAGGAAAAAAATTGAAATTACGATAAAATTACTCGTTTTTGTTGCATTTTTCGATAATGAATCGATAAAATGAGGAAAATTAAGGGAAATAAGAGGAAAAAGATTGAAATTTCGCTATAATTATTCGTTTTTGTTGATTTTTTCGGTATTAAATCGATAAAATTAGGAAAATAAAGGTAAAAATGAGAAAAAAATTGAAATTTCGCTAAAATTATTCGTTTTTGTTGCTTTTTTCGATAATAAATCGATAAAATATGAAAAATTAAGGGTAAGAAAGAGGAAAAAAATTGAAATTTAGCTCAAATTATTCGTTATTGTTGCTTTTTTCGATAATAAATCGATTAAATGAGGAAAATTAAGGGAAAAAAATTCAAATTTCGCTCAAATTATTCGTTATTGTTGCTTTTTTTGATAATAAATCGATTAAATGAGGAAAATGAAGGGAAAAAAATTCAAATTTCACTCAAATTATTCGTTTTTGTTGCTTTTTTCGATAATAAATCGATAAAATATGAAAAATTAAGGGAAAAAAAGACGAAAAAAATTGAAATTTCGCTAAAATTATTCGTTTTTGTTGCTTTTCTCGATAATAAATCGATGAAATAAGGAAAATTAAGGGAAAAATAGGAAAAAAATTGAAATTTCACTAAATTTATTCGTTTTTTTGCTTTTTTCGATAATAAATCGATTAAATGAGAAAAATTAAGGGAAAAAAATAGAAAATTCGCTCGAATTATTCGTTTTTGTTGCCTATTTCGATATTAAATCGATGAAATAAGGAAAATTAAGGGAAAAAAAGAGGAAATTAATTAAAATTTTGCTAATACTATTCGTTTTTGTTTCTTTTTCGATAATAAATCGATAAAATGAGGAAAATTAAGGGTAAGAAAGAAGAAAAAAATTGAAATTTCGCTAAAATTATTCGTTTTTGTTGCTTTTTTCGTTAAAATGAGGAAAATTAAGGAAGAAAAAGAGGAAAATAATAGAAATTTCGCTAAAACTAATCGTTTTTGTTGCTTTTTCGATAATAAATCGATAAAATATGGAAAATTAAGGGTAAGAAAGAGGAAAAAAATTGAAATTTCGCTAAAATTGTTCGCTTTTGTTGCTTTTATCGATAAAATGAGGAAAATTAAGGTAAAAAAAGAGGAAAAAATTTGTAATTTCGCTAAAATTATTCGTTTTTGTTGCTTTTTTCGATAATAAATCGACAAAATATGAAAAATTAAGGGTAAGAAAGAGAGAAAAAAATTAAAATTACGATAAAATTATTCGTTTCTGTTGCATTTTTAAATAATAAATCGATAAAATGAGGAAAATTAAGGGAAAAAAGAGGAAAAAAATTGAAATTTCGCTAAAATTATTCGTTTTTGTTGATTTTTTCGATATTAAATCGATAAAATGAGGAAAATTAAGGTAAAAATGAGGAAAAATATTGAAATTTTGCTAAAATTATTCGTTTTTGTTGCTTTTCTCGATAATAAATCGATGAAATAAGGAAAATTATGGGAAAAAAAGTGGAAAAAAATTGAAATTTCACTAAATTTATTCGTTTTTGTTGCTTTTTTCGATAATAAATCGATGAATTAAGGAAAATTAAGGGAAAAAATGAGGATAAAAATCAAAATTTCACTAAATTTATTCGTTTTTGTTGCTTTTTTCGATAATAAATCGATGAAATGAGGAAAATTAAGGTAAAAAAAGAGGAAAAAAATAGAAATTTAGCTCTAATTATTCGTTATTGTTGCTTTTTTCGATAATAAATTGACTAAATGAGGAAAATTAAGGGAAAAAAATTGAAATTTCCATCAAATTATTCGTTTTTGTTGCTTTTGTCGATAATAAATCGATAAAATGAGGAAAATTAAGGGAAAAAAAGAGGAAACAATTTGAAATTTCACTAAATTTATTCGTTTTTGTTGCTTTTTTCGATAATAAATCGATTAAATGAGGAAAATTAAGGGAAAAAATTTGAAATTTCGCTGAAATTTTTCGTTTTTGTTGCTTTTCTCGATAATAAATCGATATAATGAGAATAATTAAGGGAAAAAAAGAGGAAAAAAATTGAAATTTCGCTCAAATTATTCGTTTTTGTTGCTTTTTTCGATAATAAATCGACAAAATATGGAAAATTAAGGGAAAGAAAGAGGAAAAAAATTGAAATAACGATAAAATTATTCGTTTTTGATGCATTTTTCGATAATAAATCGATAAAATGACGAAAATTAAGGGAAAAAAGAGGAAAAAAATTGAAATTTCGCTAAATTTATTCGTTTTTGTTGCTTATTTCAATAATAAATCGATTAAATGAGGAAAATTAAGGGAAAAAATTTAAATTTCGCTCAAATTATTCGTTTTTGTTGCTTTTCTCGATAATAAATCGATATAATGAGCAAAATTAAGGGAATAAAAGAGGAAAAAAATTGAAATTTCGCTCAAATTATTCGTTTATGTTGCTTTTTTCGAAAATAAATCGACAAAATATGGAAAATTAAGGGAAAGAAAGAGGAAAAAAATTGAACTAACGATAAAATTATTCGTTTTTGATGCATTTTTCGATAATAAATCGATAAAATAAGGAAAATTAAGGGAAAAAAAGAGGATAAAAATTGAAATTTCGCTAAAATTATTCGTTTTTCTCGCTTTTTTCGGTCAAGTCTCGATAGAATAAGGAAAATTAAGGGAAAAAAAAGGAAAAAAATTGATATTTTTTTGAAAATTATTCGTTTTTTTTGCTTTTTTCGTAAACATCTCGTTAAATGAGGAGAATAAAGGAAATAAAGAGGAAAAAAAATGAAATTTCGCTAAAATTATTCGTTTTTCTTGCTTTTTTCGGTCAAATCTCGATTAAATAAGGAAAATTAAAGGAAAAAATGAGGAAAAAATTGAAATTTCGCTAAAATTATTCGTTTTTCTTCCTTTTTTCGGTCAAATCTCGATTAAATAAGGAAAATTAAGGGAAAAAAGAGGAAAAAATTGAAATTTCGCTAAAATTATTCGTTTTTGTTGATTTTTCGATATTAAATTGATAAAATGAGGAAAATTAAGGTAAAAATGAGGAAAAAAATTGAAATTTCGCTAAAATTATTCGTTTTTGTTGCTTTTTTCGATAATAAATCGATGAAATTCGGAAAATTAAGGGAAAAAAAGAGGAAAAAATTGAAATATCGCTAAAATTATTCGTTTTTGTTTCTTTTTTGATAATGATTCGATAAAATGAAGAAAATTAAGAAAAAAAAGGAAAAAAATGAAATTTCGCTAACATTATTCGTTTTTGTTGTTTTTTCGATAATAAATCGATAAAATGAGGAAAATTAAGGGAAAAAAGAGGAAAAGTATTGAAATTTCATAAAAATTATTCGTTCTTGTTGCTTTTTTCAATAATAAATCGATGAAATAAGGAAAATTAAGGGAAAAAAAGAGGAAAAAAAATGAAATTTCACTAAATTTATTCGTTTTTGTTGCTTTTTTCGATAATAAATCGATTAAATGAGGAAAATTAAGGGAAAAAATTGAAATTTCGCTCAAATTATTCGTTTTTGTTGCTTTTTTCGATAATAAATCGATAAAATGAGGAAAATTAAGACTAAGAAAGAGGAAAAAATTAAATTTCGCTAAAATTATTCGTTTTTGTTGCTTTTTTCGATAAAATGAGGAAAATTAAGGTAAAAAAAGAGGAAAAAAATTGAAATTTCGCTAAAATTATTCGTTTTTGTTGCTTTTTTCGATAATAAATCGAAAAAATATGAAAAATTAAGGTAAAGAAAGAGGAAAAAAATTGAAATTACGATAAAATTATTCATTTTTGTTGCATTTTTCGATAATGAATCGATAAAATGAGGAAAATTAAGGGAAATAAGAGGAAAAAGATTGAAATTTCACTAAAATTATTCGTTTTTGTTGATTTTTTCGATATTAAATCGATAAAATTAGGAAAATAAAGGTAAAAATGAGGAAAAAAATTGAAATTTCGCTAAAAGTATTCGTTTTTGTTGCTTTTTTCGATAATAAATCGATAAAATATGAAAAATTAAGGGAAAGAAAGAGGAAAAAAATTGAAATTTAGCTCAAATTATTCGTTATTGTTGCTTTTTTCGATAATAAATCGATTAAATGAGGAAAATTAAGGGAAAAAAATTCAAATTTCGCTCAAATTATTCGTTATTGTTGCTTTTTTTGATAATAAATCGATTAAATGAGGAAAATTAAGGGAAAAAAATTCAAATTTCACTCAAATTATTCGTTTTTGTTGCTTTTTTCGATAATAAATCGATAAAATATGAAAAATTAAGGGAAAAAAAGAGGAAAAAAATTGAAATTTCGCTAAAATTATTCGTTTTTGTTGCTTTTCTCGATAATAAATCGATAAAATAAGGAAAATTAAGGGAAAAAAATAGGAAAAAAATTGAAATTTCACTAAATTTATTCGTTTTTTTTTGCTTTTTTCGATAGTAAATCGATTAAATGAGAAAAATTAAGGGAAAAAAATAGAAAATTCGCTCGAATTATTCGTTTTTGTTGCCTATTTCGATAATAAATCGATGAAATAAGGAAAATTAAGGGAAAAAAAGAGGAAATTAATTAAAATTTTGCTAATACTATTCGTTTTTGCTTCTTTTTCGATAATAAATCGATAAAATGAGGAAAATTAAGGGTAAGAAAGAAGAAAAAAATTGAAATTTCGCAAAAATTATTCGTTTTTGTTGCTTTTTTCGATAAAATGAAAGATGAAAAAAATTGAAATTTCGCTCAAATTATTCGTTTTTGTTTCCTTTTTCGATAATAAATCGATTAAATGAGGAAAATTAAGGGAAAAAAAGAGGAAAAAAATTGAAATTTCGCTAAAATTATTCGTTTTTGTTGCTTTTTTCGTTAAAATGAGGAAAATTAAGGAAGAAAAAGAGGAAAATAATAGAAATTTCACTAAAACTAATCGTTTTTGTTGCTTTTTCGATAATAAATCGATAAAATATGGAAAATTAAGGGTAAGAAAGAGGAAAAAAATTGAAATTTCGCTAAAATTGTTCGCTTTTGTTGCTTTTATCGATAAAATGAGGAAAATTAAGGTAAAAAAAGAGGAAAAAAATTGAAATTTCGCTAAAATTATTCGTTTTTGTTGCTTTTTTCGATAATAAATCGACAAAATATGAAAAATTAAGAGTAAGAAAGAGAGAAAAAAATTAAAATTACGATAAAATTATTCGTTTCTGTTGCATTTTTCGATAATAAATCGATAAAATGAGGAAAATTAAGGGAAAAAAGAGGAAAAAAATTGAAATTTCACTAAAATTATTCGTTTTTGTTGATTTTTTCGATATTAAATTGATAAAATGAGGAAAATTAAGGTAAAAATGAGGAAAAATATTGAAATTTTGCTAAAATTATTCGATTTTGTTGCTTTTCTCGATAATAAATCGATGAAATAAGGAAAATTAAGGGAAAAAAAGTGGAAAAAAATTGAAATTTCACTAAATTTATTCGTTTTTGTTGCTTTTTTCGATAATAAATTGATTAAATGAGGAAAATTAAGGGAAAAAATTTGTAATTTCGCTCAAATTATTCGTTTTTGTTGCTTTTCTCGATAATAAATCGATATAATGAGCAAAATTAAGGGAAAAAAAGAGGAAAAAAATTGAAATTTCGCTCAAATTATTCGTTTTTGATGCATTTTTCGATAATAAATCGATAAAATGAGGAAAATTAAGGGAAAAAAGAGGAAAAAAATTGAAATTTCGCTAAATTTATTCGTTTTTGTTGCTTATTTCAATAATAAATCGGTAAAATGAGGAAAATTAAGTAAGAAAAAGAGGAAAAAAATTGAATTTCGCTAAAATTATACGTTTTTGTTGCTTTTTTCGATAATAAATCGATGAATTAAGAAAAATTAAGGGAAAAAAAGAGGATAAAAATCGAAATTTCACTAAATTTATTCGTTTTTGTTGCTTTTTTCGATAATAAATCGATGAAATGAGGAAAATTAAGGTAAAAAAAGAGGAAAAAAATAGAAATTTAGCTCTAATTATTCGTTATTGTTGCTTTTTTCGATAATAAATTGACTAAATGAGGAAAATTAAGGGAAAAAAATTGAAATTTCGCTCAAATTACTCGTTTTTGTTGCTTTTGTCGATAATAAATCGATAAAATGAGGAAAATTAAGGGTAAAAAGAGGAAAAAAATTGAAATTTTGCTAAAATTATTCGTTTTTGTTGCTTTTCTCGATAATAAATCGATGAAATAAGGAAAATTAAGGGAAAAAAAGAGGAAACAATTTGATATTTCACTAAATTTATTCGTTTTTGTTGCTTTTTTCGATAATAAATCGATTAAATGAGGAAAATTAAGGGAAAAAATTTGAAATTTCGCTCAAATTTTTCGTTTTTGTTGCTTTTCTAGATAATAAATCGATATAATGAGAATAATTAAGGGAAAAAAAGAGGAAAAAAATTGAAATTTCGCTCAAATTATTCGTTTTTGTTGCTTTTTTCGATAATAAATCGACAAAATATGGAAAATTAAGGGAAAGAAAGAGGAAAAAAATTGAAATAACGATAAAATTATTCGTTTTTGATGCATTTTTCGATAATAAATCGATATAATGAGCAAAATTAAGGGAAAAAAAGAGGAAAAAAATTAAAATTTCGCTCAAATTAATTCGTTTTTGATGCATTTTTCGATAATAAATCGATAAAATAAGGAAAATTAAGGGAAAAAAAGAGGAAAAAAATTGATATTTTTTAAAAATTATTCGTTTTTTTTGCTTTTTTCGAAAACATCTCGTTAAATATGGAGAATAAAGGAAAAAAAGAGGAAAAAAAATGAAATTTCGCTAAAATTATTCGTTTTTCTTGCTTTTTTCGGTCAAATCTCGATAAAATAAGGAAAATTAAGGGAAAAAAAGAGGAAAAAATTGAAATTTCGCTAAAATTATTCGTTTTTCTTGCTTTTTTCGGTCAAATCTCGATAAAATAAGGAAAATTAAGGGAAAAAAAGATGATAAAAATTGAAATTTCGCTAAAATATTTCGTTTTTCTTGCTTTTTTCGGTCAAATCTCAATAAAATAAGGAAAATTAAGGGAAAAAAAGAGGAAAAAAATTGATATTTTTTAAAAATTATTCGTTTTTCTTGCTTTTTTCGGACGAATCTCGATTAAATAAGGAAAATTAAGGGAAAAAAAGAGGATAAAAATTGAAATTTCGCTAAAATTATTCGTTTTTCTTGCTTTTTTCGGTCAAATCTCGATTAAATAAGGAAAATTAAGGGAAAAAAAGAGGAAAAAATTGAAATTTCGCTAAAATTATTCGTTTTTCTTGCTTTTTTCGGTCAAATCTCGATTAAAAAAAGGAGAATTAAGGGAAAAAAAGAGGAAAAAATTGATATTTTTTAAAACTTATTCGTTTTTCTTGCTTTTTTCAGTCAAATCTCGATAAAATAAGGAAAATTAAGGGAAAAAAAGAGGATAAAAATTGAAATTTCGCTAAAATTATTCGTTTTTCTTGCTTCTTTCGGTCAAGTCTCGATAAAATAAGGAAAATTAAGGGAAAAAAAGAGGAAAAAAATTGATATTTTTTAAAAATTATTCGTTTTTTTTGCTTTTTTCGAAAACATCTCGGTAAATGAGGAGAATGAAGGAAAAAAAGAGGAAAAAAATGAAATTTCGCTAAAATTATTCGTTTTTCTTGCTTTTTTCGGTCAAATCTCGATTAAATAAGGGAAAAAAAGAGGAAAAAAATTGAAATTTCGCTAAAATTATTCGTTTTTCTTGCTTTTTACGGTCAAATCTCGATAAAATAAGGAAAATTAAGGGAAAAAAAGGGGTAAAAAATTGAAATTTCGCTAAAATTATTCGTTTTTCTTGCTTTTTTCCGTCAAATCTCAATAAAATAAGGAAAATTAAGGGAAAAAAAGAGGAAAAAAATTGATATTTTTTAAAAATTATTCGTTTTTCTTGCTTTTTTCGGTCAAATCTCGATAAAATAAGGAAAATTAAGAGAAAAAAAGAGGATAAAAATTGAAATTTCGCTAGAATTATTCGTTTATCTTGCTTTTTTCGGTCAAATCTCGATTAAATAAGGAAAATTATGGGAAAGAAGGAGGAAAAAATTGAAATTTCGCTAAAATTATTCGTTTTTCTTACTTTTTTCGGTGAAATCTCGATAAAATAAGGAGAGTTAAGGGAAAAAAGAGGAAAAAAATTGATATTTTTAAAAAATTATTCGTTTTTCTTGCTTTTTTCGGTCAAATCTCGATAAAAAAAGGAAAATTAAGGGAAAAAAAAGGATAAAAATTGAAATTTCGCTAAAATTATTCGTTTTTCTTCCTTTTTTCGTCAAGTCTCGATAAAATAAGGAAAATTAAGGGAAAAAAAGAGGAAAAAAATGGATATTTTTTAAAAATTATTCGTTTTTTTTGCTTTTTTCGAAGACATCTCGTTAAATGAGGAGAATGAAGGAAAAAAAGAGGAAAAATAATGAAATTTCGCTAAAATTATTCGTTTTTCTTGCTTTTTTCTGTCAAATCGCGATAAAATAAGGAAAATTAAGGAAAAAAAAGAGGAAAAAATTGAAATTTCGCTAAAATTATTCGATTTCTTGCTTTTTTCGGTCAAATCTCGATTAAATAAGGAAAATTAAGGGAAAAAAAAGGAAAAAATTGAAATTTCGCTAAAATTATTCGTTTTTCTTGCTTTTTTCGGCCAAATCTCGATTAAATAAGGAAAATTAAGGGAAAAGAATAGGAAAAAATTGAAATTTCGCTAAAATTATTCGTTTTTCTTGCTTTTTTCGGTCAAATCTCGATAAAATAAGGAAAATTAAGGTAAAAAAAGAGGATAAAAATTTAAATTTCGCTAAAATTATTCGTTTTTCTTGCTTTTTTTGGTCAAATCTCAATAAAATAAGCAAAATTAAGGGAAAAAAAGAGGAAAAAAATTGATACTTTTTAAAAATTATTCGTTTTTCTTGCTTTTTTCGGTCAAATCTCGATAAAATAAGGAAAATTAAGGGAAAAAAAGATGATAAAAATTGAAATTTCGCTAAAATTATTCGTTTTTCTTGCTTTTTTAGGTCAAATCTCGATTAAATAAGGAAAATTAAGGGGAAAAAATAGGAAAAAATTGAAATTTCGCTAAAATTATTCGTTTCTCTTGCTTTTTTCGGTCAAATCTCGATAAAATAAGGAAAATTAAGGGAAAAAAAGAGGATAAAAATTGAAATTTCGCTAAAATTATTCGTTTTTCTTGCTTTTTTCGGTCATGTCTCGATAAAATAAGGAAAATTAAGGGAAAGAAAGAGGAAAAAAATTGAAATAACTATAAAATTATTCGTTTTTGATGCATTTTTCGATAATAAATCGATAAAATGAGGAAAATTAAGGGAAAAAAGAGGAAAAAAATTGAAATTTCGTTAAAATTATTCGTTTTTCTTGCTTTTTTCGGTCAAGTCTCGATAAAATAAGGAAAATTAAGGGAAAAAAGAGGAAAAAAATGGATATTTTTTAAAAATTATTCGTTTTTTTTGCTTTTTTCGAAAACATCTCGTTAAATGAGGAGAATGAAGGAAAAAAAGAGGAAAAAAATTGAAATTTCGCTCAAATTATTCGTTTTTCTTGCTTTTTTCGGTCAAATCTCGATAAAATAAGGAAAATTAAGGGAAAAAAGAGAAAAAAAATTGAAATTTCGCTAAAATTATTCGTTTTTCTTGCTTTTTTCGGTCAAATCTCGATAAAATACGGAAAATTAAGGGAAAAAAAGAGAAAAAAAATTGAAATTTCGCTAAAAATATTCGTTTTTCTTGCTTTTTTCGGTCAAATCTCGATAATATAAGGAAAATTAAGGGAAAAAAAGAGGAAAAAAATTGAAATTTCGCTAAAATTATTCGTTTTTCTTGCTTTTTTCGGTCAAATCTCGATTAAATAAGGAAAATTAAGGGAAAAAAAGAGGAAAAAAATTGAAATTTCGCTAAAATTATTCGTTCTTCTTGTTTTATTCGAAAACATCTCGTTAAATGAGGAGAATGAAGGAAAAAAAGAGGAAAAAAATTGAAATTTCGCTTAAATTATTCGTTTTTCTTGCTTTTTTCGGTCAAATCTCGATTAAATAAGGAAAATTAAGGGAAAAAAAGAGGATAAAAATAGAAATTTTGCTAAAATAATTCGTTTTTCTTGTTTTTTCGGTCAAATCTCGATAAAATAAGGAAAATTAAGGGAAAAAAGAGAAAAAAAATTGAAATTTCGCTAAAATTATTCGTTTTTCTTGCTTTCATTGGTCAAATTTCGATAAAATAAAGAAAATAAAGGGGAAAAAAGAGGAAAAAAATTGAAATTTCGCTAAAATTAATCGTTTAATTTGCTTTTTTCGGTCAAATCTCGATAAAATAAGGAAAATTAAAAGGAAAAAAAGAGGAAAAAAATTGAAATTTCGCTAAAATTATTCGTTTTTCTTGCTTTTTTCGGTCAAATCTCGATAAAATAAGGAAAATTAAGGGAAAAAAAGAGGACAAAAATTGAAATTTCGCTAAAATTATTCGTTATTCTTGCTTTTTTCGGTCAAAATTCGATAGAATAAGGAAAATTAAGGGGAAAAAAGAGGAAAAAAATTGAAATATCGCTAAAATTATTCTATTTTCTTGCTTTTTTCGGTCAAATCTCGATAAAATAAGGAAAATTAAGGGAAAAAAAGAGGATAAAAATTGAAATCTCGCTATAATTATTCGTTTTCTTGATTTTTTCGTCAAATCTCGATAAAATAAGGAAAATTAAGGGAAAAAATGAGGAAAAAAATTGAAATTTCGCTAAAATTATTCGTTTTTCTTGCTTTTTTCGGTCATATCTCGATATAATAAGGAAAATTAAGGGGAAAAAAGAGGAAAAAATTGAAATTTCGCTAAAATTATTCGTTTTTCTTGCTTTTTTCGGTCAAATCTCGATAAAATAAGGAAAATAAGGGAAAAAAAGAGGAAAAAAATTGAAATTACGCTAAAATTATTCGTTTTTCTTGCTTTCATCGGTCAAATCTCAATAAAATAAGGAAAAAAAAGGGAAAAAAAGAGGAAAAAAATTGAAATTTCGCTAAAATTCTTCGTTTTTCTTGCTTTTTTCGGTCAAATCTCGATAAAAATTGGAAAATTAAGGGAAAAAAGAGATAAAAAATGGAAATTTCGCAAAAATTATTTTTTTTTCTTGCTTTTTTCGGTCAAATCTCGATAAAATAAGGAAAATTAAGGGAAAAAATGAGAAAAAAAATTTAAATTTAGCTAAAATTTTTTCGTTTTTCTTGCTTTCATCGGTCAAATCTCGATAAAATAAGGAAAAAAAAGGGAAAAAAAAGAGGAAAAATATTGAAATTTCGCTCAAATTATTCGTTTTTCTTGCTTTTTTCGGTCAAATCTCGATAAAATAAGGAAAATTAAGTGAAAAAAGAGAAAAAAAATTGAAATTTCGCTAAAATTATTCGTTTTTCTTGCTTTTTTCGGTCAAATCTCGATAAAATAAGGAAAAAAAGGGAAAAAAAGAGGAAAAAAATTGAAATTTCGCTCAAATTATTCGTTTTTCTTTCTTATTTCGGTCAAATCTCGATAAAATAAGGAAAATTAAGGGAAAAAAAGAGGAAAAAAATTGATACTTTTTAAAAATTATTCGTTTTTCTTGCTTTTTTCGGTCAAATCTCGATAAAATAAGGAAAATTAAGGGAAAAAAAGAGGATAAAAATTAAAATTTCGCTAAAATTATTCGTTTTTCTTGCTTTCATCGGTCAAATCTCGATAAAATAAAGAAAATAAAGGGGAAAAAAGAGGAAAAAAATTAAAAATTTGCTAAAATTATTCGTTTTTGTTGCTTTATTCGATAATATCTCGATAAAATAAGTAAATAAAGGGAACAAAAGAGGAAAAAATAGAAATTTCGATAAAATTATTCGTTTGTTTTGCTCTTTTCGAAAACATCTCGTTAAATGAGGTGAATGAAGGAAAAAAAGAGGAAAAAAATTGAAATTTCGCTAAAATTATTCATTTTTGTTGCATTTTTCGATAATGAATCGATAAAATGAGGAAAATTAAGGGAAATAAGAGGAAAAAGATTGAAATTTCACTAAAATTATTCGTTTTTGTTGATTTTTTCGATATTAAATCGATAAAATTAGGAAAATAAAGGTAAAAATGAGGAAAAAAATTGAAATTTCGCTAAAAGTATTCGTTTTTGTTGCTTTTTTCGATAATAAATCGATAAAATATGAAAAATTAAGGGAAAGAAAGAGGAAAAAAATTGAAATTTAGCTCAAATTATTCGTTATTGTTGCTTTTTTCGATAATAAATCGATTAAATGAGGAAAATTAAGGGAAAAAAATTCAAATTTCGCTCAAATTATTCGTTATTGTTGCTTTTTTTTGATAATAAATCGATTAAATGAGGAAAATTAAGGGAAAAAAATTCAAATTTCACTCAAATTATTCGTTTTTGTTGCTTTTTTCGATAATAAATCGATAAAATATGAAAAATTAAGGGAAAAAAAGAGGAAAAAAATTGAAATTTCGCTAAAATTATTCGTTTTTGTTGCTTTTCTCGATAATAAATCGATAAAATAAGGAAAATTAAGGGAAAAAAATAGGAAAAAAATTGAAATTTCACTAAATTTATTCGTTTTTTTTTGCTTTTTTCGATAGTAAATCGATTAAATGAGAAAAATTAAGGGAAAAAAATAGAAAATTCGCTCGAATTATTCGTTTTTGTTGCCTATTTCGATAATAAATCGATGAAATAAGGAAAATTAAGGGAAAAAAAGAGGAAATTAATTAAAATTTTGCTAATACTATTCGTTTTTGCTTCTTTTTCGATAATAAATCGATAAAATGAGGAAAATTAAGGGTAAGAAAGAAGAAAAAAATTGAAATTTCGCAAAAATTATTCGTTTTTGTTGCTTTTTTCGATAAAATGAAAGATGAAAAAAATTGAAATTTCGCTCAAATTATTCGTTTTTGTTTCCTTTTTCGATAATAAATCGATTAAATGAGGAAAATTAAGGGAAAAAAAGAGGAAAAAAATTGAAATTTCGCTAAAATTATTCGTTTTTGTTGCTTTTTTCGTTAAAATGAGGAAAATTAAGGAAGAAAAAGAGGAAAATAATAGAAATTTCGCTAAAACTAATCGTTTTTGTTGCTTTTTCGATAATAAATCGATAAAATATGGAAAATTAAGGGTAAGAAAGAGGAAAAAAATTGAAATTTCGCTAAAATTGTTCGCTTTTGTTGCTTTTATCGATAAAATGAGGAAAATTAAGGTAAAAAAAGAGGAAAAAAATTGAAATTTCGCTAAAATTATTCGTTTTTGTTGCTTTTTTCGATAATAAATCGACAAAATATGAAAAATTAAGAGTAAGAAAGAGAGAAAAAAATTAAAATTACGATAAAATTATTCGTTTCTGTTGCATTTTTCGATAATAAATCGATAAAATGAGGAAAATTAAGGGAAAAAAGAGGAAAAAAATTGAAATTTCGCTAAAATTATTCGTTTTTGTTGATTTTTTCGATATTAAATTGATAAAATGAGGAAAATTAAGGTAAAAATGAGGAAAAATATTGAAATTTTGCTAAAATTATTCGATTTTGTTGCTTTTCTCGATAATAAATCGATGAAATAAGGAAAATTAAGGGAAAAAAAGTGGAAAAAAATTGAAATTTCACTAAATTTATTCGTTTTTGTTGCTTTTTTCGATAATAAATTGATTAAATGAGGAAAATTAAGGGAAAAAATTTGAAATTTCGCTCAAATTATTCGTTTTTGTTGCTTTTCTCGATAATAAATCGATATAATGAGCAAAATTAAGGGAAAAAAAGAGGAAAAAAATTGAAATTTCGCTCAAATTATTCGTTTTTGATGCATTTTTCGATAATAAATCGATAAAATGAGGAAAATTAAGGGAAAAAAGAGGAAAAAAATTGAAATTTCGCTAAATTTATTCGTTTTTGTTGCTTATTTCAATAATAAATCGGTAAAATGAGGAAAATTAAGTAAGAAAAAGAGGAAAATGAATTGAATTTCGCTAAAATTATACGTTTTTGTTGCTTTTTTCGATAATAAATCGATGAATTAAGAAAAATTAAGGGAAAAAAAGAGGATAAAAATCGAAATTTCACTAAATTTATTCGTTTTTGTTGCTTTTTTCGATAATAAATCGATGAAATGAGGAAAATTAAGGTAAAAAAAGAGGAAAAAAATAGAAATTTAGCTCTAATTATTCGTTATTGTTGCTTTTTTCGATAATAAATTGACTAAATGAGGAAAATTAAGGGAAAAAAATTGAAATTTCGCTCAAATTACTCGTTTTTGTTGCTTTTGTCGATAATAAATCGATAAAATGAGGAAAATTAAGGGTAAAAAGAGGAAAAAAATTGAAATTTTGCTAAAATTATTCGTTTTTGTTGCTTTTCTCGATAATAAATCGATGAAATAAGGAAAATTAAGGGAAAAAAAGAGGAAACAATTTGAAATTTCACTAAATTTATTCGTTTTTGTTGCTTTTTTCGATAATAAATCGATTAAATGAGGAAAATTAAGGGAAAAAATTTGAAATTTCGCTCAAATTTTTCGTTTTTGTTGCTTTTCTAGATAATAAATCGATATAATGAGAATAATTAAGGGAAAAAAAGAGGAAAAAAATTGAAATTTCGCTCAAATTATTCGTTTTTGTTGCTTTTTTCGATAATAAATCGACAAAATATGGAAAATTAAGGGAAAGAAAGAGGAAAAAAATTGAAATAACGATAAAATTATTCGTTTTTGATGCATTTTTCGATAATAAATCGATATAATGAGCAAAATTAAGGGAAAAAAAGAGGAAAAAAATTAAAATTTCGCTCAAATTATTCGTTTTTGATGCATTTTTCGATAATAAATCGATAAAATAAGGAAAATTAAGGGAAAAAAAGAGGAAAAAAATTGATATTTTTTAAAAATTATTCGTTTTTTTTGCTTTTTCGAAAACATCTCGTTAAATATGGAGAATAAAGGAAAAAAAGAGGAAAAAAATGAAATTTCGCTAAAATTATTCGTTTTTCTTGCTTTTTTCGGTCAAATCTCGATAAAATAAGGAAAATTAAGGGAAAAAAAGAGGAAAAAATTGAAATTTCGCTAAAATTATTCGTTTTTCTTGCTTTTTTCGGTCAAATCTCGATAAAATAAGGAAAATTAAGGGAAAAAAGAGGAAAAAAATTGAAATTTCGCTAAAATTATTCGTTTTTGTTGATTTTTTCGATATTAAATTGATAAAATGAGGAAAATTAAGGTAAAAATGAGGAAAAATATTGAAATTTTGCTAAAATTATTCGATTTTGTTGCTTTTCTCGATAATAAATCGATGAAATAAGGAAAATTAAGGGAAAAAAAGTGGAAAAAAATTGAAATTTCACTAAATTTATTCGTTTTTGTTGCTTTTTTCGATAATAAATTGATTAAATGAGGAAAATTAAGGGAAAAAATTTGAAATTTCGCTCAAATTATTCGTTTTTGTTGCTTTTCTCGATAATAAATCGATATAATGAGCAAAATTAAGGGAAAAAAAGAGGAAAAAAATTGAAATTTCGCTCAAATTATTCGTTTTTGATGCATTTTTCGATAATAAATCGATAAAATGAGGAAAATTAAGGGAAAAAAGAGGAAAAAAATTGAAATTTCGCTAAATTTATTCGTTTTTGTTGCTTATTTCAATAATAAATCGGTAAAATGAGGAAAATTAAGTAAGAAAAAGAGGAAAAAAATTGAATTTCGCTAAAATTATACGTTTTTGTTGCTTTTTTCGATAATAAATCGATGAATTAAGAAAAATTAAGGGAAAAAAAGAGGATAAAAATCGAAATTTCACTAAATTTATTCGTTTTTGTTGCTTTTTTCGATAATAAATCGATGAAATGAGGAAAATTAAGGTAAAAAAAGAGGAAAAAAATAGAAATTTAGCTCTAATTATTCGTTATTGTTGCTTTTTTCGATAATAAATTGACTAAATGAGGAAAATTAAGGGAAAAAAATTGAAATTTCGCTCAAATTACTCGTTTTTGTTGCTTTTGTCGATAATAAATCGATAAAATGAGGAAAATTAAGGGTAAAAAGAGGAAAAAAATTGAAATTTTGCTAAAATTATTCGTTTTTGTTGCTTTTCTCGATAATAAATCGATGAAATAAGGAAAATTAAGGGAAAAAAAGAGGAAACAATTTGAAATTTCACTAAATTTATTCGTTTTTGTTGCTTTTTTCGATAATAAATCGATTAAATGAGGAAAATTAAGGGAAAAAATTTGAAATTTCGCTCAAATTTTTCGTTTTTGTTGCTTTTCTAGATAATAAATCGATATAATGAGAATAATTAAGGGAAAAAAAGAGGAAAAAAATTGAAATTTCGCTCAAATTATTCGTTTTTGTTGCTTTTTTCGATAATAAATCGACAAAATATGGAAAATTAAGGGAAAGAAAGAGGAAAAAAATTGAAATAACGATAAAATTATTCGTTTTTGATGCATTTTTCGATAATAAATCGATATAATGAGCAAAATTAAGGGAAAAAAAGAGGAAAAAAATTAAAATTTCGCTCAAATTATTCGTTTTTGATGCATTTTTCGATAATAAATCGATAAAATAAGGAAAATTAAGGGAAAAAAAGAGGAAAAAAATTGATATTTTTTAAAAATTATTCGTTTTTTTTGCTTTTTCGAAAACATCTCGTTAAATATGGAGAATAAAGGAAAAAAAGAGGAAAAAAATGAAATTTCGCTAAAATTATTCGTTTTTCTTGCTTTTTTCGGTCAAATCTCGATAAAATAAGGAAAATTAAGGGAAAAAAAGAGGAAAAAATTGAAATTTCGCTAAAATTATTCGTTTTTCTTGCTTTTTTCGGTCAAATCTCGATAAAATAAGGAAAATTAAGGGAAAAAAAGATGATAAAAGTTGAAATCTCGGTCAAATCTCAATAAAATAAGGAAAATTAAGGGAAAAAAAGAGGAAAAAAATTGATATTTTTTAAAAATTATTCGTTTTTCTTGCTTTTTTCGGACGAATCTCGATTAAATAAGGAAAATTAAGGGAAAAAAAGAGGATAAAAATTGAAATTTCGCTAAAATTATTCGTTTTTCTTGCTTTTTTCGGTCAAATCTCGATTAAATAAGGAAAATTAAGGGAAAAAAAGAGGAAAAAATTGAAATTTCGCTAAAATTATTCGTTTTTCTTGCTTTTTTCGGTCAAATCTCGATAAAATAAGGAGAATTAAGGGATAAAAAGAGGAAAAAAATTGAAATTTCGCTCAAATTATTCGTTTTTCTTGCTTTTTTCGGTCAAATCTCGATAAAATAAGGAAAATTAAGGAAAAAAAGAGCATAAAAATTGAAATTTCGCTAAAATTATTCGTTTTTCTTGCTTTTTTCGGTCAAATCTCGATAAAATAAGGAAAGTTAAGGGAAAAAAAGAGGATAAAAATTGAAATTTCGCTATAATTATTTGTTTTTCTTGCTATTTTCTGTCAAATATCGATAAAATAAGGAAAATTAAGGGAAAAAAATTGAAATTTCGCTAAAAATATTGGTTTTTCTTGCTTTTTTCGGTCAAATCTCGATAAAATGAGGAAAATTAAGGGAAAAAAAGAGGAAAAAATTTGAAATTTCGCTAAAATTATTCGTTTTTCTTGTTTTTTTCGGTCAAATCTCGATGAAATAAGGATAATTAAGGGAAAAAAAGAGGAAAAAAATTGAAATTTCGCTAAAATTATTCGTTTTTCTTGCTTTTTTCGGCCAAATCTCGATAAAATAAGGAAAATTAAGGGAAAAAAAGAGGAAAAAATTTGAAATTTCGCTAAAATTATTCGTTATTCTTGCTTTTTTCGGTCAAATCTCGATAAAATAAGGAAAATTAAGGGAAAAAAAGAGGAAAAAAATTGAAATTTCGCTAAAATTATTCGTTTTTCTTGCTTTTTTCGGTCAAATCTCGATAAAATAAGGAAAATTAAGGGAGAAAAAGAGGATAAAAATTGAAATTTCGCTAAAATTATTCGTTTTTCTTGCTTTTTTCGGTCAAATCTCGATAAAATAAGGAAAATTTAGGGAAAAAAAGGGGATATAAATTGAAATTTCTATATAATTATTCGTTTTTCTTGCTATTTTCTGTCAAATATCGATAAAATAAGGAAAATTAAGGGAAAAAAATTGAAATTTCGCTAAAAATATTCGTTTTTCTTGCTTTTTTCGGTCAAATCTCGATAAAATAAGGAAAATTAAGGGAAAAAAAGAGGAAAAAAATTGAAATTTCGCTAAAATTATTCCTTTTTCTTGCTTTCATCGGTTAAATCTCGATAAAATAAGGAAAAAAAAGGGAAAAAAAGAGGAAAAAAATTGAAATTTCGCTCAAATTATTCGTTTTTCTTGCTTTTTTCGGTCAAATCTCGATAAAATAAGGAATATAAAGGGGAAAAAAGAGGAAAAAAATTGAAATTTCACTAAAAGTATTCGTTTTTCTTGCTTTTACGGTCAAATCTCGATAAAATAAGGAAAATTAAGGGAAAAAAAGAGGATAAAAATTGAAATTTCGCTCAAATTATTCGTTTATCTTGCTTTTTTCGGTCAAATCTCGATAAAATAAAGAAAATAAATGGGAAAAAAGAGGATAAAAATTGAAATTTCGCTAAAATTATTCTTTTTTCTTGATTTTTTCGTCAAATCTCGAAAAAATAAGGAAAATTAAGGGAAAAAAAGAGGAAAAAATTGAAATTTCGCTAAAATTATTCTTTTTTCTTGCTTTTTTCGGTCAAATCTTGATAAAATAAGGAAAATTAAGGGAAAAAAAGAGGATAAAAATTGAAATTTCGCTTAAATTATTCGTTTATCTTGCTTTTTTCGGTCAAATCTCGATAAAATAAGGAAAATTAAGGGAAAAAAAGAGGATAAAAATAGAAATTTCGCTAAAATTATTCGTTTTTCTTGCTTTTCTCGGTCAAATCTCGATGAAATAAGGATAATTAAAAAAAAAGAGGAAAAAAATTGGAATTTCGCTATAATTATTTGTTTTTCTTGCTTTCTTCGGTCTAATCTCGATAAAATAAGGAAAATTAAGGTAAAAAAGGGAAAAAAAATTGAAATTTCGCTAAAATTATTCGTTTTTCTTGCTTTTTTCGGTCAAATACGATAAAATAAGGAAAATTAAGGGAAAAAAAGAGGTTAAAAATTGAAATTTCGCTAAAATTATTCGTTGTTCTTGCATTTTTCGGTCAAATCTCGATAAAATAAGGAAAATTAAGGGAAAAAAGGGGATAAAAATTGAAATTTCGCTAAAATTATTCGTTTTTCTTGCTTTTTTCGGTCAAATCTCGATAAAATAAGGAAAATTTAGAAAAAAAAGAGGATAAAAATTGAAATTTCGCTAAAATTATTCGTTTTTCTTGCCTTTTTCGGTCAAATCTCGATAAAATAAAGAAAATAAAGGGGAAAAAAGAGGAAAAAAATTGAAATATCGCTAAAATTATTAGTTTAATTTGCTTTTTTCGGTCAAATCTCGATAGAATAAGGAAAATTAAGGGAAAAAAAGAGGAA
Organism: Sympetrum striolatum; assembly: GCA_947579665.1. Lineage (NCBI taxonomy): Eukaryota > Metazoa > Arthropoda > Insecta > Odonata > Libellulidae > Sympetrum > Sympetrum striolatum. Next base: position 9,784,271 of record OX388350.1, read on the forward strand.
AAAAATTGAAATTTCGCTAAAATTATTCGTTTTTCTTGCTTTTTTCGGTCAAATCTCGATAAAATAAGGAAAATTAAGGGAAAAAAAGAGGATAAAAATTGAAATTTCGCTAAAATTAATCGTTTTTTTTGCTTTTTTCGGTCAAATCTCGATAGAATAAGGAAAATTAAGGGGAAAAAAGAGGAAAAAAATTGAAATATCGCTAAAATTATTCTTTTTTCTTGCTTTTTTCGGTCAAATCTCGATAAAATAAGGAAAATTAAGGGAAAAAAGAGGATAAAAATTGAAATTTCGCTATAATTATTCGTTTTTCTAGCTATTTTCTGTCAAATATCGATAAAATAAGGAAAATTAAGGGATGAAAAGAGGAAAAAAATTGAAATTTCGCTAAAATTATTCGTTTTTCTTGCTTTTTTCGAATACATCTCGTTAAATGAGGAGAATGAAGGAAACAAAGTGGAAAAAAATTGAAATTTCGCTAAAATCATTCGTTTTTCTTGCTTTTTTCGGTCAATTCTCGATAAAATAAGGAAAATTAAGAGAAAAAAAGAGGATAAAAATTGAATATTCGCTAAAATTAATCGTTTTTCTTGCTTTTTTCGGTCAAATCTCGATAAAATAAGGAAAATTAAGGGAAAAAAAGAGGAAAAGAAATTGAAATTTCGCTAAAATTATTCGTTTTTCTTGCTTGTTTCGGTCAAATCTCGATAAAATAAGGAAAATTAAGGGAGAAAAGAGGAAAAAATTGAAAATTCGCTAAAATTATTCGTTTTTCTTGCTTTTTTCGGTCAAATCTCGATATAAAAAGGAAAATTAAGGGAAAAAAAGAAGATAAAAATTGAAATTTCGCTAAAATTATTCGTTTTTCTTGCTTTTTCCGGTCAAATCTTGATAAAATAAGGAAAATTAAGGGAAAAAAGAGAAAAAAAATTGAAATTTCGCTAAAATTATTCGTTTTTCTTGCTTTTTTCGGTCAAATCTCGATAAAATAAGGAAAATTTAGGGGAAAAAAGAGGAAAAAAATTGAAATTTCGCTAAAATTATTCGTTTTTCTTGCTTTTTTAAGTCAAATCTCGATGAAATAAGGAAAATTAAGGGAAAAAAAGAGGAAAAAATTTGAAATTTCGCTAAAATTATTCGTTTTTCTTGCTTTTTTCGGTCAAATCTCGATGAAATAAGGATAATTAAGGGAAAAAAAGAGGAAAAAAATTGAAATTTCGCTAAAATTATTCGTTTTTCTTGCTTTCATCGGTCAAATTTCGACAAAATAAGGAAAAAAAAGGGAAAAAAAGAGGAAAAAAAATCGAAATTTCGCTCAAATTATTCGTTTTTCTTGCTTTTTTCGGTCAAATCTCGATAAAATAAGGAAAATTAAGGGAAAAAAGAGAAAAAAAAAAGAAATTTCGCTAAAATTATTCGTTTTTCTTGCTTTTTTCGGTCAAATCTCGATAAAATAAGGAAAATTAAGGGAAAAAAAGAGGAAAAAATTGAAATTTCGCTAAAATTATTCGTTATTCTTGCTTTTTTCGGTCAAATCTCGATAAAATAAGGAAAATTAAGGGAAAAAAAGAGGAAAGAAATTGAAATTTCGTTAAAATTATTCGTTTTTCTTGCTTTTTTCGGTCAAATCTCGATAAAATAAGGAAAATTAAGGGAAAAAAAGAGGATAAAAATTGAAATTTCGCTAAAATTATTCGTTTTTCTTGCTTTTTTCGGTCAAATCTCGATAAAATAAGGAAAATTTAGGGAAAAAAAGGGGATATAAATTGAAATTTCAATATAATTATTCGTTTTTCTTGCTATTTTCTGTCAAATATCGATAAAATAAGGAAAATTAAGGGAAAAAAATTGAAATCTCGCTAAAAATATTCGTTTTTCTTGCTTTTTTCGGTCAAATCTCGATAGAATAAGGAAAATTAAGCGGAAAAAAGAGGAAAAAAATTGAAATATCGCTAAAATTATTCTTTTTTCTTGCTTTTTTCGGTCAAATCTCGATAAAATAAGGAAAATTAAGCCAAAAAAAGAGGATAAAAATTGAAATTTCGCTATAATTATTCGTTTTTCTAGCTATTTTCTGTCAAATATCGATAAAATAAGGAAAATTAAGGGAAGAAAAGAGGAAAAAAATTGAAATTTCACTAAAATTATTCGTTTTTCTTGCTTTTTTCGAATACATCTCGTTAAATGAGGAGAATGAAGGAAACAAAGTGGAAAAAAATTGAAATTTCGCTAAAATCATTCGTTTTTCTTGCTTTTTTCGGTCAATTCTCGATAAAATAAGGAAAATTAAGAGAAAAAAAGAGGATAAAAATTGAAAATTCGCTAAAATTATTCGTTTTTCTTGCTTTTTTCGGTCAAATCTTTATAAAATAAGGAAAATTAAGGGAAAAAAAGAGGAAAAAAATTGAAATTTCGCTAAAATTATTCGTTTTTCTTGCTTTTTTCGGTCAAATCTCGATAAAATAAGGAAAATTAAGGGAAAAAAGAGGAAAAAATTGAAATTTCGCTAAAATTATTCGTTTTTCTTGCTTTTTTCGGTCAAATCTCGATAAAATAAGGAAAATTATGGGAAAAAAAGAAGATAAAAATTGAAATTTCGCTAAAATTATTCGTTTTTCTTGCTTTTTTCGGTCAAATCTCGATAAAATAAGGAAAATTAAGGGAAAAAAAGAGGATAAAAATTGAAATTTCGCTAAAATTATTCGTTTTTCTTGCTTTCATCGGTCAAATCTCGATAAAATAAGGAAAAAAAGGGAAAAAAAGAGGAAAAAAATTGAAATTTCGCTCAAATTATTCGTTTTTCTTGCTATTTTCTGTCAAATATCGATAAAATAAGGAAAATTAAGGGAAAAAAAGAGAAAAAAAATTGAAATTTCGCTAAAAATATTCGTTTTTCTTGCTTTTTTCGGTCAAATCTCGATAAAATAAGGAAAATTAAGGGAAAAAAAGAGGAAAAAATTTGAAATTTCGCTAAAATTATTCGTTTTTCTTGCTTTTTTCGGTCAAATCTCGATGAAATAAGGATAATTAAGGGATAAAAAGAGGAAAAAAATTGAAATTTCGCAAAAATTATTCGTTTTTCTTGCTTTCATCGGTCAAATCTCGATAAAATAAGGAAAAAAAAGGGAAAAAAAGAGGAAAAAAATCGAAATTTCGCTAAAATTATTCGTTTTTCTTGCTTTCATCGGTCAAATCTTGATAAAATAAGGAAAAAAAAGGGAAAAAAAGAGGAAAAAATTTGAAATTTCGCTCAAATTATTCGTTTTTCTTGCTTTTTTCGGTCAAATCTCGATAAAATAAGGAAAATTAAGGGAAAAAAGAGAAAAAAAATTGAAATTTCGCTAAAATTATTCGTTTTTCTTGCTTTTTTCGGTCAAATCTCGATAAAATAAGGAACATTAAGGGAAAAAAAGAGGAAAAAAATTGAAATTTCGCTAAAATTATTCGTTTTTCTTGCTTTTTTCGAAAACATCTCGTTAAATGAGGAGAATGAAGGAAACAAAGTGGAAAAAAATTGAAATTTCGCTAAAATTATCCGTTTTTCTTGCTTTTTTCGGTCAATTCTCGATAAAATAAGGAAAATTAAGAGAAAAAAAGAGGATAAGAATTGAAAATTCGCTAAAATTATTCGTTTTTCTTGCTTTTTTAAGTCAAATCTCGATGAAATAAGGAAAATTAAGGGAAAAAAAGAGGAAAAAAATTGAAATTTCTTTAAAATTATTTTTTTTTCTTGCTTTTTTCGGTCAAATCTCGATGAAATAAGGAAAATTTAGGGGAAAAAAGAGAAAAAATTGAAATTTCGCTAAAATTATTTGTTTTTCTTGCTTTTTTCGGTCAAATCTCGATAAAATAAGGAAAATTAAAGGCAAAAAAGAGGAAAAAAATTGAAATTTCGCTAAAATTATTCGTTTTTCTTGCTTTTTTCGGTCAAATTTCGACAAAATAAGGAAAAAAAAGGGAAAAAAAGAGGAAAAAAAATCGAAATTTCGCTCAAATTATTCGTTTTTCTTGCTTTTTTCGGTCAAATCTCGATAAAATAAGGAAAATTAAGGGAAAAAAGAGAAAAAAAAAAGAAATTTCGCTAAAATTATTCGTTTTTCTTGCTTTTTTCGGTCAAATCTCGATAAAATAAGGAAAATTAAGGGAAAAAAAGAGGAAAAAATTGAAATTTCGCTAAAATTATTCGTTATTCTTGCTTTTTTCGGTCAAATCTCGATAAAATAAGGAAAATTAAGGGAAAAAAAGAGGAAAGAAATTGAAATTTCGTTAAAATTATTCGTTTTTCTTGCTTTTTTCGCTCAAATCTCATTAAAATAAGGAAAATTAAGGGAAAAAAAGAGGATAAAAATTGAAATTTCGCTAAAATTATTCGTTTTTCTTGCTTTTTCGGTCAAATCTCGATAAAATAAGGAAAATTTAGGGAAAAAAAGGGGATATAAATTGAAATTTCAATATAATTATTCGTTTTTCTTGCTATTTTCTGTCAAATATCGATAAAATAAGGAAAATTAAGGGAAAAAAATTGAAATCTCGCTAAAAATATTCGTTTTTCTTGCTTTTTTCGGTCAAATCTCGATAGAATAAGGAAAATTAAGCGGAAAAAAGAGGAAAAAAATTGAAATATCGCTAAAATTATTCTTTTTTCTTGCTTTTTTCGGTCAAATCTCGATAAAATAAGGAAAATTAAGCCAAAAAAAGAGGATAAAAATTGAAATTTCGCTATAATTATTCGTTTTTCTAGCTATTTTCTGTCAAATATCGATAAAATAAGGAAAATTAAGGGAAGAAAAGAGGAAAAAAATTGAAATTTCACTAAAATTATTCGTTTTTCTTGCTTTTTTCGAATACATCTCGTTAAATGAGGAGAATGAAGGAAACAAAGTGGAAAAAAATTGAAATTTCGCTAAAATCATTCGTTTTTCTTGCTTTTTTCGGTCAATTCTCGATAAAATAAGGAAAATTAAGAGAAAAAAAGAGGATAAAAATTGAAAATTCGCTAAAATTATTCGTTTTTCTTGCTTTTTTCGGTCAAATCTTTATAAAATAAGGAAAATTAAGGGAAAAAAAGAGGAAAAAAATTGAAATTTCGCTAAAATTATTCGTTTTTCTTGCTTTTTTCGGTCAAATCTCGATAAAATAAGGAAAATTAAGGGAAAAAAGAGGAAAAAATTGAAATTTCGCTAAAATTATTCGTTTTTCTTGCTTTTTTCGGTCAAATCTCGATAAAATAAGGAAAATTATGGGAAAAAAAGAAGATAAAAATTGAAATTTCGCTAAAATTATTCATTTTTCTTGCTTTTTTCGGTCAAATCTCGATAAAATAAGGAAAATTAAGGGAAAAAAAGAGGATAAAAATTGAAATTTCGCTAAAATTATTCGTTTTTCTTGCTTTCATCGGTCAAATCTCGATAAAATAAGGAAAAAAAGGGAAAAAAAGAGGAAAAAATTTGAAATTTCGCTCAAATTATTCGTTTTTCTTGCTATTTTCTGTCAAATATCGATAAAATAAGGAAAATTAAGGGAAAAAAAGAGAAAAAAAATTGAAATTTCGCTAAAAATATTCGTTTTTCTTGCTTTTTTCGGTCAAATCTCGATAAAATAAGGAAAATTAAGGGAAAAAAAGAGGAAAAAATTTGAAATTTCGCTAAAATTATTCGTTTTTCTTGCTTTTTTCGGTCAAATCTCGATGAAATAAGGATAATTAAGGGATAAAAAGAGGAAAAAAATTGAAATTTCGCAAAAATTATTCGTTTTTCTTGCTTTCATCGGTCAAATCTCGATAAAATAAGGAAAAAAAAGGGAAAAAAAGAGGAAAAAAATCGAAATTTCGCTAAAATTATTCGTTTTTCTTGCTTTCATCGGTCAAATCTTGATAAAATAAGGAAAAAAAAGGGAAAAAAAGAGGAAAAAATTTGAAATTTCGCTCAAATTATTCGTTTTTCTTGCTTTTTTCGGTCAAATCTCGATAAAATAAGGAAAATTAAGGGAAAAAAGAGAAAAAAAATTGAAATTTCGCTAAAATTATTCGTTTTTCTTGCTTTTTTCGGTCAAATCTCGATAAAATAAGGAACATTAAGGGAAAAAAAGAGGAAAAAAATTGAAATTTCGCTAAAATTATTCGTTTTTCTTGCTTTTTTCGAAAACATCTCGTTAAATGAGGAGAATGAAGGAAACAAAGTGGAAAAAAATTGAAATTTCGCTAAAATTATCCGTTTTTCTTGCTTTTTTCGGTCAATTCTCGATAAAATAAGGAAAATTAAGAGAAAAAAAGAGGATAAGAATTGAAAATTCGCTAAAATTATTCGTTTTTCTTGCTTTTTTAAGTCAAATCTCGATGAAATAAGGAAAATTAAGGGAAAAAAAGAGGAAAAAAATTGAAATTTCTTTAAAATTATTTTTTTTTCTTGCTTTTTTCGGTCAAATCTCGATGAAATAAGGAAAATTTAGGGGAAAAAAGAGAAAAAATTGAAATTTCGCTAAAATTATTTGTTTTTCTTGCTTTTTTCGGTCAAATCTCGATAAAATAAGGAAAATTAAAGGCAAAAAAGAGGAAAAAAATTGAAATTTCGCTAAAATTATTCGTTTTTCTTGCTTTTTTCGGTCAAATTTCGACAAAATAAGGAAAAAAAAGGGAAAAAAAGAGGAAAAAAAATCGAAATTTCGCTCAAATTATTCGTTTTTCTTGCTTTTTTCGGTCAAATCTCGATAAAATAAGGAAAATTAAGGGAAAAAAGAGAAAAAAAAAAGAAATTTCGCTAAAATTATTCGTTTTTCTTGCTTTTTTCGGTCAAATCTCGATAAAATAAGGAAAATTAAGGGAAAAAAAGAGGAAAAAATTGAAATTTCGCTAAAATTATTCGTTATTCTTGCTTTTTTCGGTCAAATCTCGATAAAATAAGGAAAATTAAGGGAAAAAAAGAGGAAAGAAATTGAAATTTCGTTAAAATTATTCGTTTTTCTTGCTTTTTTCGCTCAAATCTCATTAAAATAAGGAAAATTAAGGGAAAAAAAGAGGATAAAAATTGAAATTTCGCTAAAATTATTCGTTTTTCTTGCTTTTTCGGTCAAATCTCGATAAAATAAGGAAAATTTAGGGAAAAAAAGGGGATATAAATTGAAATTTCAATATAATTATTCGTTTTTCTTGCTATTTTCTGTCAAATATCGATAAAATAAGGAAAATTAAGGGAAAAAAAGAGAAAAAAATTTAAATTTCGCTAAAAAAATTCGTTTTTCTTGCTTTTTTCGGTCAAATCTCGATAAAATAAGGAAAATTAAGGGAAAAAAAGAGGAAAAAAATTGAAATTTCGCTAAAATTATTCGTTTTCCTTGCTTTCATCGGTCAAATCTCGATAAAATAAGGAAAATTATGGGAAAAAAAGAGGATAAAAATAGAAATTTCGCTAAAATTATTCGTTTTTCTTGCTTTTCTCGGTCAAATCTCGATGAAATAAGGATAATTAAGGGAAAAAAAGAGGAAAAAAATTGAAATTTCGCTAAAATTATTCGTTTTTCTTGCTTTCTTCGGTCTAATCTCGATAAAATTAAGGTAAAATTTCGCTCAAATTATTCGTTTTTCTTGCTTTTTTCGGTCAAATCTCGATAAAATAAGGAATATAAAGGGGAGAAAAGAGGAAAAAAATTGAAATTTCGCTAAAAGTATTCGTTGTTCTTGCATTTTTCGGTCAAATCTCGATAAAATAAGGAAAATTAAGGGAAAAAAGAGGATAAAAATTGAAATTTAGCTAAAATTATTCGTTTTTCTTGCTTTTTTCGGTCAAATCTCGATAAAATAAGGAAAATTAAAGGCAAAAAAGAGGAAAAAAATTGAAATTTCGCTAAAATTATTCGTTTTTCTTGCTTTTTTCGGTCAAATCTCGATAAAATAAGGAAAATTAAGGGAAAAAAAAGGATAAAAATTGAAATTTCGCTAAAATTAATCGTTTTTCTTGCTTTTTTCGGTCAAATCTCGATAGAATAAGGAAAATTAAGGGGAAAAAAGAGGAAAAAAATTGAAATATCGCTAAAGTTATTCTTTTTTCTTGCTTTTTTCGGTCAAATCTCGATAAAATAAGGAAAATTAAGCCAAAAAAAGAGGATAAAAATTGAAATTTCGCTATAATTATTCGTTTTTCTAGCTATTTTCTGTCAAATATCGATAAAATAAGGAAAATTAAGGGAAGAAAAGAGGAAAAAAATTAAAATTTCACTAAAATTATTCGTTTTTCTTGCTTTTTTCGAATACATCTCGTTAAATGAGGAGAATGAAGGAAACAAAGTGGAAAAAAATTGAAATTTCGCTAAAATCATTCGTTTTTCTTGCTTTTTTCGGTCAATTCTCGATAAAATAAGGAAAATTAAGAGAAAAAAAGAGGATAAAAATTGAAAATTCGCTAAAATTATTCGTTTTTCTTGCTTTTTTCGGTCAAATCTTTATAAAATAAGGAAAATTAAGGGAAAAAAAGAGGAAAAAAATTGAAATTTCGCTAAAATTATTCGTTTTTCTTGCTTTTTTCGGTCAAATCTCGATAAAATAAGGAAAATTAAGGGAAAAAAGAGGAAAAAAGTGAAATTTCGCTAAAATTATTCGTTTTTCTTGCTTTTTTCGGTCAAATCTCGATAAAATAAGGAAAATTAAGGGAAAAAAAGAAGATAAAAATTGAAATTTCGCTAAAATTATTCGTTTTTCTTGCTTTTTTCGGTCAAATCTCGATAAAATAAGGAAAATTAAGGGAAAAAAAGAGGATAAAAATTGAAATTTCGCTAAAATTATTCGTTTTTCTTGCTTTCATCGGTCAAATCTCGATAAAATAAGGAAAAAAAGGGAAAAAAAGAGGAAAAAAATTGAAATTTCGCTCAAATTATTCGTTTTTCTTGCTATTTTCTGTCAAATATCGATAAAATAAGGAAAATTAAGGGAAAAAAAGAGAAAAAAAATTGAAATTTCGCTAAAAATATTCGTTTTTCTTGCTTTTTTCGGTCAAATCTCGATAAAATAAGGAAAATTAAGGGAAAAAAAGAGGAAAAAATTTGAAATTTCGCTAAAATTATTCGTTTTTCTTGCTTTTTTCGGTCAAATCTCGATGAAATAAGGATAATTAAGGGATAAAAAGAGGAAAAAAATTGAAATTTCGCAAAAATTATTCGTTTTTCTTGCTTTCATCGGTCAAATCTCGATAAAATAAGGAAAAAAAAGGGAAAAAAAGAGGAAAAAAATCGAAATTTCGCTAAAATTATTCGTTTTTCTTGCTTTCATCGGTCAAATCTTGATAAAATAAGGAAAAAAAAGGGAAAAAAAGAGGAAAAAATTTGAAATTTCGCTCAAATTATTCGTTTTTCTTGCTTTTTTCGGTCAAATCTCGATAAAATAAGGAAAATTAAGGGAATAAAGAGAAAAAAAATTGAAATTTCGCTAAAATTATTCGTTTTTCTTGCTTTTTTCGGTCAAATCTCGATAAAATAAGGAACATTAAGGGAAAAAAAGAGGAAAAAAATTGAAATTTCGCTAAAATTATTCGTTTTTCTTGCTTTTTTCGAAAACATCTCGTTAAATGAGGAGAATGAAGGAAACAAAGTGGAAAAAAATTGAAATTTCGCTAAAATTATCCGTTTTTCTTGCTTTTTTCGGTCAATTCTCGATAAAATAAGGAAAATTAAGAGAAAAAAAGAGGATAAGAATTGAAAATTCGCTAAAATTATTCGTTTTTCTTGCTTTTTTAAGTCAAATCTCGATGAAATAAGGAAAATTAAGGGAAAAAAAGAGGAAAAAAATTGAAATTTCTTTAAAATTATTTTTTTTTCTTGCTTTTTTCGGTCAAATCTCGATGAAATAAGGAAAATTTAGGGGAAAAAAGAGAAAAAATTGAAATTTCGCTAAAATTATTTGTTTTTCTTGCTTTTTTCGGTCAAATCTCGATAAAATAAGGAAAATTAAAGGCAAAAAAGAGGAAAAAAATTGAAATTTCGCTAAAATTATTCGTTTTTCTTGCTTTTTTCGGTCAAATCTCGATAAAATAAGGAAAATTAAGGGAAAAAAAGAGGATAAGAATTGAAATTTCGCTAAAATTATTCGTTTTTCTTGCTTTTTTTGGTCAAATCTCGATAAAATAAAGAAAATAAAGTGGAAAAAAGGGGAAAAAAATTGAAATTTCGCTAAAATTATTAGTTTAATTTGCTATTTTCGGTCAAATCTCGATAAAATAAAGAAAATTAAGGGAAAAAAAGAGGAAAAAAATTGAAATTTCGCTAAAATTATTTTTTTTTCTTGCTTTCTTCGGTCAAATCTCGATAAAATAAGGAAAATTAAGGGAAGAAAAGAGGAAAAAAATTGAAATTTCGCTCAAATTATTCGTTTTTCTTGCTTTTTTCGGTCAAATCTCGATAAAATAAGGAAAATTAAGGAAAAAAAGAGCATAAAAATTCAAATTTCGCAAAAATTATTCGTTTTTCTTGCTTTTTTCGGTCAAATCTCGATAAAATAAGGAAAGTTAAGGGAAAAAAAGAGGATAAAAATTGAAATTTCGCAATAATTATTCGTTTTTCTTGCTATTTTCTGTCAAATATCGATAAAATAAGGAAAATTAAGGGAAAAAAAGAGAAAAAAAATTGAAATTTCGCTAAAAATATTGGTTTTTCTTGCTTTTTTCGGTCAAATCTCGATAAAATGAGGAAAATTAAGGGAAAAAAAGAGGAAAAAATTTGAAATTTCGCAAAAATTATTCGTTTTTCTTGTTTTTTTCGGTCAAATCTCGATGAAATAAGGATAATTAAGGGAAAAAAGAGGAAAAAAATTGAAATTTCGCTAAAATTATTCGTTTTTCTTGCTTTCATCGGTCAAATCTCGACAAAATAAGGAAAAAAAGGGAAAAAAAAGAGGAAAAAAAATTGAAATTTCGCTAATATTATTCGTTTTTCTTGCTTTCATCGGTCAAATCTCGATAAAATAAGGAAAAAAAAGGGAAAAAAAGAGGAAAAATTGAAATTTCGCTCAAATTATTCGTTTTTCTTGCTTTTTTCGGTCAAATCTCGATAAAATAAGGAATATAAAGGGGAAAAAAGAGGAAAAAAATTGAAATTTCGCTAAAAGTATTCGTTTTTCTTGCTTTTACGGTCAAATCTCGATAAAATAAGGAAAAAAAAGGGAAAAAAAGAGGAAAAAAATTGAAATTTCGCTAAAATTATTCGTTTTACTTGCTTTTTTCGGTCAAATCTCGATAAAATAAGGAAAAAAAAGGGAAAAAAAGAGGAAAAAAATTGAAATTTCGCTCAAATTATTCGTTTTTCTTGCTTTTTTCGGTCAAATCTCGATGAAATAAGGATAATTAAGGGAAAAAATGAGGAAAAAAATTGAAATTTCGCTAAAATTATTCGTTTTTCTTGCTTTCATTGGTCAAATCTCGATAAAATAAGGAAAAAAAAGGGAAAAAAAGAGGAAAAAAATTGAAATTTCGCTCAAATTATTCGTTTTTCTTGCTTTTTTCCGTCAAATCTCGATAAAATAAGGAAAATTAAGGGAAAAAAGAGAAAAAAAATTGAAATTTCGCTAAAATTATTCGTTTTACTTGCTTTTTTCGGTCAAATCTCGATAAAATAAGGAAAATTAAGGGAAAAAAAGAGGATAAAAATTGAAATTTCGCTAAAATTATTCGTTTTTCTTGCTTTTTTCGGTCAAATCTCGATAAAATAAGGAAAATTAAGGGGAAAAAAGAGGAAAAAAATTGAAATTTCGCTAAAAGTATTCGTTTTTCTTGCTTTTTCGGTCAAATCTCGATAAAATAAGGAAAATTAAGGGAAAAAAAGAGGATAAAAATTGAAATTTCGCTAAAATTATTCGTTTATCTTGCTTTTTTCGGTCAAATCTCGATAAAATAAAGAAATTAAAGGGGAGAAAATAGGATAAAAATTGAAATTTCGCTAAAATTATTCGTTTTTCTTCCTTTTTTGGTCAAATCTCGATAAAATAAGGAAAATTAAGGGAAAAAAGAGAAAAAAAATTGAAATTTCGCTAAAATTCTTCGTTTTTCTTGCTTTTTTCGTTCAAATCTCGATAAAATAAGGAAAATTAAGGGAAAAAAAGAGGATAAAAATTGAAATTTCGCCAAAATTATTCGTTTTTCTTTCTTTTTTCGGTCAAATCTCGATAAAATAAGGAAAATTAAGGGGAAAAAAGAGGAAAAAAATTGAAATTTCGCTAAAAGTATTCGTTTTTCTTGCTTTTTCGGTCAAATCTCGATAAAATAAGGAAAATTAAATGAAAAAAAGAGGAAAAAAATTGAAATTTCGCTAAAATTATTCTTTTTTCTTGCTTTTAACGGTCAAATCTCGATAAAATAAGGAAAATTAAGGGAAAAAAAGAGGATAAAAATTGAAATTTCGCTAAAATTATTCTTTTTTCTTGATTTTTTCGGTCAAATCTAGATAATATATGGAAAATTAAGGGAAAAAAAGAGGATAAAAATTGAAATTTCGCTAAAATTATTCGTTTTTCTTGATTTTTTCGTCAAATCTCGAAAAAATAAGGGAAAAAAAGAGGAAAAAATTGAAATTTCGCTAAAATTATTCTTTTTTCTTGCTTTTTTCGGTCAAATCTCGATAAAATAAGGAAAATTAAGGGAAAAAAAGAGGAAAAAAATTGAAATTTCGCTATAATTATTCGTTTTTCTAGCTATTTTCTGTCAAATCTCGATAAAATAAGGAAAATTAAGTGAAAAAAAGAGGAAAAAATTGAAATTTCGCTAAAATTATTCGTTTTTCTTGCTTTTTTCGGTCAAATCTCGATAAAATAAGGAAAATTAAGGGGAAAAAAGAGGAAAAAAATTGAAATTTCGCTAAAAGTATTCGTTTTTCTTGCTTTTTCGGTCAAATCTCGATAAAATAAGGAAAATTAAATGAAAAAAAGAGGAAAAAATTTGGAATTTCGCTCAAATTATTCGTTTTTCTTGCTTTTTTCGGTCAAATCTCGATAAAATAAGGAAAATTAAGGGAAAAAAGAGAAAAAAAATTGAAATTTTGCTAAAATTCTTCGTTTTTCTTGCTTTTTTCGTTCAAATCTCGATAAAATAAGGAAAATTAAGGGAAAAAAAGAGGATAAAAATTGAAATTTCGCTAAAATTATTCGTTTTTCTTGCTTTTTTCGGTCAAATCTCGATAAAATAAGGAAAATTAAGGGGAAAAAAGAGGAAAAAAATTGAAATTTCGCTAAAAGTATTCGTTTTTCTTGCTTTTTCGGTCAAATCTCGATAAAATAAGGAAAATTAAGGGAAAAAAAGAGGATAAAAATTGAAATTTCGCTAAAATTATTCGTTTATCTTGCTTTTTTCGGTCAAATCTCGATAAAATAAAGAAATTAAAGGGGAGAAAATAGGATAAAAATTGAAATTTCGCTAAAATTATTCGTTTTTCTTCCTTTTTTGGTCAAATCTCGATAAAATAAGGAAAATTAAGGGAAAAAAGAGAAAAAAAATTGAAATTTCGCTAAAATTCTTCGTTTTTCTTGCTTTTTTCGTTCAAATCTCGATAAAATAAGGAAAATTAAGGGAAAAAAAGAGGATAAAAATTGAAATTTCGCCAAAATTATTCGTTTTTCTTTCTTTTTTCGGTCAAATCTCGATAAAATAAGGAAAATTAAGGGGAAAAAAGAGGAAAAAAATTGAAATTTCGCTAAAAGTATTCGTTTTTCTTGCTTTTTCGGTCAAATCTCGATAAAATAAGGAAAATTAAATGAAAAAAAGAGGAAAAAAATTGAAATTTCGCTAAAATTATTCTTTTTTCTTGCTTTTAACGGTCAAATCTCGATAAAATAAGGAAAATTAAGGGAAAAAAAGAGGATAAAAATTGAAATTTCGCTAAAATTATTCTTTTTTCTTGATTTTTTCGGTCAAATCTAGATAATATATGGAAAATTAAGGGAAAAAAAGAGGATAAAAATTGAAATTTCGCTAAAATTATTCGTTTTTCTTGATTTTTTCGTCAAATCTCGAAAAAATAAGGGAAAAAAAGAGGAAAAAATTGAAATTTCGCTAAAATTATTCTTTTTTCTTGCTTTTTTCGGTCAAATCTCGATAAAATAAGGAAAATTAAGGGAAAAAAAGAGGAAAAAAATTGAAATTTCGCTATAATTATTCGTTTTTCTAGCTATTTTCTGTCAAATCTCGATAAAATAAGGAAAATTAAGTGAAAAAAAGAGGAAAAAATTGAAATTTCGCTAAAATTATTCGTTTTTCTTGCTTTTTTCGGTCAAATCTCGATAAAATAAGGAAAATTAAGGGGAAAAAAGAGGAAAAAAAATTGAAATTTCGCTAAAAGTATTCGTTTTTCTTGCTTTTTCGGTCAAATCTCGATAAAATAAGGAAAATTAAATGAAAAAAAGAGGAAAAAATTTGGAATTTCGCTCAAATTATTCGTTTTTCTTGCTTTTTTCGGTCAAATCTCGATAAAATAAGGAAAATTAAGGGAAAAAAGAGAAAAAAAATTGAAATTTTGCTAAAATTCTTCGTTTTTCTTGCTTTTTTCGTTCAAATCTCGATAAAATAAGGAAAATTAAGGGAAAAAAAGAGGATAAAAATTGAAATTTCGCTAAAATTATTCGTTTTTCTTTCTTTTTTCGGTCAAATCTCGATAAAATAAGGAAAATTAAGGGGAAAAAAGAGGAAAAAAATTGAAATTTCGCTAAAAGTATTCGTTTTTCTTGTTTTTCGGTCAAATCTCGATAAAATAAGGAAAATTAAATGAAAAAAAGAGGAAAAAAATTGAAATTTCGCTAAAATTATTCTTTTTTCTTGCTTTTAACGGTCAAATCTCGATAAAATAAGGAAAATTAAGGGAAAAAAAGAGGATAAAAATTGAAATTTCGCTTAAATTATTCTTTTTTCTTGATTTTTTCGGTCAAATCTAGATAATATATGGAAAATTAAGGGAAAAAAAGAGGATAAAAATTGAAATTTCGCTAAAATTATTCGTTTTTCTTGCTTTTTTCGGTCAAATCTCGATAAAATAAGGAAAATTAAGGGGAAAAAAGAGGAAAAAAATTGAAATTTCGCTAAAATTATTCTTTTTTCTTGAGTTTTTCGGTCAAATCTCTATAAAATAAGGAAAATTAAGGGAAAAAAAGAGGATAAAAATTGAAATTTCGCTATAATTATTCGTTTTTCTAGCTATTTTCTGTCAAATATCGATAAAATAAGGAAAATTAAGGGAAAAAAAGAGGAAAAAAATTGAAATTTCGCTAAAATTATTCGTTTTTCTTGCTTTTTTCGAAAACATCACGTTAAATGAGGAGAATGAAGGTAACAAAGTGGAAAAAAATTGAAATTTCGCTAAAATTATTCGTTTTTCTTGCTTTTCTCGGTCAATTCTCGATAAAATAAGGAAAATTAAGAGAAAAAAAGAGGATAAAAATTGAAAATTCGCTAAAATTATTCGTTTTTCTTGCTTTTTTCGGTCAAATCTCGATAAAATAAGGAATATTAAGGGAAAAAAAGAGAAAAAAAATTGAAATTTCGCTAAAATTATTTTTTTTTCTTGCTTTTTTTCGGTCAAATCTCGATAAAATAAGGAAAATTAAGGGAAAAAAAGAGGAAAAAAATTGAAATTTCGCTCAAATTATTCGTTTTTCTTGCTTTTCTCGGTCAATTCTCGATAAAATAAGGAAAATTAAGAGAAAAAAAGAGCATAAAAATTGAAATTTCGCTAAAATTATTCGTTTTTCTTGCTTTTTTCGGTCAAATCTCGATAAAATAAGGAAAGTTAAGGGAAAAAAAGAGGATAAAAATTGAAATTTCGCTATGATTATTCGTTTTTCTTGCTATTTTCTGTCAAATATCGATAAAATAAGGAAAATTAAGGGAAAAAAAGAGAAAAAAAATTGAAATTTCGCTAAAAATATTGGTTTTTCTTGCTTTTTTCCGGTCAAATCTCGATAAAATAAGGAAAATTAAGGGAAAAAAAGAGGAAAAAATTTGAAATTTCGCTAAAATTATTCGTTTTTCTTGTTTTTTTCGGTCAAATCTCGATGAAATAAGGATAATTAAGGGAAAAAAGAGGAAAAAAATTGAAATTTCGCTAAAATTATTCGTTTTTCTTGCTTTCATCGGTCAAATCTCGACAAAATAAGGAAAAAAAGGGGAAAAAAAGAGGAAAAAAAATCGAAATTTCGCTCAAATTATTCGTTTTTCTTGCTTTTTTCGGTCAAATCTCGATAAAATAAGGAAAATTAAGGGAAAAAAAGAGGAAAAAATTTGAAATTTCGCTAAAATTATTCGTTATTCTTGCTTTTTTCGGTCAAATCTCATTAAAATAAGGAAAATTAAGGGAAAAAAAGAGGAAAAAAATTGAAATTTCGCTAAAATGATTCGTTTTTCTTGCTTTTTTCGGTCAAATCTCGATAAAATAAGGAAAATTAAGGGAAAAAAAGAGGATAAAAATTGAAATTTCGCTATAATTATTCGTTTTTCTTGCTTTTTTCGGTCAAATCTCGATAAAATAAGGAAAATTTAGGGAAAAAAAGGGGATATAAATTGAAATTTCAATATAATTATTCGTTTTTCTTGCTATTTTCTGTCAAATATCGATAAAATACGGAAAATTAAGGGAAAAAAATTGAAATCTCGCTAAAAATATTCGTTTTTCTTGCTTTTTTCGGTCAAATCTCGATAAAATAAGGAAAATTAAGGGAAAAAAAGATGAAAAAAATTGAAATTTCGCTAAAATTATTCGTTTTTCTTGCTTTCATCGGTCAAATCTCGATAAAATAAGGAAAAAAAAGGGAAAAAAAGAGGAAAAAAATTGAAATTTCGTTCAAATTATTCGTTTTTCTTGCTTTTTTCGGTCAAATCTCGATAAAATAAGGAATATAAAGGGGAAAAAAGAGGAAAAAAATTGAAATTTCGCTAAAAGTATTCGTTTTTCTTGCTTTTACGGTCAAATCTCGATAAAATAAGGAAAATTAAGGGAAAAAAAGAGGATAAAAATTGAAATTTCGCTAAAATTATTCGTTTATCTTGCTTTTTCCGGTCAAATCTCGATAAAATAAAGAAAATAAATGGGAAAAAAGAGGATAAAAATTGAAATTTCGCTAAAATTATTCTTTTTTCTTGATTTTTTCGTCAAATCTCGAAAAAATAAGGAAAATTAAGGGAAAAAAAGAGGAAAAAATTGAAATTTCGCTAAAATTATTCTTTTTTCTTGCTTTTTTCGGTCAAATCTTGATAAAATAAGGAAAATTAAGGGAAAAAAAGAGGATAAAAATTGAAATTTCGCTAAAATTATTCGTTTATCTTGCTTTTTTCGGTCAAATCTCGATAAAATAAGGAAAATTAAGGGAAAAAAAGAGGATAAAAATAGAAATTTCGCTAAAATTATTCGTTTTTCTTGCTTTTCTCGGTCAAATCTCGATGAAATAAGGATAATTAAAAAAAAAAGAGGATAAAAATTGAAATTTCGCTAAAATTATTCGTTTTTCTTGCCTTTTTCGGTCAAATCTCGATAAAATAAAGAAAATAAAGGGGAAAAAAGAGGAAAAAAATTGAAATATCGCTAAAATTATTAGTTTAATTTGCTTTTTTCGGTCAAATCTCGATAAAATAAGGAAAATTAAGGGAAAAAAAGAGGAAAAAAATTGAAATTTTGCTAAAATTATTCGTTTTTCTTGCTTTTTTCGGTCAAATCTCGATAAAATAAGGAAAAAAAAGGGAAAAAAAGAGGAAAAAAATTGAAATTTCGCTCAAATTATTCGTTTTTCTTGCTTTTTTCGGTCAAATCTCGATAAAATAAGGAAAATTAAGGGAAAAAAGAGAAAAAAAATTGAAATTTCGCTAAAATTATTCGTTTTACTTGCTTTTTTCGGTCAAATCTCGATAAAATAAGGAAAATTAAGGGAAAAAAAGAGGATAAAAATTGAAATTTCGCTAAAATTATTAGTTTTTCTTGCTTTTTTCGGTCAAATCTCGATAAAATAAGGAAAATTTAGGGAAAAAAAGGGGATATAAATTGAAATTTCAATATAATTATTCGTTTTTCTTGCTATTTTCTGTCAAATATCGATAAAATAAGGAAAATTAAGGGAAAAAAATTGAAATCTCGCTAAAAATATTCGTTTTTCTTGCTTTTTTCGGTCAAATCTCGATAAAATAAGGAAAATTAAGGGAAAAAAAGAGGAAAAAAATTGAAATTTCGCTAAAATTATTCTTTTTTCTTGCTTTTTTCGGTCAAATCTCGATAAAATAAGGAAAATTTAGGGAAAAAAAGGGATATAAATTGAAATTTCAATATAATTATTCGTTTTTCTTGCTATTTTCTGTCAAATATCGATAAAATAAGGAAAATTAAGGGAAAAAAATTGAAATCTCGCTAAAAATATTCGTTTTTCTTGCTTTTTTCGGTCAAATCTCGATAAAATAAGGAAAATTAAGGGAAAAAAAGAGGAAAAAAATTGAAATTTCGCTAAAATTATTCGTTTTTCTTGCTTTCATCGGTCAAATCTCGAAAAAATAAGGAAAAAAAAGGGAAAAAAAGAGGAAAAAAATTGAAATTTCGTTCAAATTATTCGTTTTTCTTGCTTTTTTCGGTCAAATCTCGATAAAATAAGGAATATAAAGGGGAAAAAAGAGGAAAAAAATTGAAATTTCGCTAAAAGTATTCGTTTTTCTTGCTTTTACGGTCAAATCTCGATAAAATAAGGAAAATTAAGGGAAAAAAAGAGGATAAAAATTGAAATTTCGCTAAAATTATTCGTTTATCTTGCTTTTTCCGGTCAAATCTCGATAAAATAAAGAAAATAAATGGGAAAAAAGAGGATAAAAATTGAAATTTCGCTAAAATTATTCTTTTTTCTTGATTTTTTCGTCAAATCTCGAAAAAATAAGGAAAATTAAGGGAAAAAAAGAGGAAAAAATTGAAATTTCGCTAAAATTATTCTTTTTTCTTGCTTTTTTCGGTCAAATCTTGATAAAATAAGGAAAATTAAGGGAAAAAAAGAGGATAAAAATTGAAATTTCGCTAAAATTATTCGTTTATCTTGCTTTTTTCGGTCAAATCTCGATAAAATAAGGAAAATTAAGGGAAAAAAAGAGGATAAAAATAGAAATTTCGCTAAAATTATTCGTTTTTCTTGCTTTTCTCGGTCAAATCTCGATGAAATAAGGATAATTAAAAAAAAAAAGAGGATAAAAATTGAAATTTCGCTAAAATTATTCGTTTTTCTTGCCTTTTTCGGTCAAATCTCGATAAAATAAAGAAAATAAAGGGGAAAAAAGAGGAAAAAAATTGAAATATCGCTAAAATTATTAGTTTAATTTGCTTTTTTCGGTCAAATCTCAAAAAAAATAAGGAAAATTAAGGGAAAAAAAGAGGAAAAAAATTGAAATTTCGCTAAAATTATTCGTTTTTCTTGCTTTTTTCGGTCAAATCTCGATAAAATAAGGAAAAAAAAGGGAAAAAAAGAGGATAAAAATTGAAATTTCGCTAAAATTATTAGTTTTTCTTGCTTTTTTCGGTCAAATCTCGATAAAATAAGGAAAATTTAGGGAAAAAAAGGGGATATAAATTGAAATTTCAATATAATTATTCGTTTTTCTTGCTATTTTCTGTCAAATATCGATAAAATAAGGAAAATTAAGGGAAAAAAATTGAAATCTCGCTAAAAATATTAGTTTTTCTTGCTTTTTTCGGTCAAATCTCGATAAAATAAGGAAAATCAAGGGAAAAAAAGAGGAAAAAAATTGAAATTTCGCTAAAATTATTCGTTTTTCTTGCTTTCATCGGTCAAATCTCGATAAAATAAGGGAAATAAAGAGGAAAAAAATTGAAATTTCGCTCAAATTATTCGTTTTTCTTGCTTTTTTCGGTCAAATCTCGATAAAATAAGGAATATAAAGGGGAAAAAAGAGGAAAAAAATTGAAATTTCGCTAAAAGTATTCGTTTTTCTTGCTTATACGGTCAAATCTCGATAAAATAAGGAAAATTAAGGGAAAAAAAGAGGATAAAAATTGAAATTTCGCTAAAATTATTCGTTTATCTTGCTTTTTCCGGTCAAATCTCGATAAAATAAAGAAAATAAATGGGAAAAAAGAGGATAAAAATTGAAATTTCGCTAAAATTATTCTTTTTTCTTGATTTTTTCGTCAAATCTCGAAAAAATAAGGAAAATTAAGGGAAAAAAAAGAGGAAAAAATTGAAATTTCGCTAAAATTATTCTTTTTTCTCGCTTTTTTCGGTCAAATCTTGATAAAATAAGGAAAATTAAGGGAAAAAAAGAGGATAAAAATTGAAATTTCGCTAAAATTATTCGTTTATCTTGCTTTTTTCGGTCAAATCTCGATAAAATAAGGAAAATTAAGGGAAAAAAAGAGGATAAAAATAGAAATTTCGCTAAAATTATTCGTTTTTCTTGCTTTTCTCGGTCAAATCTCGATGAAATAAGGATAATTAAAAAAAAGGAGGATAAAAATTGAAATTTCGCTAAAATTATTCGTTTTTCTTGCCTTTTTCGGTCAAATCTCGATAAAATAAAGAAAATAAAGGGGAAAAAAGAGGAAAAAAATTGAAATATCGCTAAAATTATTAGTTTAATTTGCTTTTTTCGGTCAAATCTCGATAAAATAAGGAAAATTAAGGGAAAAAAAGAGGAAAAAAATTGAAATTTCGCTAAAATTATTCGTTTTTCTTGCTTTTTTCGGTCAAATCTCGATAAAATAAGGAAAAAAAAGGGAAAAAAAGAGGAAAAAAATTGAAATTTTGCTCAAATTATTCGTTTTTCTTGCTTTTTTCGGTCAAATCTCGATAAAATAAGGAAAATTAAGGGAAAAAAGAGAAAAAAAATTAAAATTTCGCTAAAATTATTCGTTTTACTTGCTTTTTTCGGTCAAATCTCGATAAAATAAGGAAAATTAAGGGAAAAAAAGAGGATAAAAATTGAAATTTCGCTAAAATTATTAGTTTTTCTTGCTTTTTTCGTCCAAATCTCGATAAAATAAGGAACATTAAGGGGAAAAAAGAGGAAAAAAATTGAAATATCGCTAAAATTATTAGTTTAATTTGCTTTTTTCGGTCAAATCTTGATAAAATAAGGAAAATTAAGGGAAAAAAAGAGGAAAAAAAATGAAATTTCGCTAAAATTATTCGTTTTTCTTGCTTTTTTCTGTCAAATCTCGATAAAATAAGGAAAAAAAAGGGAAAAAAAGAGGAAAAAAATTGAAATTTCGCTCAAATTATTCGTTTTTCTTGCTTTTTTCGGTCAAATCTCGATAAAATAAGGAAAATTAAGGGAAAAAAGAGAAAAAAAATTGAAATTTCGCTAAAATTATTCGTTTTACTTGCTTTTTTCGGTCAAATCTCGATAAAATAAGGAAAATTAAGGGAAAAAAAGAGGATAAAAATTGAAATTTAGCTAAAATTATTAGCTTTTCTTGCTTTTTTCGGTCAAATCTCGATAAAATAAGGAAAATTTAGGGAAAAAAAGGGGATATAAATTGAAATTTCAATATAATTATTCGTTTTTCTTGCTATTTTCTGTCAAATATCGATAAAATAAGGAAAATTAAGGGAAAAAAATTGAAATCTCGCTAAAAATATTCGTTTTTCTTGCTTTTTTCGGTCAAATCTCGATAAAATAAGGAAAATTAAGGGAAAAAAAGAGGAAAAAAATTGAAATTTCGCTAAAATTATTCGTTTTTCTTGCTTTCATCGGTCAAATCTCGATAAAATAAGGAAAAAAAAGGGAAAAAAAGAGGAAAAAAATTGAAATTTCGCTCAAATTATTCGTTTTTCTTGCTTTTTTCGGTCAAATCTCGATAAAATAAGGAATATAAAGGGGAAAAAAGAGGAAAAAAATTGAAATTTCGCTAAAAGTATTCGTTTTTCTTGCTTTTACGGTCAAATCTCGATAAAATAAGGAAAATTAAGGGAAAAAAAGAGGATAAAAATTGAAATTTCGCTAAAATTATTCGTTTATCTTGCTTTTTCCGGTCAAATCTCGATAAAATAAAGAAAATAAATGGGAAAAAAGAGGATAATAATTGAAATTTCGCTAAAATTATTCTTTTTTCTTGATTTTTTCGTCAAATCTCGAAAAAATAAGGAAAATTAAGGGAAAAAAAGAGGAAAAAATTGAAATTTCGCTAAAATTATTCTTTTTTCTTGCTTTTTTCGGTCAAATCTTGATAAAATAAGGAAAATTAAGGGAAAAAAAGAGG
Source organism: Sympetrum striolatum (assembly GCA_947579665.1). Taxonomy (NCBI): domain Eukaryota; kingdom Metazoa; phylum Arthropoda; class Insecta; order Odonata; family Libellulidae; genus Sympetrum; species Sympetrum striolatum. The sequence continues at coordinate 9,806,459 of OX388350.1, forward strand.
ATAAAAATTGAAATTTCGCTAAAATTATTCGTTTATCTTGCTTTTTTCGGTCAAATCTCGATAAAATAAGGAAAATTAAGGGAAAAAAAGAGGATAAAAATAGAAATTTCGCTAAAATTATTCGTTTTTCTTGCTTTTCTCGGTCAAATCTCGATGAAATAAGGATAATTAAAAAAAAAGAGGATAAAAATTGAAATTTCGCTAAAATTATTCGTTTTTCTTGCCTTTTTCGGTCAAATCTCGATAAAATAAAGAAAATAAAGGGGAAAAAAGAGGAAAAAAATTGAAATATCGCTAAAATTATTAGTTTAATTTGCTTTTTTCGGTCAAATCTCGATAAAATAAGGAAAATTAAGGGAAAAAAAGAGGAAAAAAATTGAAATTTCGCTAAAATTATTCGTTTTTCTTGCTTTTTTCGGTCAAATCTCGATAAAATAAGGAAAAAAAAGGGAAAAAAAGAGGAAAAAAATTGAAATTTCGCTCAAATTATTCGTTTTTCTTGCTTTTTTCGGTCAAATCTCGATAAAATAAGGAAAATTAAGGGAAAAAAGAGAAAAAAAATTGAAATTTCGCTAAAATTATTCGTTTTACTTGCTTTTTTCGGTCAAATCTCGATAAAATAAGGAAAATTAAGGGAAAAAAAGAGGATAAAAATTGAAATTTCGCTAAAATTATTAGTTTTTCTTGCTTTTTTCGGTCAAATCTCGATAAAATAAGGAAAATTAAGGGGAAAAAAGAGGAAAAAAATTGAAATTTCGCTAAAAGTATTCGTTTTTCTTGCTTTTTTCGGTCAAATCTCGATAAAATAAGGAAAATTAAGGGAAAAAAAGAGGATAAAAATTGAAATTTCGCTAAAATTATTCGTTTATCTTGCTTTTTTCGGTCAAATCTCGATAAAATAAAGAAATTAAAGGGGAGAAAAGAGGATAAAAATTGAAATTTCGCTAAAATTATTCGTTTTTCTTGCTTTCATCGGTCAAATCTCGATAAAATAAGGAAAAAAAAGGGAAGAAAAGATAAAAAATTTGAAATTTCGCTCAAATTATTCGTTTTTCTTGCTTTTTTCGGTCAAATCTCGATAAAATAAGGAAAATTAAGGGAAAAAAGAGAAAAAAAATTGAAATTTCGCTAAAATTCTTCGTTTTTCTTGCTCTTTTCGTTCAAATCTCGATAAAATAAGGAAAATTAAGGGAAAAAAAGAGGATAAAAATTGAAATTTCGCTAAAATTATGCGTTTTTCTTTCTTTTTTCGGTCAAATCTCGATAAAATAAGGAAAATTAAGGGAAAAAAAGAGGATAAAAATTGAAATTTCGCTAAAATTATTCTTTTTTCTTGATTTTTTCGGTCAAATCTAGATAATATATGGAAAATTAAGGGAAAAAAAGAGGATAAAAATTGAAATTTCGCTAAAATTATTCGTTTTTCATGATTTTTTCGTCAAATCTCGAAAAAATAAGGGAAAAAAAGAGGAAAAAATTGAAATTTCGCTAAAATTATTCTTTTTTCTTGCTTTTTTCGGTCAAATCTCGATAAAATAAGGAAAATTAAGGGAAAAAAATTGAAATTTCGCTATAATTATTCGTTTTTCTAGCTATTTTCTGTCAAATCTTGATAAAATAAGGAAAATTAAGTGAAAAAAAGAGGAAAAAATTGAAATTTCGCTAAAATTATTCGTTTTTCTTGCTTTTTTCGGTCAAATCTCGATAAAATAAGGAAAATTAAGGGGAAAAAAGAGGAAAAAAATTGAAATTTCGCTAAAAGTATTCGTTTTTCTTGCTTTTTCGGTCAAATCTCGATAAAATAAGGAAAATTAAATGAAAAAAAGAGGAAAAAATTTGAAATTTCGCTCAAATTATTCGTTTTTCTTGCTTTTTTCGGTCAAATCTCGATAAAATAAGGAAAATTAAGGGAAAAAAGAGAAAAAAAATTGAAATTTCGCTAAAATTCTTCGTTTTTCTTGCTTTTTTCGTTCAAATCTCGATAAAATAAGGAAAATTAAGGGAAAAAAAGAGGATAAAAATTGAAATTTCGCTAAAATTATTCGTTTTTCTTTCTTTTTTCGGTCAAATCTCGATAAAATAAGGAAAATTAAGGGGAAAAAAGAGGAAAAAAATTGAAATTTCGCTAAAAGTATTCGTTTTTCTTGCTTTTTCGGTCAAATCTCGATAAAATAAGGAAAATTAAATGAAAAAAAGAGGAAAAAAATTGAAATTTCGCTAAAATTATTCTTTTTTCTTGCTTTTAACGGTCAAATCTCGATAAAATAAGGAAAATTAAGGGAAAAAAAGAGGATAAAAATTGAAATTTCGCTAAAATTATTCTTTTTTCTTGATTTTTTCGGTCAAATCTAGATAATATATGGAAAATTAAGTGAAAAAAAGAGGAAAAAATTGAAATTTCGCTAAAATTATTCGTTTTTCTTGCTTTTTTCGGTCAAATCTCGATAAAATAAGGAAAATTAAGGGGAAAAAAGAGGAAAAAAATTGAAATTTCGCTTAAAGTATTCGTTTTTCTTGCTTTTTCGGTCAAATCTCGATAAAATAAGGAAAATTAAATTAAAAAAAGAGGAAAAAAATTGAAATTTCGCTAAAAGTATTCGTTTTTCTTGCTTTTTCGGTCAAATCTCGATAAAATAAGGAAAATTAAATGAAAAAAAAGGGGAAAAAAATTGAAATTTCGCTAAAATTATTCTTTTTTCATGCTTTTAACGGTCAAATCTCGATAAAATAAGGAAAATTAAGGGAAAAAAAGGGGATAAAAATTGAAATTTCGCTATAATTATTCGTTTTTCTAGCTATTTTCTGTCAAATATCGATAAAATAAGGAAAATTAAGGGAAAAAAAGAGGAAAAAATTGAGATTTCGCTAAAATTATTCGTTTTTCTTGCTTTTTTCGAAAACATCACGTTAAATGAGGAGAATGAAGGTAAAAAAGTGGAAAAAAATTGAAATTTCGCTAAAATTATTCGTTTTTCTTGCTTTTCTCGGTCAATTCTCGATAAAATAAGGAAAATTAAGAGAAAAAAAGAGGATAAAAATTGAAAATTTGCTAAAATTATTCGTTTTTCTTGCTTTTTTCGGTCAAATCTCGATAAAATAAGGAAAATTAAGGGAAAAAAAGAGAAAAAAAATTGAAATTTCGCTAAAATTATTTTTTTTCTTGCTTTTTTTCGGTCAAATCTCGATAAAATAAGGAAAATTAAGGGATAAAAAGAGGAAAAAAATTGAAATTTCGCTCAAATTATTCGTTTTTCTTGCTTTTTTCGGTCAAATCTCGATAAAATAAGGAAAATTAAGGAAAAAAAGAGCATAAAAATTGAAATTTCGCTAAAATTATTCGTTTTTCTTGCTTTTTTCGGTCAAATCTCGATAAAATAAGGAAAGTTAAGGGAAAAAAAGAGGATAAAAATTGAAATTTCGCTATAATTATTTGTTTTTCTTGCTATTTTCTGTCAAATATCGATAAAATAAGGAAAATTAAGGGAAAAAAATTGAAATTTCGCTAAAAATATTGGTTTTTCTTGCTTTTTTCGGTCAAATCTCGATAAAATGAGGAAAATTAAGGGAAAAAAAGAGGATAAAAATTGAAATTTCGCTAAAATTATTCGTTTTTCTTGCTTTTTCGGTCAAATCTCGATAAAATAAGGAAAATTTAGGGAAAAAAAGGGGATATAAATTGAAATTTCAATATAATTATTCGTTTTTCTTGCTATTTTCTGTCAAATATCGATAAAATAAGGAAAATTAAGAGAAAAAAATTTAAATTTCGCTAAAAAAATTCGTTTTTCTTGCTTTTTTCGGTCAAATCTCGATAAAATAAGGAAAATTAAGGGAAAAAAAGAGGAAAAAAATTGAAATTTCGCTAAAATTATTCGTTTTCCTTGCTTTCATCGGTCAAATCTCGATAAAATAAGGAAAATTACGGGAAAAAAAGAGGATAAAAATAGAAATTTCGCTAAAATTATTCGTTTTTCTTGCTTTTCTCGGTCAAATCTCGATGAAATAAGGATAATTAAGGGAAAAAAAGAGGAAAAAAATTGAAATTTCGCTAAAATTATTCGTTTTTCTTGCTTTCTTCGGTCTAATCTCGATAAAATTAAGGTAAAATTTCGCTCAAATTATTCGTTTTTCTTGCTTTTTTCGGTCAAATCTCGATAAAATAAGGAATATAAAGGGGAAAAAAGAGGAAAAAAATTGAAATTTCGCTAAAAGTATTCGTTGTTCTTGCATTTTTCGGTCAAATCTCGATAAAATAAGGAAAATTAAGGGAAAAAAGAGGATAAAAATTGAAATTTAGCTAAAATTATTCGTTTTTCTTGCTTTTTTCGGTCAAATCTCGATAAAATAAGGAAAATTAAAGGCAAAAAAGAGGAAAAAAATTGAAATTTCGCTAAAATTATTCGTTTTTCTTGCTTTTTTCGGTCAAATCTCGATAAAATAAGGAAAATTAAGGGAAAAAAAAGGATAAAAATTGAAATTTCGCTAAAATTAATCGTTTTTCTTGCTTTTTTCGGTCAAATCTCGATAGAATAAGGAAAATTAAGGGGAAAAAAGAGGAAAAAAATTGAAATATCGCTAAAGTTATTCTTTTTTCTTGCTTTTTTCGGTCAAATCTCGATAAAATAAGGAAAATTAAGCCAAAAAAAGAGGATAAAAATTGAAATTTCGCTATAATTATTCGTTTTTCTAGCTATTTTCTGTCAAATATCGATAAAATAAGGAAAATTAAGGGAAGAAAAGAGGAAAAAAATTGAAATTTCACTAAAATTATTCGTTTTTCTTGCTTTTTTCGAATACATCTCGTTAAATGAGGAGAATGAAGGAAACAAAGTGGAAAAAAATTGAAATTTCGCTAAAATCATTCGTTTTTCTTGCTTTTTTCGGTCAATTCTCGATAAAATAAGGAAAATTAAGGGAAAAAAAGAGGAAAAAAATTGAAATTTTGCTAAAATTATTCGTTTTTCTTGCTTTTTTCGGTCAAATCTCGATAAAATAAGGAAAATTAAGGGAAAAAAGAGGAAAAAAGTGAAATTTCGCTAAAATTATTCGTTTTTCTTGCTTTTTTCGGTCAAATCTCGATAAAATAAGGAAAATTAAGGGAAAAAAAGAAGATAAAAATTGAAATTTCGCTAAAATTATTCGTTTTTCTTGCTTTTTTCGGTCAAATCTCGATAAAATAAGGAAAATTAAGGGAAAAAAAGAGGATAAAAATTGAAATTTCGCTAAAATTATTCGTTTTTCTTGCTTTCATCGGTCAAATCTCGATAAAATAAGGAAAAAAAGGGAAAAAAAGAGGAAAAAAATTGAAATTTCGCTCAAATTATTCGTTTTTCTTGCTATTTTCTGTCAAATATCGATAAAATAAGGAAAATTAAGGGAAAAAAAGAGAAAAAAAATTGAAATTTCGCTAAAAATATTCGTTTTTCTTGCTTTTTTCGGTCAAATCTCGATAAAATAAGGAAAATTAAGGGAAAAAAAGAGGAAAAAATTTGAAATTTCGCTAAAATTATTCGTTTTTCTTGCTTTTTTCGGTCAAATCTCGATGAAATAAGGATAATTAAGGGATAAAAAGAGGAAAAAAATTGAAATTTCGCAAAAATTATTCGTTTTTCTTGCTTTCATCGGTCAAATCTCGATAAAATAAGGAAAAAAAAGGGAAAAAAAGAGGAAAAAAATCGAAATTTCGCTAAAATTATTCGTTTTTCTTGCTTTCATCGGTCAAATCTTGATAAAATAAGGAAAAAAAAGGGAAAAAAAGAGGAAAAAATTTGAAATTTCGCTCAAATTATTCGTTTTTCTTGCTTTTTTCGGTCAAATCTCGATAAAATAAGGAAAATTAAGGGAATAAAGAGAAAAAAAATTGAAATTTCGCTAAAATTATTCGTTTTTCTTGCTTTTTTCGGTCAAATCTCGATAAAATAAGGAACATTAAGGGAAAAAAAGAGGAAAAAAATTGAAATTTCGCTAAAATTATTCGTTTTTCTTGCTTTTTTCGAAAACATCTCGTTAAATGAGGAGAATGAAGGAAACAAAGTGGAAAAAAATTGAAATTTCGCTAAAATTATCCGTTTTTCTTGCTTTTTTCGGTCAATTCTCGATAAAATAAGGAAAATTAAGAGAAAAAAAGAGGATAAGAATTGAAAATTCGCTAAAATTATTCGTTTTTCTTGCTTTTTTAAGTCAAATCTCGATGAAATAAGGAAAATTAAGGGAAAAAAAGAGGAAAAAAATTGAAATTTCTTTAAAATTATTTTTTTTTCTTGCTTTTTTCGGTCAAATCTCGATGAAATAAGGAAAATTTAGGGGAAAAAAGAGACAAAATTGAAATTTCGCTAAAATTATTTGTTTTTCTTGCTTTTTTCGGTCAAATCTCGATAAAATAAGGAAAATTAAAGGCAAAAAAGAGGAAAAAAATTGAAATTTCGCTAAAATTATTCGTTTTTCTTGCTTTTTTCGGTCAAATCTCGATAAAATAAGGAAAATTAAGGGAAAAAAAGAGGATAAGAATTGAAATTTCGCTAAAATTATTCGTTTTTCTTGCTTTTTTTGGTCAAATCTCGATAAAATAAAGAAAATAAAGTGGAAAAAAGGGGAAAAAAATTGAAATTTCGCTAAAATTATTAGTTTAATTTGCTATTTTCGGTCAAATCTCGATAAAATAAAGAAAATTAAGGGAAAAAAAGAGGAAAAAAATTGAAATTTCGCTAAAATTATTTTTTTTTCTTGCTTTTTTCGGTCAAATCTCGATAAAATAAGGAAAATTAAGGGAAGAAAAGAGGAAAAAAATTGAAATTTCGCAAAAATTATTCGTTTTTCTTGCTTTTTTCGGTCAAATCTCGATAAAATAAGGAAAGTTAAGGGAAAAAAAGAGGATAAAAATTGAAATTTCGCAATAATTATTCGTTTTTCTTGCTATTTTCTGTCAAATATCGATAAAATAAGGAAAATTAAGGGAAAAAAAGAGAAAAAAAATTGAAATTTCGCTAAAAATATTGGTTTTTCTTGCTTTTTTCGGTCAAATCTCGATAAAATGAGGAAAATTAAGGGAAAAAAAGAGGAAAAAATTTGAAATTTCGCAAAAATTATTCGTGTTTCTTGTTTTTTTCGGTCAAATCTCGATGAAATAAGGATAATTAAGGGAAAAAAGAGGAAAAAAATTGAAATTTCGCTAAAATTATTCGTTTTTCTTGCTTTCATCGGTCAAATCTCGACAAAATAAGGAAAAAAAGGGAAAAAAAAGAGGAAAAAAAATTGAAATTTCGCTAATATTATTCGTTTTTCTTGCTTTCATCGGTCAAATCTCGATAAAATAAGGACAAAAAAGGGAAAAAAAGAGGAAAAAAATTGAAATTTCGCTCAAATTATTCGTTTTTCTTGCTTTTTTCGGTCAAATCTCGATAAAATAAGGAATATAAAGGGGAAAAAAGAGGAAAAAAATTGAAATTTCGCTAAAAGTATTCGTTTTTCTTGCTTTTACGGTCAAATCTCGATAAAATAAGGAAAAAAAAGGGAAAAAAAGAGGAAAAAAATTGAAATTTCGCTAAAATTATTCGTTTTACTTGCTTTTTTCGGTCAAATCTCGATAAAATAAGGAAAAAAAAGGGAAAAAAAGAGGAAAAAAATTGAAATTTCGCTCAAATTATTCGTTTTTCTTGCTTTTTTCGGTCAAATCTCGATGAAATAAGGATAATTAAGGGAAAAAAAGAGGAAAAAAATTGAAATTTCGCTAAAATTATTCGTTTTTCTTGCTTTCATTGGTCAAATCTCGATAAAATAAGGAAAAAAAAGGGAAAAAAAGAGGAAAAAAATTGAAATTTCGCTCAAATTATTCGTTTTTCTTGCTTTTTTCCGTCAAATCTCGATAAAATAAGGAAAATTAAGGGAAAAAAGAGAAAAAAAATTGAAATTTCGCTAAAATTATTCGTTTTACTTGCTTTTTTCGGTCAAATCTCGATAAAATAAGGAAAATTAAGGGAAAAAAAGAGGATAAAAATTGAAATTTCGCTAAAATTATTCGTTTTTCTTGCTTTTTTCGGTCAAATCTCGATAAAATAAGGAAAATTAAGGGGAAAAAAGAGGAAAAAAATTGAAATTTCGCTAAAAGTATTCGTTTTTCTTGCTTTTTCGGTCAAATCTCGATAAAATAAGGAAAATTAAGGGAAAAAAAGAGGATAAAAATTGAAATTTCGCTAAAATTATTCGTTTATCTTGCTTTTTTCGGTCAAATCTCGATAAAATAAAGAAATTAAAGGGGAGAAAATAGGATAAAAATTGAAATTTCGCTAAAATTATTCGTTTTTCTTGCTTTCATCGGTCAAATCTCGATAAAATAAGGAAAAAAAAGGGAAAAAAAGAGGAAAAAATTTGAAATTTCGCTCAAATTATTCGTTTTTCTTCCTTTTTTGGTCAAATCTCGATAAAATAAGGAAAATTAAGGGAAAAAAGAGAAAAAAATTGAAATTTCGCTAAAATTCTTCGTTTTTCTTGCTTTTTTCGTTCAAATCTCGATAAAATAAGGAAAATTAAGGGAAAAAAAGAGGATAAAAATTGAAATTTCGCCAAAATTATTCGTTTTTCTTTCTTTTTTCGGTCAAATCTCGATAAAATAAGGAAAATTAAGGGGAAAAAAGAGGAAAAAAATTGAAATTTCGCTAAAAGTATTCGTTTTTCTTGCTTTTTCGGTCAAATCTCGATAAAATAAGGAAAATTAAATGAAAAAAAGAGGAAAAAAATTGAAATTTCGCTAAAATTATTCTTTTTTCTTGCTTTTAACGGTCAAATCTCGATAAAATAAGGAAAATTAAGGGAAAAAAAGAGGATAAAAATTGAAATTTCGCTAAAATTATTCTTTTTTCTTGAATTTTTCGGTCAAATCTAGATAATATATGGAAAATTAAGGGAAAAAAAGAGGATAAAAATTGAAATTTCGCTAAAATTATTCGTTTTTCTTGATTTTTTCGTCAAATCTCGAAAAAATAAGGGAAAAAAAGAGGAAAAAATTGAAATTTCGCTAAAATTATTCTTTTTTCTTGCTTTTTTCGGTCAAATCTCGATAAAATAAGGAAAATTAAGGGAAAAAAAGAGGAAAAAAATTGAAATTTCGCTATAATTATTCGTTTTTCTAGCTATTTTCTGTCAAATCTCGATAAAATAAGGAAAATTAAGTGAAAAAAAGAGGAAAAAATTGAAATTTCGCTAAAATTATTCGTTTTTCTTGCTTTTTTCGGTCAAATCTCGATAAAATAAGGAAAATTAAGGGGAAAAAAGAGGAAAAAAATTGAAATTTCGCTAAAAGTATTCGTTTTTCTTGCTTTTTCGGTCAAATCTCGATAAAATAAGGAAAATTAAATGAAAAAAAGAGGAAAAAATTTGGAATTTCGCTCAAATTATTCGTTTTTCTTGCTTTTTTATGTCAAATCTCGATAAAATAAGGAAAATTAAGGGAAAAAAGAGAAAAAAAATTGAAATTTTGCTAAAATTCTTCGTTTTTCTTGCTTTTTTCGTTCAAATCTCGATAAAATAAGGAAAATTAAGGGAAAAAAAGAGGATAAAAATTGAAATTTCGCTAAAATTATTCGTTTTTCTTTCTTTTTTCGGTCAAATTTCGATAAAATAAGGAAAATTAAGGGGAAAAAAGAGGAAAAAAATTGAAATTTCGCTAAAAGTATTCGTTTTTCTTGTTTTTCGGTCAAATCTCGATAAAATAAGGAAAATTAAATGAAAAAAAGAGGAAAAAAATTGAAATTTCGCTAAAATTATTCTTTTTTCTTGCTTTTAACGGTCAAATCTCGATAAAATAAGGAAAATTAAGGGAAAAAAAGAGGATAAAAATTGAAATTTCGCTTAAATTATTCTTTTTTCTTGATTTTTTCGGTCAAATCTAGATAATATATGGAAAATTAAGGGAAAAAAAGAGGATAAAAATTGAAATTTCGCTAAAATTATTCGTTTTTCTTGCTTTTTTTCGGTCAAATCTCGATAAAATAAGGAAAATTAAGGGAAAAAAAGAGGATAAAAATTGAAATTTCGCTAAAATTTTTCGTTTTTCTTGATTTTTTCGTCAAATCTCGAAAAAATAAGGGAAAAAAAGAGGAAAAAATTGAAATTTCGCTAAAATTATTCTTTTTTCTTGCTTTTTTCGGTCAAATCTCGATAAAATAAGGAAAATTAAGGGAAAGAAAGAGGAAAAAAATTGAAATTTCGCTATAATTATTCGTTTTTTCTAGCTATTTTCTGTCAAATCTCGATAAAATAAGGAAAATTAAGTGAAAAAAAGAGGAAAAAATTGAAATTTCGCTAAAATTATTCGTTTTTCTTGCTTTTTTCGGTCAAATCTCGATAAAATAAGGAAAATTAAGGGGAAAAAAGAGGAAAAAAATTGAAATTTCGCTAAAAGTATTCGTTTTTCTTGCTTTTTCGGTCAAATCTCGATAAAATAAGGAAAATTAAATGAAAAAAAGAGGAAAAAATTTGGAATTTCGCTCAAATTATTCGTTTTTCTTGCTTTTTTTCGGTCAAATCTCGATAAAATAAGGAAAATTAAGGGAAAAAAGAGAAAAAAAATTGAAATTTTGCTAAAATTCTTCGTTTTTCTTGCTTTTTTCGTTCAAATCTCGATAAAATAAGGAAAATTAAGGGAAAAAAAGAGGATAAAAATTGAAATTTCGCTAAAATTATTCGTTTTTCTTTCTTTTTTCGGTCAAATCTCGATAAAATAAGGAAAATTAAGGGGAAAAAAGAGGAAAAAAATTGAAATTTCGCTAAAAGTATTCGTTTTTCTTGTTTTTCGGTCAAATCTCGATAAAATAAGGAAAATTAAATGAAAAAAAGAGGAAAAAAATTGAAATTTCGCTAAAATTATTCTTTTTTCTTGCTTTTAACGGTCAAATCTCGATAAAATAAGGAAAATTAAGGGAAAAAAAGAGGATAAAAATTGAAATTTCGCTTAAATTATTCTTTTTTCTTGATTTTTTCGGTCAAATCTAGATAATATATGGAAAATTAAGGGAAAAAAAGAGGATAAAAATTGAAATTTCGCTAAAATTATTCGTTTTTCTTGCTTTTTTCGGTCAAATCTCGATAAAATAAGGAAAATTAAGGGGAAAAAAGAGGAAAAAAATTGAAATTTCGCTAAAATTATTCTTTTTTCTTGAGTTTTTCGGTCAAATCTCTATAAAATAAGGAAAATTAAGGGAAAAAAAGAGGATAAAAATTGAAATTTCGCTATAATTATTCGTTTTTTTAGCTATTTTCTGTCAAATATCGATAAAATAAGGAAAATTAAGCGAAAAAAAGAGGAAAAAAATTGAAATTTCGCTAAAATTATTCGTTTTTCTTGCTTTTTTCGGTCAAATCTCGATAAAATAAGGAATATAAAGGGGAAAAAAGAGGAAAAAAATTGAAATTTCGCTAAAAGTATTCGTTTTTCTTGCTTTTACGGTCAAATCTCGATAAAATAAGGAAAATTAAGGGAAAAAAAGAGGATAAAAATTGAAATTTCGCTAAAATTATTCGTTTATCTTGCTTTTTCCGGTCAAATCTCGATAAAATAAAGAAAATAAATGGGAAAAAAGAGGATAAAAATTGAAATTTCGCTAAAATTATTCTTTTTTCTTGATTTTTTCGTCAAATCTCGAAAAAATAAGGAAAATTAAGGGAAAAAAAGAGGAAAAAATTGAAATTTCGCTAAAATTATTCTTTTTTCTTGCTTTTTTCGGTCAAATCTTGATAAAATAAGGAAAATTAAGGGAAAAAAAGAGGATAAAATTGAAATTTCGCTAAAATTATTCGTTTATCTTGCTTTTTTCGGTCAAATCTCGATAAAATAAGGAAAATTAAGGGAAAAAAAGAGGATAAAAATAGAAATTTCGCTAAAATTATTCGTTTTTCTTGCTTTTCTCGGTCAAATCTCGATGAAATAAGGATAATTAAAAAAAAAAGAGGATAAAAATTGAAATTTCGCTAAAATTATTCGTTTTTCTTGCCTTTTTCGGTCAAATCTCGATAAAATAAAGAAAATAAAGGGGAAAAAAAGAGGAAAAAAATTGAAATATCGCTAAAATTATTAGTTTAATTTGCTTTTTTCGGTCAAATCTCGATAAAATAAGGAAAATTAAGGGAAAAAAAGAGGAAAAAAATTGAAATTTCGCTAAAATTATTCGTTTTTCTTGCTTTTTTCGGTCAAATCTCGATAAAATAAGGAAAAAAAAGGGAAAAAAAGAGGAAAAAAATTGAAATTTCGCTCAAATTATTCGTTTTTCTTGCTTTTTTCGGTCAAATCTCGATAAAATAAGGAAAATTAAGGGAAAAAAGAGAAAAAAAATTGAAATTTCGCTAAAATTATTCGTTTTACTTGCTTTTTTCGGTCAAATCTCGATAAAATAAGGAAAATTAAGGGAAAAAAAGAGGATAAAAATTGAAATTTCGCTAAAATTATTAGTTTTTCTTGCTTTTTTCGGTCAAATCTCGATAAAATAAGGAAAATTTAGGGAAAAAAAGGGGATATAAATTGAAATTTCAATATAATTATTCGTTTTTCTTGCTATTTTCTGTCAAATATCGATAAAATAAGGAAAATTAAGGGAAAAAAATTGAAATCTCGCTAAAAATATTCGTTTTTCTTGCTTTTTTCGGTCAAATCTCGATAAAATAAGGAAAATTAAGGGAAAAAAAGAGGAAAAAAATTGAAATTTCGCTAAAATTATTCTTTTTTCTTGCTTTTTTCGGTCAAATCTCGATAAAATAAGGAAAATTTAGGGAAAAAAAGGGGATATAAATTGAAATTTCAATATAATTATTCGTTTTTCTTGCTATTTTCTGTCAAATATCGATAAAATAAGGAAAATTAAGGGAAAAAAATTGAAATCTCGCTAAAAATATTCGTTTTTCTTGCTTTTTTCGGTCAAATCTCGATAAAATAAGGAAAATTAAGTGAAAAAAAGAGGAAAAAAATTGAAATTTCGCTAAAATTATTCGTTTTTCTTGCTTTCATCGGTCAAATCTCGATAAAATAAGGAAAAAAAAGGGAAAAAAAGAGGAAAAAAATTGAAATTTCGTTCAAATTATTCGTTTTTTCTTGCTTTTTTCGGTCAAATCTCGATAAAATAAGGAATATAAAGGGGAAAAAAGAGGAAAAAAATTGAAATTTCGCTAAAAGTATTCGTTTTTCTTGCTTTTACGGTCAAATCTCGATAAAATAAGGAAAATTAAGGGAAAAAAAGAGGATAAAAATTGAAATTTCGCTAAAATTATTCGTTTATCTTGCTTTTTCCGGTCAAATCTCGATAAAATAAAGAAAATAAATGGGAAAAAAAGAGGATAAAAATTGAAATTTCGCTAAAATTATTCTTTTTTCTTGATTTTTTCGTCAAATCTCGAAAAAATAAGGAAAATTAAGGGAAAAAAAAGAGGAAAAAATTGAAATTTCGCTAAAATTATTCTTTTTTCTTGCTTTTTTCGGTCAAATCTTGATAAAATAAGGAAAATTAAGGGAAAAAAAGAGGATAAAAATTGAAATTTCGCTAAAATTATTCGTTTATCTTGCTTTTTTCGGTCAAATCTCGATAAAATAAGGAAAATTAAGGGAAAAAAAGAGGATAAAAATAGAAATTTCGCTAAAATTATTCGTTTTTCTTGCTTTTCTCGGTCAAATCTCGATGAAATAAGGATAATTAAAAAAAAAAGAGGATAAAAATTGAAATTTCGCTAAAATTATTCGTTTTTCTTGCCTTTTTCGGTCAAATCTCGATAAAATAAAGAAAATAAAGGGGAAAAAAGAGGAAAAAAATTGAAATATCGCTAAAATTATTAGTTTAATTTGCTTTTTTCGGTCAAATCTCAAAAAAAATAAGGAAAATTAAGGGAAAAAAAGAGGAAAAAAATTGAAATTTCGCTAAAATTATTCGTTTTTCTTGCTTTTTTTCGGTCAAATCTCGATAAAATAAGGAAAAAAAAGGGAAAAAAAAGAGGAAAAAAATTGAAATTTCGCTCAAATTATTCGTTTTTCTTGCTTTTTTCGGTCAAATCTCGATAAAATAAGGAAAATTAAGGGAAAAAAAGAGAAAAAAATTGAAATTTCGCTAAAATTATTCGTTTTACTTGCTTTTTTCGGTCAAATCTCGATAAAATAAGGAAAATTAAGGGAAAAAAAGAGGATAAAAATTGAAATTTCGCTAAAATTATTAGTTTTTCTTGCTTTTTTCGGTCAAATCTCGATAAAATAAGGAAAATTTAGGGAAAAAAAGGGGATATAAATTGAAATTTCAATATAATTATTCGTTTTTCTTGCTATTTTCTGTCAAATATCGATAAAATAAGGAAAATTAAGGGAAAAAAATTGAAATCTCGCTAAAAATATTCGTTTTTCTTGCTTTTTTCGGTCAAATCTCGATAAAATAAGGAAAATCAAGGGAAAAAAAGAGGAAAAAAATTGAAATTTCGCTAAAATTATTCGTTTTTCTTGCTTTCATCGGTCAAATCTCCATAAAATAAGGAAAAAAAAGGGAAAAAAAGAGGAAAAAAATTGAAATTTCGCTCAAATTATTCGTTTTTCTTGCTTTTTTCGGTCAAATCTCGATAAAATAAGGAATATAAAGGGGAAAAAAAGAGGAAAAAAATTGAAATTTCGCTAAAAGTATTCGTTTTTCTTGCTTATACGGTCAAATCTCGATAAAATAAGGAAAAAAAAGGGAAAAAAAGAGGAAAAAAAATTGAAATTTCGCTCAAATTATTCGTTTTTCTTGCTTTTTTCGGTCAAATCTCGATAAAATAAGGAAAATTAAGGGAAAAAAGAGAAAAAAAATTGAAATTTCGCTAAAATTATTCGTTTTACTTGCTTTTTTCGGTCAAATCTCGATAAAATAAGGAAAATTAAGGGAAAAAAAGAGGATAAAAATTGAAATTTCGCTAAAATTATTAGTTTTTCTTGCTTTTTTCGGTCAAATCTCGATAAAATAAGGAAAATTTAGGGAAAAAAAGGGGATATAAATTGAAATTTCAATATAATTATTCGTTTTTCTTGCTATTTTCTGTCAAATATCGATAAAATAAGGAAAATTAAGGGAAAAAAATTGAAATCTCGCTAAAAATATTCGTTTTTCTTGCTTTTTTCGGTCAAATCTCGATAAAATAAGGAAAATTAAGGGAAAAAAAGAGGAAAAAAATTGAAATTTCGCTAAAATTATTCTTTTTTCTTGCTTTTTTCGGTCAAATCTCGATAAAATAAGGAAAATTTAGGGAAAAAAAGGGGATATAAATTGAAATTTCAATATAATTATTCGTTTTTCTTGCTATTTTCTGTCAAATATCGATAAAATAAGGAAAATTAAGGGAAAAAAATTGAAATCTCGCTAAAAATATTCGTTTTTCTTGCTTTTTTCGGTCAAATCTCGATAAAATAAGGAAAATTAAGGGAAAAAAAGAGGAAAAAAATTGAAATTTCGCTAAAATTATTCGTTTTTCTTGCTTTCATCGGTCAAATCTCGATAAAATAAGGAAAAAAAAGGGAAAAAAAGAGGAAAAAAATTGAAATTTCGTTCAAATTATTCGTTTTTCTTGCTTTTTTCGGTCAAATCTCGATAAAATAAGGAATATAAAGGGGAAAAAAGAGGAAAAAAATTGAAATTTCGCTAAAAGTATTCGTTTTTCTTGCTTTTACGGTCAAATCTCGATAAAATAAGGAAAATTAAGGGAAAAAAAGAGGATAAAAATTGAAATTTCGCTAAAATTATTCGTTTATCTTGCTTTTTTCCGGTCAAATCTCGATAAAATAAAGAAAATAAATGGGAAAAAAGAGGATAAAAATTGAAATTTCGCTAAAATTATTCTTTTTTCTTGATTTTTTCGTCAAATCTCGAAAAAATAAGGAAAATTAAGGGAAAAAAAGAGGAAAAAATTGAAATTTCGCTAAAATTATTCTTTTTTCTTGCTTTTTTTCGGTCAAATCTTGATAAAATAAGGAAAATTAAGGGAAAAAAAGAGGATAAAAATTGAAATTTCGCTAAAATTATTCGTTTATCTTGCTTTTTCCGGTCAAATCTCGATAAAATAAGGAAAATTAAATGAAAAAAAGAGGAAAAAATTTGGAATTTCGCTCAAATTATTCGTTTTTCTTGCTTTTTTTCGGTCAAATCTCGATAAAATAAGGAAAATTAAGGGAAAAAAGAGAAAAAAAATTGAAATTTTGCTAAAATTCTTCGTTTTTCTTGCTTTTTTCGTTCAAATCTCGATAAAATAAGGAAAATTAAGGGAAAAAAAGAGGATAAAAATTGAAATTTCGCTAAAATTATTCGTTTTTCTTTCTTTTTTCGGTCAAATCTCGATAAAATAAGGAAAATTAAGGGGAAAAAAAGAGGAAAAAAATTGAAATTTCGCTAAAAGTATTCGTTTTTCTTGTTTTTCGGTCAAATCTCGATAAAATAAGGAAAATTAAATGAAAAAAAGAGGAAAAAAATTGAAATTTCGCTAAAATTATTCTTTTTTCTTGCTTTTTAACGGTCAAATCTCGATAAAATAAGGAAAATTAAGGGAAAAAAAGAGGATAAAAATTGAAATTTCGCTTAAATTATTCTTTTTTCTTGATTTTTTCGGTCAAATCTAGATAATATATGGAAAATTAAGGGAAAAAAAGAGGATAAAAATTGAAATTTCGCTAAAATTATTCGTTTTTCTTGCTTTTTTCGGTCAAATCTCGATAAAATAAGGAAAATTAAGGGGAAAAAAGAGGAAAAAAATTGAAATTTCGCTAAAATTATTCTTTTTTCTTGAGTTTTTCGGTCAAATCTCTATAAAATAAGGAAAATTAAGGGAAAAAAAGAGGATAAAAATTGAAATTTCGCTATAATTATTCGTTTTTTTAGCTATTTTCTGTCAAATATCGATAAAATAAGGAAAATTAAGCGAAAAAAAGAGGAAAAAAATTGAAATTTCGCTAAAATTATTCGTTTTTCTTGCTTTTTTCGGTCAAATCTCGATAAAATAAGGAATATAAAGGGGAAAAAAAGAGGAAAAAAATTGAAATTTCGCTAAAAGTATTCGTTTTTCTTGCTTTTACGGTCAAATCTCGATAAAATAAGGAAAATTAAGGGAAAAAAAGAGGATAAAAATTGAAATTTCGCTAAAATTATTCGTTTATCTTGCTTTTTCCGGTCAAATCTCGATAAAATAAAGAAAATAAATGGGAAAAAAGAGGATAAAAATTGAAATTTCGCTAAAATTATTCTTTTTTCTTGATTTTTTCGTCAAATCTCGAAAAAATAAGGAAAATTAAGGGAAAAAAAGAGGAAAAAATTGAAATTTCGCTAAAATTATTCTTTTTTCTTGCTTTTTTCGGTCAAATCTTGATAAAATAAGGAAAATTAAGGGAAAAAAAGAGGATAAAAATTGAAATTTCGCTAAAATTATTCGTTTATCTTGCTTTTTTCGGTCAAATCTCGATAAAATAAGGAAAATTAAGGGAAAAAAAGAGGATAAAAATAGAAATTTCGCTAAAATTATTCGTTTTTCTTGCTTTTCTCGGTCAAATCTCGATGAAATAAGGATAATTAAAAAAAAAAGAGGATAAAAAATTGAAATTTCGCTAAAATTATTCGTTTTTCTTGCCTTTTTCGGTCAAATCTCGATAAAATAAAGAAAATAAAGGGGAAAAAAGAGGAAAAAAATTGAAATATCGCTAAAATTATTAGTTTAATTTGCTTTTTTTCGGTCAAATCTCGATAAAATAAGGAAAATTAAGGGAAAAAAAGAGGAAAAAAATTGAAATTTCGCTAAAATTATTCGTTTTTTCTTGCTTTTTTCGGTCAAATCTCGATAAAATAAGGAAAAAAAAGGGAAAAAAAGAGGAAAAAAATTGAAATTTCGCTCAAATTATTCGTTTTTCTTGCTTTTTTCGGTCAAATCTCGATAAAATAAGGAAAATTAAGGGAAAAAAGAGAAAAAAAATTGAAATTTCGCTAAAATTATTCGTTTTACTTGCTTTTTTCGGTCAAATCTCGATAAAATAAGGAAAATTAAGGGAAAAAAAAGAGGATAAAAATTGAAATTTCGCTAAAATTATTAGTTTTTCTTGCTTTTTTCGGTCAAATCTCGATAAAATAAGGAAAATTTAGGGAAAAAAAAGGGGATATAAATTGAAATTTCAATATAATTATTCGTTTTTCTTGCTATTTTCTGTCAAATATCGATAAAATAAGGAAAATTAAGGGAAAAAATTGAAATCTCGCTAAAAATATTCGTTTTTCTTGCTTTTTTCGGTCAAATCTCGATAAAATAAGGAAAATTAAGGGAAAAAAAGAGGAAAAAAAATTGAAATTTCGCTAAAATTATTCTTTTTTCTTGCTTTTTTCGGTCAAATCTCGATAAAATAAGGAAAATTTAGGGAAAAAAAGGGGATATAAATTGAAATTTCAATATAATTATTCGTTTTTCTTGCTATTTTCTGTCAAATATCGATAAAATAAGGAAAATTAAGGGAAAAAAATTGAAATCTCGCTAAAAATATTCGTTTTTCTTGCTTTTTTCGGTCAAATCTCGATAAAATAAGGAAAATTAAGTGAAAAAAAGAGGAAAAAAATTGAAATTTCGCTAAAATTATTCGTTTTTCTTGCTTTCATCGGTCAAATCTCGATAAAATAAGGAAAAAAAAGGGAAAAAAAGAGGAAAAAAATTGAAATTTCGTTCAAATTATTCGTTTTTCTTGCTTTTTTCGGTCAAATCTCGATAAAATAAGGAATATAAAGGGGAAAAAAGAGGAAAAAAATTGAAATTTCGCTAAAAGTATTCGTTTTTTCTTGCTTTTACGGTCAAATCTCGATAAAATAAGGAAAATTAAGGGAAAAAAAGAGGATAAAAATTGAAATTTCGCTAAAATTATTCGTTTATCTTGCTTTTTCCGGTCAAATCTCGATAAAATAAAGAAAATAAATGGGAAAAAAGAGGATAAAAATTGAAATTTCGCTAAAATTATTCTTTTTTCTTGATTTTTTCGTCAAATCTCGAAAAAATAAGGAAAATTAAGGGAAAAAAAGAGGAAAAAATTGAAATTTCGCTAAAATTATTCTTTTTTCTTGCTTTTTTCGGTCAAATCTTGATAAAATAAGGAAAATTAAGGGAAAAAAAGAGGATAAAAATTGAAATTTCGCTAAAATTATTCGTTTATCTTGCTTTTTTCGGTCAAATCTCGATAAAATAAGGAAAATTAAGGGAAAAAAAGAGGATAAAAATAGAAATTTCGCTAAAATTATTCGTTTTTTCTTGCTTTTCTCGGTCAAATCTCGATGAAATAAGGATAATTAAAAAAAAAAGAGGATAAAAATTGAAATTTCGCTAAAATTATTCGTTTTTCTTGCCTTTTTCGGTCAAATCTCGATAAAATAAAGAAAATAAAGGGGAAAAAAGAGGAAAAAAATTGAAATATCGCTAAAATTATTAGTTTAATTTGCTTTTTTCGGTCAAATCTCAAAAAAAATAAGGAAAATTAAGGGAAAAAAAGAGGAAAAAAATTGAAATTTCGCTAAAATTATTCGTTTTTCTTGCTTTTTTCGGTCAAATCTCGATAAAATAAGGAAAAAAAAGGGAAAAAAAGAGGAAAAAAATTGAAATTTCGCTCAAATTATTCGTTTTTCTTGCTTTTTTCGGTCAAATCTCGATAAAATAAGGAAAATTAAGGGAAAAAAGAGAAAAAAAATTGAAATTTCGCTAAAATTATTCGTTTTACTTGCTTTTTTCGGTCAAATCTCGATAAAATAAGGAAAATTAAGGGAAAAAAAGAGGATAAAAATTGAAATTTCGCTAAAATTATTAGTTTTTCTTGCTTTTTTCGGTCAAATCTCGATAAAATAAGGAAAATTTAGGGAAAAAAAGGGGATATAAATTGAAATTTCAATATAATTATTCGTTTTTTCTTGCTATTTTCTGTCAAATATCGATAAAATAAGGAAAATTAAGGGAAAAAAATTGAAATCTCGCTAAAAATATTCGTTTTTCTTGCTTTTTTCGGTCAAAATCTCGATAAAATAAGGAAAATCAAGGGAAAAAAAGAGGAAAAAAATTGAAATTTCGCTAAAATTATTCGTTTTTCTTGCTTTCATCGGTCAAATCTCCATAAAATAAGGAAAAAAAAGGGAAAAAAAGAGGAAAAAAATTGAAATTTCGCTCAAATTATTCGTTTTTCTTGCTTTTTCGGTCAAATCTCGATAAAATAAGGAATATAAAGGGGAAAAAAGAGGAAAAAAATTGAAATTTCGCTAAAAGTATTCGTTTTTCTTGCTTATACGGTCAAATCTCGATAAAATAAGGAAAAAAAAGGGAAAAAAAGAGGAAAAAAATTGAAATTTCGCTCAAATTATTCGTTTTTCTTGCTTTTTTCGGTCAAATCTCGATAAAATAAGGAAAATTAAGGGAAAAAAGAGAAAAAAAAATTGAAATTTCGCTAAAATTATTCGTTTTACTTGCTTTTTTTCGGTCAAATCTCGATAAAATAAGGAAAATTAAGGGAAAAAAAGAGGATAAAAATTGAAATTTCGCTAAAATTATTAGTTTTTCTTGCTTTTTTCGGTCAAATCTCGATAAAATAAGGAAAATTTAGGGAAAAAAAGGGGATATAAATTGAAATTTCAATATAATTATTCGTTTTTCTTGCTATTTTCTGTCAAATATCGATAAAATAAGGAAAATTAAGGGAAAAAAATTGAAATCTCGCTAAAAATATTCGTTTTTTCTTGCTTTTTTCGGTCAAATCTCGATAAAATAAGGAAAATTAAGGGAAAAAAAAGAGGAAAAAAATTGAAATTTCGCTAAAATTATTCTTTTTTCTTGCTTTTTTTCGGTCAAATCTCGATAAAATAAGGAAAATTTAGGGAAAAAAAAGGGGATATAAATTGAAATTTCAATATAATTATTCGTTTTTCTTGCTATTTTCTGTCAAATATCGATAAAATAAGGAAAATTAAGGGAAAAAAAAATTGAAATCTCGCTAAAAATATTCGTTTTTCTTGCTTTTTTCGGTCAAATCTCGATAAAATAAGGAAATTAAGGGAAAAAAAGAGGAAAAAAAATTGAAATTTCGCTAAAATTATTCGTTTTTCTTGCTTTCATCGGTCAAATCTCGATAAAATAAGGAAAAAAAAGGGAAAAAAAAGAGGAAAAAAATTGAAATTTCGTTCAAATTATTCGTTTTTCTTGCTTTTTTCGGTCAAATCTCGATAAAATAAGGAATATAAAGGGGAAAAAAGAGGAAAAAAATTGAAATTTCGCTAAAAGTATTCGTTTTTCTTGCTTTTACGGTCAAATCTCGATAAAATAAGGAAAATTAAGGGAAAAAAAGAGGATAAAAATTGAAATTTCGCTAAAATTATACGTTTATCTTGCTTTTTCCGGTCAAATCTCGATAAAATAAAGAAAATAAATGGGAAAAAAGAGGATAAAAATTGAAATTTCGCTAAAATTATTCTTTTTTCTTGATTTTTTCGTCAAATCTCGAAAAAATAAGGAAAATTAAGGAAAAAAAAGAGGAAAAAATTGAAAATTCGCTAAAATTATTCTTTTTTCTTGCTTTTTTCGGTCAAATCTTGATAAAATAAGGAAAATTAAGGGAAAAAAAGAGGATAAAAATTGAAATTTCGCTAAATTATTCGTTTATCTTGCTTTTTTCGGTCAAATCTCGATAAAATAAGGAAAATTAAGGGAAAAAAAGAGGATAAAAATAGAAATTTCGCTAAAATTATTCGTTTTTCTTGCTTTTCTCGGTCAAATCTCGATGAAATAAGGATAATTAAAAAAAAAAGAGGATAAAAATTGAAATTTCGCTAAAATTATTCGTTTTTCTTGCCTTTTTCGGTCAAATCTCGATAAAATAAAGAAAATAAAGGGGAAAAAAGAGGAGAAAAAATTGAAATATCGCTAAAATTATTAGTTTAATTTGCTTTTTCGGTCAAATCTCAAAAAAATAAGGAAAATTAAGGGAAAAAAAGAGGAAAAAAATTGAAATTTCGCTAAAATTATTCGTTTTTCTTGCTTTTTTCGGTCAAATCTCGATAAAATAAGGAAAAAAAAGGGAAAAAAAGAGGAAAAAAATTGAAATTTCGCTCAAATTATTCGTTTTTCTTGCTTTTTTCGGTCAAATCTCGATAAAATAAAGAAAATTAAGGGAAAAAAGAGAAAAAAAATTGAAATTTCGCTAAAATTATTCGTTTTACTTGCTTTTTTCGGTCAAATCTCGATAAAATAAGGAAAATTAAGGGAAAAAAAGAGGATAAAAATTGAAATTTCGCTAAAATTATTAGTTTTTCTTGCTTTTTTCGGTCAAATCTCGATAAAATAAGGAAAATTTAGGGAAAAAAAGGGGATATAAATTGAAATTTCAATATAATTATTCGTTTTTCTTGCTATTTTCTGTCAAATATCGATAAAATAAGGAAAATTAAGGGAAAAAAATTGAAATCTCGCTAAAAATATTCGTTTTTCTTGCTTTTTTCGGTCAAATCTCGATAAAATAAGGAAAATCAAGGGAAAAAAAGAGGAAAAAAATTGAAATTTCGCTAAAATTATTCGTTTTTCTTGCTTTCATCGGTCAAATCTCGATAAAATAAGGAAAAAAAAGGGAAAAAAAGAGGAAAAAAATTGAAATTTCGCTCAAATTATTCGTTTTTCTTGCTTTTTTCGGTCAAATCTCGATAAAATAAGGAATATAAAGGGGAAAAAAGAGGAAAAAATTTGAAATTTCGCTAAAAGTATTCGTTTTTCTTGCTTATACGGTCAAATCTCGATAAAATAAGGAAAATTAAGGGAAAAAAAGAGGATAAAAATTGAAATTTCGCTAAAATTATTCGTTTATCTTGCTTTTTCCGGTCAAATCTCGATAAAATATAGAAAATAAATGGGAAAAAAAAGAGGATAAAATTGAAATTTCGCTAAAATTATTCTTTTTTCTTGATTTTTTCGTCAAATCTCGAAAAAATAAGGAAAATTAAGGGAAAAAAAAGAGGAAAAAAATTGAAATTTCGCTAAAATTATTCTTTTTTTCTCGCTTTTTTCGGTCAAATCTTGATAAAATAAGGAAAATTAAGGGAAAAAAAGAGGATAAAAAATTGAAATTTCGCTAAAATTATTCGTTTATCTTGCTTTTTTTCGGTCAAATCTCGATAAAATAAGGAAAATTAAGGGAAAAAAAGAGGATAAAAATAGAAATTTCGCTAAAATTATTCGTTTTTCTTGCTTTTCTCGGTCAAATCTCGATGAAAATAAGGATAATTAAAAAAAAAGGAGGATAAAAATTGAAATTTCGCTAAATTATTCGTTTTTTCTTGCCTTTTTTCGGTCAAATCTCGATAAAATAAAGAAAATAAGGGGAAAAAAGAGGAAAAAAAATTGAAATATCGCTAAAATTATTAGTTTAATTTGCTTTTTTTCGGTCAAATCTCGATAAAATAAGGAAAATTAAGGGGAAAAAAGAGGAAAAAAATTGAAAT